>JAKSZT010054303.1:2318922-2348721 GCA_026826555.1 Tolypeutes matacus | reverse complement strand
TCTCTCCTCTCTCCTCTCTCCTCTCTCCTCTCTCCTCTCTCCTCTCTTCTCTCTCTCTCTCTCCCATGTGTTTTCCAAATCTTAGGGTCTGAAGCATGTGAAGACTCCACCACTCTCCCATTTATTAATTCTGGGTCCAGGTCCTCTTACCATGGCTTTCCCCAGACTTCATGGCTACTGTTATAGGTGGCCAGGACTACTTTGCCTGCCTGCTGAAGCTTGGGCTACTTACCTATCTTAGCAGCAATGACTTCATATTACAGGCTGGATGGAATTTTTATAGGAGTTTGAATTTTCCCAGAAGCTATTGTCCTTTCCCCTCAACACTGCACAGTCTCAATTCTTCTTTTTGCCTCCATGGTGGGCAACGATTCTTCTGCCTTTCTCCAAGAGCTTTGAGGGGCCCAGTCAGACAGAAGGCATTCCTGTCTCCATGGGTTCCATGTCTCTCTTCTGCATTCCTACCCACTTTCTGCCAAAGTTTTTGCCAACTTGTCTGGGTCTGGAGCTTGCCAGATGCAGTCCCTTGTAAGTGGAGTTTTTAAAGAAATTTTATTAAGAACATAAAAGAAATTCAATCTAAACTTCTGATGCTATGGAAAAAGCACAGATTGAGGAGGAAATGAATCCATATTCAGACTTTACAGGAAATGTGACAGAACCTGCTGGTCATACCCCAATATGCATTCTCCCTGTCTTTTTCCCTCAATGTTGGCTGGGCACACAGCCACCAGAATAAATACGGTACTCTCCAGGCTCCCTTGCAGCTACATATGGACAAGTGATAACATTTTAACCAATGGGATGTAAATAGATATGGCTCCTGTAACCTCTGTGAGGTATCCTTAAGTGGAATGTTTGTACCATTCTCTTTTTCCTCCTTTTTGTGGGCTGGATTGAAGTTGTGATGGCTGGGACTGGAACAGCCATCCTGAACCATAAATCATAAGTATGTAATTGAGGATGATACAGCAACAAGCTAGAAGCAGTCTGGATTCATCAATGATCATAGAACCACCATATCAGCCATGGGATACTTATGCTTATGTGAAAGAAAAAAAACTTTCTATCTTGTTTAAAGCCTTGTTTGTTTTGTTTTGTTTTGTTTGGGAGGGGGGGGTTCTATCATACAGTTTCCCCAACTTCAAAAGGAGGAGATCAGAATTATGATCATTAAGTCTGTTCCAGGTCTGAAATACCAATGATTCAACTTAAAATCATAGATGCATTTATAGAGCTCAGATTTTGCAGTCTAACTTCAAATTCAGCTAGAGTCCATAATGACTGGCATAGTTTTAAGAAAGTCCAGGACTTTGATTCCTTTTCTCCCTATTACTCTATCTGCTTAGTGACCATGAGGCCTCAATGACAAGCAGAAAAGAGCAGAAAAAAAAATAAAAACAATTGCTATTTACTGAGCCCTTGTTGTGTACTAGGTTTCATTTAATCTTCACAACAACTTTAGGAGGAGGTTACTTTCATTATCCCCTGTTAAGGATGAAGAAATTGAGACTCAGAGGAGAAAGTCGGGGACAGGTAGGATCCAGCCGAGTCTATATATGACTCCAGAGCCGGCTGTCTTCGAAGATGACCTCTCAATATCAGAATCCCTTGTAGGTAAGGAGTGTACATGTGTTTGTGGGAGGGGCAGCAGGGAGGGGCAAAGAAGCCACTTGATGTGAAGTCAAGGAAGATAATCTGGCCAATCACAAATCCTCTTCCATGCCCAAAGGCAGAGCTGCTGAAGGCGATGTCCATTTTCTTAAGCATAATTCAATAGTATGGTGGAGACAACACAGTTGCCTGAAACTGAAGGGATGGACTTCTCAGACAGGGCAAAACCCTGGCCAGTGCAAGAGGTTGGGAATGAGAGATGCCTGCCTCCCAATCCCAAACAAAGGGGACACAAACCTGATTGTTCAGAGAAAATCAGACTTGCCTTTTTGTTACTCTTGAAATCAGTTAAATCCAAATCCCATGTTTGGCAGAAATAAATAAGGCAATTCCCCACTGTCTGTCGAGAGAGACAATCCTATGTATTCAGAATAACAGCTGAAGTACTCATGGATGGGAAGGGGAAGGGAAAGAAAAAGGGAGAAGAAATTCAATGTTTTTTTTTTATATATCAACCTACATGCTAGACTATACATGGGAATCTATTCTCTTCCTCCTATAGACCAGGAAGACTTGCAGAAGACTCATGGCAGAATGAGGATTTGAACTCTGGTCCAAAGACTTCAAAGTCCATATGACCCCATGCTGAACATTAACCTCCTAAGTGAGATAAGTGTCTCGATCTCCCTGAGGAAAAAATGATCATTTCTTCCCGATCTTAATAATACACATTGTCCTAGAATCACTGACTGTTGCACCTGGAAGATAGCTTAGAGAATTATCAAGAACAACAGTATCATCTTACAGTTGAGGATTTTGAGTACTAGAGAAGTGACAGTTGCTGACAGTCCTGCAGCTGTCTATGGCCGAGCCACCATCAAACCCAAGCTCCTGACTTCTCTATAGCACCCACCTGCTGTTTCCATTTTGGGAAGAGGCTACATAATAAACTCGTGGTTTGGCCCGTGAACTCTAGAAATGGTTGGTCATGGGTTCAAATCTTGGCTATGCTACATTTAAGCCGCGTGACATTACACCATTTTCTTAACCTCCCTACAACTCGTTTCTTTATGCACACTTGGGGATAATCATAGTACCTGATTTGTGCAGCTGTTGTGAGGGGCACATGTGATCAGCTCGGTGCCCAGCACACAGTAACTCCCGGATACACCCCCGCCGCTGTCATTATCACCCAAGCACAAGCCACTGCCTCTCCACGGACCTGTCCTAACAGATGGGGAACAAACCTGGAAGAGGGATGAAATTAAATCAGCTTATAAAACACAGCCCTAGCTGTCACTGCTAAGTGTAACCTGGAGATCATATCATATCACAGAGAAAGAATTTTAAACCAGGAGACATGGAGCACAGGGCACAGAACCTCCCACCTCCTGAGGCTTACTTTCTTATCTGCTAACTGCTCAGTTAGCCTGTGTCTTCATCACACCACCCAGAAAGGTAATCCTGGGGTTCCAGTCTTTTTGAGAAGTGAGAAATTCCTCATTTCCCAAGGGTTAGGATTTCAAGGGATTAGTGTGAGTGGCAGTTAAGCATCTAAATCCCTGGGAATGAAGACATGGTAATATCCAACTCATCCCCTCCAACCAGGTCCTCTTTTCCCTCCCACATGGCTTCACCCTCCACACACTTGCCCTATCCTGAACCTTCTGCAGCAGCTAGTCACTGGGAGGCTAGTGGATGAGGAGGGAGACTGCTGAAGGCAACCACATATCCTACAGCAGCATGAGTGGATATGGGTTTCTTACACAAGCTTGAGAGCAAATCCTAAGTACCCTTGACGTTTTACAGATTTCGGATTGCTTGCAATACATTTGTAAACTGGCTAGGAGCATCTGTTTTTTTTGTTTACTTGTTCATTTGTTTTGTTTTTTAAGAGTTAAAACCAGCCCCATTTTACCTCTGTCTATAAAACCCACTACTTTTTCAGAGTGGAGGAGACAAGCCCAGGCACTGCAGTGGAGACACTTTGGGTTAAAAGGGGCTCCCTGCTCACTGGGAAGGTGGCCTTTGGGTAACCTACATGACCTCTGATCTCCCAAATAATCAGTAGGTTTTTCCCTTAAGGAAGGTGGGTTGTACAATTGATCACGTTTCCCTTTTCAAAATGCCAGCTGAGAAGCTAAGTGCCCAATTTGTGGCCCAGGAAACCTGAGGAGGTCATTATGTTGGCCTCTGTGTGCCTTTTGCTGGCTCCACTTTGGTCTACTTTCCAGTTTGGGTTGTTTTTTTTTTTTTAAGTAATTTAAAATTTGATGCCATATATATATATATATTTTAGATATACTTGCAAACCTGTCATTCTTTTCCGAATTAAGGTGAGAAGTAAATTGTACAAAATAATGTTTTTTGGATTGTTATTAGAATTATCAATAATGTTTGTGAACTTTCCAATATTATCACTGAGTAAATGCTAAGCAAATAGTGGCTGTTATTATTATTCCTGTGGCTTTTTACACACATTATCAGATTTGCTCTACACAATCACACAGAGGTGGTTGAGGCCAGATTAAACATGAAGAAACAGAGATTCAGAGACGTCAAACAACAGCCAGATCCCCAAACACATTCTCCCAAAGTGGCAGTTCTCCAATAATTTTTCAAGTAATTTATGGATGTGATTGGCTGTAGTTAAAGGGATAGCTAACAACAACAAATAATTGTTGTTGAGAGTATGAAAAAAAAACAATTAATTGATATAGTATGAAAGCAAGAGCATACAATTCATAGCAAATGTAGATAAAAGTTGGAGTTTGTTGCCCCACCAACCAATGTTGCAGATATACCACACCACCTGTCATCTCCATCACCACCAGCCCCAGCACCACCATCTCCACCTCCTTCACCTCCACCTCACCTCTGCCACCACCAACACCGTCATCACCACTGGCACCACCCCCTGCACCCATCACCATCACCATCACCACCAACCATCACTACCACTTCCACCACCTCCACCTCTACCACCACAACCAGGACCACCTCTACCTCCACTACTACCTCCACCACTTCTGCCCACCACCACTGCCACCACCACCACTACCTCTACCACGGCTACCATCATCGCCACCACTGCTGCCACCACCACTACTTCTACCACGGCTACCATCATCGCCACCACTTCCGCCACCACCTCCACCCACCACCATCACCACCACCACCACCACTCTGGCCTGACCCCACCCCACATTCATTCTCATGATATTAAAGCCTAGCTATACTTTTCTACAACCAAAATAAAAGGAGGAATTTTGGAACTCTTTTAACCTTAACATTCAATGATATGAATGCCTGGTAAATTCTCTATTTGCAAATCTAGAGGCAAAGAAAGAGGAGGTTAAAGAGAAATGTGCCAAAGAAAATGACATTTTCATCTTATAGTAACCATGAGAAAGGAAGCCACCTGGGTAGGTGAGATGAGAGATTTATACCAAGAGAAGCTAGAAGATGCGTGATAGTGAGAGGCAGAGCTTTTCCCATACCCTCCAATGCCACGTGGACTCTGTGAATGCTGGAAGACGAGGCTTGAACTTAAAATAAAGGGCTTTTTTGTGCATTATCCTGGACTCTTGGAGTATACTTGACTGACCTAACATTAAGAGAATTTAATAATAAACTCTGCCAGATCTACTCTCCATCAGTAAAGATGTGGAACTTGGGCTATATTTTGAGGATCTGTCTCGGGGGAAGAGTTCTTTTGATCTTGTAGGTGGAGCATTTTCCAAAAAAGCAGGCTTTTCACACTGCCAAGATGGATCTCCTCTAAGTGAAATGCCTGGGATTTAATACCTAAGTGTTTCAGCTTTGAGTACTATGACCATAGAGTCCTTTTCTTATCCTAGGTTCCAAAAGGGGCAGTGAAGAAGAGAGAAACTTCCATTCCATCACTCTGGTGATAGTCTCTCTTCTAGCTCCAGCTCACAAGTTCATACTATGCCAAAGGAGCTCAGAAGAGCACAGAACATTTTTATTCCAAAGCAAACTCTATCAGTGATGCACTGCATGATCTTGAGTGAGCAACTTAATCTCTCTCATATTCCTGATCCTCTGTAAAATGAGAGAATCAGTCCACGTAATTGGGAAAACCCTCTGTATCTTTATTACTCTTACAGAATGCTTACTACCATATATTTTCAGTATCCTAGTCCTGCTGTGTACTTGCCCCGGCAAGTCCCTTTGTCTCTTTTGGCTTAGTTTTCTCATTTCAACTCAGCAGCAGGTTCTGAGTTCCTATCATGTGTCATGCACCAGAGATACAAAATTAATGCAGTAGACCACCTCTTTGGTCCCAATTGTTGACCTCTCCATGTAGTCATGCCCTTTGCCATGTCACTTTGCAGTTGTTTCCCTTCAAAGGCAAAGTATATTTTCCTACTCTTTGTACTTGAGTTTGGCCATGGTACTTGCTGTGGCCAGTAGAATAAAGCAGAAGTAAAGGAGTGCTAATTCCAAGCCTGGGCTTTATGGGGCCTTGTACTTCGATCTAACACCCCGACACTGCCATGAGAACAGCATGCCAAGTCTAGCTTTCCAGTCCAAGGAGGAGGAGGAGAGGCACATGGACAGAGCAGGGTCATCCTACAGGGCCCAGCCTCCCTCAGCAGCTCCTAGCAGACCCCCAACCATGTGAGTGAAATAAGTGCTTATTGTCATGTGCCAGTAAGGTTGTATGATTATTTGTTATGCGGCATGATTGTGGCAATAACTAACTGCTACAGTGAATAAAGTCCTGTGCTTAAGTTCAATGAGCTCACACTCGAGAAAGTGAGACAGACTAGTAACTTTATCGATGCAATCCAGCATGATACATGTAAGGTAAGTGTTGCTAGGGATTCTCTGAGTGCTACAGAAAATAGATTAAGGGCCCGTAATTCATCTCAGAGTGTCTTAGAGGAAGTTTCCCCACAGATAAGTGAGGGAAGAAACTGTGTCTTGCTCCTCTGCATAGTCCTAGTGCCCAGGAGAGGGCCTGGTACATTCTAGGAGGTTGTGTTTTATCCTGTGCTTGCCCCCCACCCCATGTGCATTTTCTGCCATTCTCTGTCTTGCTCTGTGTCCCAGGAGGTCCACCCCTGTGGGCTTCCTCCCAGGGGCTCCCTGCCTACAGTGCTGGGGCCATGGTGATCAGAGTGGGAGAGACAGCTCGGGGTCTTTCTTCCCCATTCCCTCCCTATTTCGGCACTGTAGTTCTCCCAAAAGTCATTTCGTTCAAACCATCTGCTTGGAACTCTGTCTCCTGCCACCACCCCCACTGATGCAGAGCTTAAGATGTATTTGTTGAATGATTCACTCAAATAACATCTAATGAGCATCTACCACATGCCAGACATTTTTCTAAGCCCTATTGATACAGCTGTGAGCCATACAAAAGAAATCCTTGCCCTCTTGGAGCTTAAGTTCTATTGTGAAGACACACAATAAAAGTTTACATAAGGTGATACAGGTACAGATAAGAAATGTGATGAAAATGAAGCAGAGGTGAGGCATTAGAGAACTGCTGGGAGTCTCATTTTAGAAGGGAAGCCAGAAAAGTCCTCTCTGAGGCAGTGACATTTGAACAGACCCTGAATAAAGTGAGGGATGAGCCCTGACAAGATCTGGAGAAAGAAGATTCCTGGCAGAGGGAAGAGCAATGCAAAGGTGGGCAGGTGGGAACCCAAAGAACAGCAGTGACCAGTGTTGCAGAATTCAATGGCTCAGGAGCATGGATGCTATGGCACCAGAGATCTGGGGAGGGACCAGCCCTTAGAGGGGCTTCCAGACCATGGTGAGGACTTTGGATCTTATTTCAAGAGCGACTTCTGTTCTCAACAGGTTCTTTTGGACAGCCATATGGAGAATGAAGTGTGGGGCTCAGGAGAGGACACAGGGAGCAAGGTAGGAGACATGGCAGACAGGAGGCCCCAGCAGGAGGTGATCGTGGCTACACTGCAGTGATGCGTAAATGAATCAAAGGGCATATGAACTAAGTCTTGGAGGACAAGTAGGAATGAGTCAGACTGAGCAAGGAGGCAGGAGAAATGGAAGAGCAAAGCACAGAGGGGCAAGGGAGGAAGGCAAGGCTGAGGAATGACAAAGTGTCTGGGCGGTGAGATCAGAGGGTGCTGGTGGTAGAGGCATGGGAGTTGAATGACCCAGCTATTGGAGAGAATCTCGAAAGGCCCTTGCAGCTTTGCAGTTCTACTTTCTATGATTAAGCTGGCTTCACTTAGCATGTCAGAGCTTGCACGGAGCTTCTCATACTTTTTTATCAAAAGTCTTTAATTTTATTTAGCTTATCAGAGGGGAGGGCCATTGCTTCTCAGAAAGACCTTGCCAAGAGCAGAGTCAAATCCTGGGCAGGAGACCCTGTGGCTTTCTTCTCCTCTGGTACTTCACACTGTCCTGGTCTGCTATCGCCGACACCCCCTGCCTCGCCATGGGGAGGGGAGGACAGCGAGTCAGAGAGGTGATGGAGAATATCCCACAGGGACTCCTCTTGTGCTCTGGACTGATTAAGCAACGAGCAGCCTGGTGAGAGTTCCTCAGGGAAAGGCAGACCTGCAGTTGGACGGCATGAGGTCAAGTCCCAGTTCAGCTATTTACTAGCTGTGTGATCTTGGGGAAATTATTTATTCTCTCTGGGCCTTAGTTTCCTCATCTGTAAATAGGGGCAATAATGGCATCAACTTCATAGGCTTGTTGTCAAGATTTGATGAATTCATATTAGTTAAGCGCTCAGAATAACACCTGGTTCTCCCTTCTGAGTTGTTTGCTGTTCTCTGTGTGTTTCTCCTTTATTTAAATCACTCAAAAAAATTAAAAAATTAAAAAACCCACAATTGTTGAGCTCCTACTGCATGCCAGGTATTCTGTTGGGGGCTGGGGACTTCCGGGGAACCAGACTCAGTCCCTGCCCATAGGAAAGACACAGATTGGGAAAGAGATTGGGAAGTTTTACAGACTTAAAATACAAAGTTGATCTTATTACCCTGCTGTTTTATATTCTTCAGTGCCTTCCAATTCTTCAGTGGCTCCTCAGGTTTATCTAAACTTCATAAACTGATTCACGCGACCCTTTGTGATTGGGCCTGCCCCTTCTCACCTCATCTGCAGTCGCCACATCCCCTCTTGTCCGGCTCTGCTCCTCCTTATGGCTCTTCTCTCACCTCCCAGAGCATGTCCCTCTTTGTCTCACCTCCAGGTTTTTGCACATGCATCTTCTAGGCTGAGAACACTCATCCTTGCCCTTTTTACCAGTCTGCCATTTGGATCCTGGGAATCTACCTCCAGGAGCTCTTCCCCCACCTTTCAGGTCACACCAGGTGTCCTTGGCACCTTCTCCTTCCCACATCAGAGCATTCATCTTACTATGTTGCTCATCTACCTTCCCCTGCTAACTTCAGCCCCTTGGTCATAGGGCCCAGCTCTGCATCACTCTTGTAGCTGAAGCACCTAACACAGCGTCTAAACTGCAGCAAGATCTTAATATGCATTTGCCGAAATGAATTGGGTGGTCCTGAAGTTCCCACTGGGAGCATTTGTTCACATAGACCTGGGTTGTGAGCATTTCTCAAGCCTGCTCCTTAAATACACCAAATCTTTATTTCCCTTCTAAAATATTTTACAAATAATATAACCCTTAAAGTTTGACAGTCATGACTTTCTATGAGGAAGAAAACAGTATCTTCATAGAGAAATCCATCTATCATCAGTTGCATGAGCCAAGGGCTCATGTAATCTCCATAAGAACCGTCCAGGATGTTGCCATTTTTACACTAAGAAAGCACGAGTCTCCAAAGGATTGAGTAACTGCCCAAAGCCGCCCTGCTAGTAAGTCTAGAGCTGGGATGCAAATCCAAGTCCAAACTCTAAGGATCCCACTGTATCACTCTGCCTTAAAGCCTCCGTGAGAAAATTCCCTTATTGTCTGGCCCTTTAAAATAATTTTGAGACGATTTCACTGAATGGTTTCTTTAAAGGGAGGGAAGAAAGCACACAGCAAATTGGAGAGTGGCAGCGGCTGTGAAAGCTAGATTTCTGCCATTCCTGATTCGGGGCTTGTGAAATCCCTGGAGACGCGTAGCAGAGCCTATGCATTCCAGCGAGTGTGTAATGAAAACAGCCTGGTCTCTATATGTGGGTCTACAAGAGTGCGTGGCTCTCCCAAAAGTCAAGAGTTATGTTATTTCTCAGCCACTCACAGCAAGTCAATTCGGGCTGCCTCCCGAGAAAGAGAGGGGCCGCACGGAGGGCGCCCTTCCTTTGGGCCAGATTCCTATCCCACGAAACTCCATGTGAGATGCCTTTGGGAATCATTCATTGTTTGGAATTTAAACATCATACTTTTCCTAGACGCAAAGAAAGTATTTTTTAGGTATGCAAAGAATTAACCAGCAAGGGCATCCATTTAATTGTGTTTGAAACAGAAGCTAATGTAGTTAGCACGCCGACCACATTTGCTGATAGCGTGAGGCGAAGAAGGGCAGCAGGGGGAAATTATAAAAATATGTGAGAATAGAACCAGCTTTGAACAGACCTGGGGACCAGAGTGCTAAAATGGTCATTGTTACATTGCATTCGTCTTTTCTTTAGTAAGGAAAGAAGCCTAACTCTCTGCCTAAATGCATGGTGTAGTTGGGACATCTTTGATCTCCCAAATCAGCAAGAATCCCAAAGGGAAGCTAGCAGTGTTTTTGATTATTATCTTTAAAGTCTAAAATTCCTTAGGTGAAATTCAGTATGAAACGCACCCATGCAATGGGGAAGGTGAGTGGCTGTGTCAGCATCTGGGCCTGATTAAGACGCAGCTATTTTCACTATGCAGTGAACTGGAGAGACCAAATTCCTTGATAAAGCTCAAAATTTCCAGGAACTGCTTGTAAAAAGGCATTTCTTCTGTCTGGTCGTTTTGCATAACACACAGCACTACAAGTTCCTGCTCAGCCAGACCAGGGATAAAAGGCATTATCTGCTTGTCGAATTGTCTCGAAAGCTTTAATCCTCTGGTTCACTGTTTGGTTTTGACCTCTGTAGAGCACTGTGCAATTTAAACGCCTTTCCACATACCTCCTGCCTTTTGATCTCCACAGCAGCCCTGAGAAGGAGGAGATGCAGAAGCTGCCCAATTGTACAGCTGGAGAAACTGAGGCCGAGAGAGGCGATGTATTTGGGAAAAGCTGCAAAGACAGTGCTTCTCAACTCCAATGAGCACATGAATCCTCTGGGGAGCTGGGTAAAAAGAAGATTCTGATCCAGTAGTTCTGGGTTGCTGCCCAGATTCTGCATTTCTAACAGCTCCCAAATGAGGCTAATGTTGCTGATCCGTGGACCACACTAAGTACCAAGGGGGCAGAGGCAGATTCAGGACTCCAGATGGAGTCCAAGGTTTCCAAGTCCAGGGCTGTTGTATTAAATCTTATTGACTAGAGTGTCCAGCGTGAAGTATAAATTTTAAAGCCAGACTCCCTGAGATGAAATTCCATCTCTGGCACTTGTTAGCCTTGGGCAGTTTTCTTAACCTCTCTACGCATCAATCTTCTCTTCTGTACAATGGGGATAAAATGGTACCAAAACTCACAGAGTTGTTTTTGAGAATTAAAGGCAATAATGAGCTAAAACACTTAGAACTGTACCTGTACATAGTAAGAAAGTTAGATAATTTTATTACTTATTGAACAGGTTGGAGTCAAACCCTAATTTGTAGAGTCCCTCTCAGAACGTCAGGTTGCTAATCTATGAAATGGGAGGTTATATAGGAATATTGTATGTAACAATACAAAATCCCTAGGGATATTGTAAAGGAAAAAAGCGATGATGAATATGAAGTTACTTATAACAAGTCATACCAAAAAAAACCACGTTGTTATTACTGAGCCTGTTCAGGCTCTTGCAGCCCAGAGACACTCCTTGCAGGGCAGATTTGTGAGAAATTGCTAGTAACTGTACACGGCTTTGTTGCCCACCCACACCCTCACCCCAACATCTCCCAAAGACCTGCAGTTCCTTGAAGTGTCTTATGCTTCTTTGCAACATCGTGTTTAGCATAGTGCCTGGTGCAGAGCATGTGCTCAAAAAAAGAACTGTGTTTGATTGATTTAAAATAGCTGTGTCCCCACCTCACTCCCAAATCCACAACTGTGCCCGAAGGAGGAATTTCCATTTAATCAGTTCTTGGGTAACACAAATGCCTTTAAGCCTTTATTATTATTATTTTTTTTTTTTTTTTTTAGAGCCAAATAAAGTCTTTTGGATTCTTTGATAGCATAAATATAGAAATGCTTAATCTAATCTTATATTCTCCAGACACAAATAGGAAAGGGGCCTTCCCTTTACCCTTTATAGAGTCGCTCTTCTTCTTTCCCATCATGAGCACTTTGATATCAGCTCAAGGGCATGGAAGAAGCTGCTGACTTTGTGTCTTCTCCAAGAGGAAAGCTCAGAAAAGCATAGGAAGAAAGATTATCAACCAAGTGGAAACAGAGCCTTCAAAATTCTGTAACAATCAGGATTCCTCAGCAGATTAGCCCTTTATAAAATAAATCGGACCACTAAACCAAGATGAGGATATTTGAGATCAAGACGCTCATGCATTGCAAATCTGACATTCTGACACATATTTGGGGTTTGGCGTAAGACAAGAGATCCTGTTATATATATATACAACTAAGTATTAACTATTTGCCATATCAGAAGGGTTGAGGTCAGTTCATTCATTCATCCATTCATTTGACAATTAATAATTGAGCACTGTGCTAGATGAACAAGACAGATTTGTTGCCTGAACTACTAGGATTTACAGTCTGTGGGAGAAACAGATATGTAACTAGGCAATTACAATATACTGTGTAAGTACAGGAAAGGTCAGACTGTTACAAACTCTGAGAAACCACTTTGATATAAGAATTCTAAACTTGCATACATTTAATAAAATAGCCTCAAAATATATAGATCAAAATCTATAGACCTCTGTAGAGGAATTGATGTATTTACCAACTCAATGATTCATTGATCAAGCAAACAAATAAGTAAATGATGCAGAAGATCTGAACAATCCATTGACAAGCTTGACTTCAGAATATATTTATGTGAATATTCTCGCTGCCCTGATTTTGTGATAATCAGGGTAGGCTAAATATTTGCCATGTTAGAAACCATGCATGTGTCCCCAGACGTAGTTTTCTCCCTAGGTCTGGTTTTTAGAATGCTGGTGATAAACTAAGCCTGATTTTTATATGACCATCCTGTATGGGAAATGACTGTAACTCTAGGCAACTTTGGTCAACCTTAAGAGATATAGCAGGGGGATGGATGTGGCTCAAATGGTTGGGAGTCCATCCCCCATATGGAGGGACCTGGGTTTGATCCTTGGGACCTCCCGGTAAAAATTTAAAAAAGGAAAAATATAGAAGGCACGCAGGCGCCAGGCCCCATGCATGGGTGTGCCACCAGGCCCAGCGAGCAGGTGTGCCATCAGGCCCAGTGTGAGTGAGCCCCCCAGGCTCCATGCGCAGGTGCGCCACCAGGCCCCACGCACAGGTGCACTGTCAGGCCCCACGAGCAGGTGAGCACCCCAGGCCCCATATGCAGGGGCACCTGCCAGGCCCCATAAGCAGGTGCACGGTCTGGCCTCGTGCGTGGTTGCAACACCGGGCCCCATGCGTGGTTGAGCTCCCCAGTCCCTGTGTGCAGGTGCGCCATCAGGCCCCATGTGCAGGTATGCCTGCCAGGCCCCACGAGCAGGTGCACTGTCAGGCCCCGCGTCCGGGTGCGCCATCAGGCCCCACGAGCCATGTAGCAAAATGATGACATAACAGAAGAGTGACACAAGGGAGAGCCAAGATGAGACATGCCGAAAAACCAGGAACTAAGGTGGCACAGGAGGTAGGATGCCTCTCTCCCACATCGGAGGTTCCGAGGATCGAATCCCAGTGAAGACGGGAGGAGAAGGATGAAAAGAGAGGACAGGAGATGGACACAGAGTAGCCCAACGAATGGACAAAGAAACAGCAAAGGGGGGGGGGCTAAAAATGGATAAAAGTAAACAAATAAATAAATGAATCCTTAAAAAAAATAAAAATATAGGGGAGTAAGATACTGACTATAGTTAGTAGTAATACTTTGACGATGCTCTTTCATAATTTGTTAACAAATGTTTCACAATACAAAGTATTTGTGGTGGGATGATGTGTGGGAGCCCTGTATGATGATGAATGTTTGTTTTGTAAGTTCACAATGTTTACTGAACACTTATTGTTTATGCATGTTCATGTATGAATAATATACTTCAATTAATTGTTTTTTAAAATATATATATATATATATTTAGAATCCTGATTCCAACACACAGAAAATATGCATTCTTCTCACACACATATGGAACTCTTTTTTAAGATTTATTTTTTATTTATTGATCCCCACCCCCTTGTTGTTTGCATTCGCTGTCTGCTCTATGTGTCCATTTGCTGTGTGCTCTCTGTGTCTGCTCGTCTTCTTTTTAGGAGGCACTGGGAACCAAACCTGGGATCTCCCATGTGAGAGAGAGGCACTCAATCACTTGCTTTATTGTGTGTCTCATTGCCTTTCCTCTTTGTTGCATCATCTTGTTCATCAGCTTGCCGCGTCGGCCCATCATGCCAGCTCACTGTCTTGTTCGTCTTCTCCAGGAGGCACTGTCTTGTTCGTCTTCTCCAGGAGGCACCAGGAACCAAACCTGGGACCTCCCATATGGTAGGCAGGAGCTCAGTCACTTGAGCAACATCCACTTCCCAATATTTATTTTATTTTATTTTTAAAGATTTTTTTTTTAAAGATACTTAGATAATATAAAATGTTACATAAAAAAATATAAGGGATTCCCATATGCCCCACTCCCCACACCTCCCACTTTTCCCCACATTAACAAGTTCTTTCATTAGTGTGCTACATTCATTGCAATTGATGAACACATTTTGGAGCATTGCCACTAAGGATGGATTATAGTTTACATTGTAGTTTACACTCTCTCCCACTCAATTCCATAGGTTATGACATAATATATAATGGCCTATATCTGTCGTTGCAATGTCATTCAGGACAATTCCAAATCCTGAAAATGCCCCTATATTACACCTCTTTTTCCCTCTCCCTGACTTCAGCACCTCCCGTGGCCACTGTCTCCACATCAATGATATAATTTCTTCTATTGCTAGAATCCCAATAAGTCTATAGTAGAATGCCAGTAAATCCACTCTAGTCCATATTTTATTCCCCAATACTGAGATTTTGGGATGGTGATGCCCATTCCACCTCTAATTGAGAGGGGAATACAATCCCATATGGCTCATGGATAGGACTTTCTTGCTTGCAGTTGTAGACTCTCTCAGTTCCTTGGTGTAGTGGTTGTCCATCCTCACCTCCTTGTTTGTTGTCCTGGGTGAGTCCAATGAACTGGAGAGTAGATGTTGCAACTCTGCTGAGGCTCAGGGCCCAGCTGGCACATGGACATCCCAGAGATTCAAGTCTCTTGGACGTACACCAACCAACTCTAGCACCAGCTATAGGTTCAAATAGAAGGGACAGAAAAAGCATGTGTAGAGAAGTCACAACTGAGTCCAACTCTGTCACACTCAGGAGCACAAACTCCACAGTAGGGCCCACAGCAAGGCACCAAATGCCTGAGCTATCCGCCATGATCATAGGACCTAGGTGTCTCCAGAGCCCTCAGGAGCTCCACTATTTGGGGTAGAATCTACTTTGGCAGTCTATGAGATCCTGCTGAGACATGTATAGGTGTTGCCTCTCTGATGACCTCCCAACTCACTTTGAAGTCTCTTAGCCATATAAACTCAGTTGATTTGTCTTTACCTTTTTCCCTTTTTCTTCAAGGACTTTTTCCAGTTGCATCAACAGCCTGCGCTTGGTAGTAATCCCTCAGTACCAGGGAGGCTCATCCCCAGGAGTCATGTCCCATGCTGGAGCAAGGTAATGCATTTATATGCTGGGTTCGGCTTAGAGAGAGGCCACATTTGAGCAAAATGGAGCCTCTCAGGAGGTAACTCTTAGACACTCTACAACACTAGGCTAAGTTTCAATTTCAAGAGCAAAAGCTCATAAGCATAGTCATCAATATCAAGGGCCCATCAATGGATCATCCTTCTTCACTAGTCATTGCCCCTGTACTTGGGGGATTGTTGCTGTTCTATTAGAGGATGTGGCAGAGCTCCCATGATGGGAATTCAGTATTCTTTTGGTTATTGTGTGAAACTCTACCCACTGTGGCAATGCTCCATGAACACATGAACACATTTATATACCTTATATGTATGCCCAGGTGAACTTTCTCCCATGTATCCCCCATCACTGACACCCCACACAAATGATCCTCTCCTGCCACAGTTGTAACCTTTTTGTGATCCAAAACTTCTTCAAAAATGAAGCCAAGAATATCACCAAATACAATCAATAGGAAAGTTTAAACATAAGAAATAAAATACATAATAATTTAGAAAAACTAAAAACTAAAATAAAATTTTAAAAATTGGGATATTAAAAAAATAATGAAAAATATATTTTTTTAAATTTTTTAATGTTTTGCCTTTCATCACTGAAATATCAGTTGTCTCTTATGTACAGTGTCATTTTCTTCCATTTCTTCCCCAGTGTCTTACTTTTTTTTTTCATTTTGTCTTCAAAGAAGTTTTCGATTACAGTAAAGTCACATAGAGAATATAGGGGACTCCTATATACCCAACATCCTTTCCCTTTTTCCCCTTCCCATATTAATAGCCTTTTTATATGTGGATGGTACATTTGTTACAACTGATATACAAATATTGAAACATAGCTACTAACCATGGTCAATGGTTTACATTATGGTTTATGTTTTAGACTGTACACTTTTATAAATTTTCCAATATTTATTTTAAATAACTATGCAATGTGTTATAAAATAAGTCTCAACAAATTTCAAAGAAGGAATATATAGAAGATATGCTCTAATTTGATTAAATTAACTTAGAAAGCAATAACAAAATTATCACTGAGAATTTTGAATTAAACTTCTAAATAACTCATGGGAAAGTAAAAACCAAAATGGAAATTTAAAAATACACAGAACTCAATCATAACAATAATACTACATATCAAAACTTATGGGGTGCAGTGAAAGCAGTACTTCAAGGGAAATTTATAGTCTTAAACACTTGTATTTGAAAAGAAGAAAGGCTTAAAATTAATGAGCTGAAAAAAAAAAAAAGAGAAAAAAAAATTAATGAGTTGAGCAATCAATTGAACAGGTTATAAAAAGAACAGACAAATAATACCAACATAGTATAAAACAAAAACAAATTTAACAAAGTATGTATATTTAAAAAACAGAATCAACAAAGCTAAAAGTTTGTTCTTTGAGAAAACTAAAGATGCTGATAATCTAGTAGTGAGACTGATTTTTTTTAAAACATCAGGATAGAACATTCAAATAAGCATTATCAGAAATGATTAATTTTAGGAATGACTATAATACTACCACAGAAACTGAAAATGATAGGAGAATATATTAAGAAATTTAGCTTTTTAAATTAAATTCAAATTTAATGTTAATAAATTTGGAAATATAGAAAAAAATATTAAATTCTTAGGAAAAGATAAATGATTAAAACTGACCCAAAAATAGAAATGTTTAACCCTATAACCATTAAAGAAATTTAATCAGCAATATGAGTCCTTCTGTAAGGGAACACCAGACCAAGATAATTTTACAGGTATGTTTTACAAAATATGACAGAACAGACAATTCTTACCTGAAAAAACCTTTTCTAAGAAATAGGAAAAAATGAGAACCCTTCCCAACTCATTGTCTGAGGCTAATATAGCACTGACAATAAAAGCAGATAAAGAGAGTCTACAAAAGGAAATTACACACCAATCTAACTCATGAACTCAGATGTGAAATTTCCAAACCAAATAGAAGTAAGCTGTCGAAGTATATTTTTTTAAAAAAAGGAAACACTTCGTGACCAGGCTAGTCTATCCAAGGAAATGCAAGGATAATTTAACATTAGAAACTATAAATATAATTCAACATATCAATAGACTGTGGGAGAAAAGTCATCTTTGTAACCTGAGTTCTCAAAGAAACAAAGGCTTAAGCGTAAGTAATTTTCTGAAGAATGAGCTCGAAGGAGCAGGAGTGAAGGATAAGAAGAAAGGAGAGCCAGGAAGGAGTGAAAACCAATACTAAGATGACTTATCCATCTGGCCAATGCATTGGCGATTCAATCCCATGGGACTCTGAATTGTCATGCAAAATGCATCTCAATAGCGTCCATTCAGAGGAAGAAAGGACATACCCTTTTTCTCAATGAACAAATTTTGGTGAGTGTCAACTGTTTCCCAGAGTGTCTCCCAATGTTCAATCAACAGAGAAGAAAGGCACACAGTGGGACCCAGAGGTTGGATGCTGTCAGGGCATGTCTGGGTGAGGCTGGTCAGAATTTGCACAAAATTGGTCACTGCAGCAATATCTGGGATAAGAGAAAATTAAGGCTAAAAGAATCTGAAGCGGTGCACAAGAAGTGTGGCAGTTTGAGATTATTTACGAATTCCCAAAAAGAGAGATTGCTTGTAAACTGGCTTGTCCTTCTGGGTGTGATGCCCTTTGTTTGTATTAGATTCAAAGGTTTTAAATTTACTTAATAAAATCAATTCAGGGCCTTTGATTTGACCACATTGGTAGGGCGTGACTCAGTGTTGAGTACCACCCCCTTAGTGGACTGATATAAACCAACACTCACTCAAGAAGACACAGGAAGACAGAGAGCTCCATAGACACAGCAGAGGAGAGAATCTTGATCCTGCGGCCCTTGGAAGAGAGATGACATTCGCCCGATAGTTTGTGGCTGAGCAGCTGAGGAAGCCCAGAAAGAAGCAAGCCCTATGCCAGCCTGTAGCTGAGAAAGAGGAAGGCTGAACCCTCACAGAGATGGCTGCCATATTGCTTCAACACATGACAACACTTGAGAAAGCAACCTTGAGTTGGACTTTTTAGGGCCTTGTAACTCTAAGTTTTTACCCCAAATAAATATTCTTTATAAAAGCCACCAGATTTCTGGTACGTTGCATCAGCACCACTTTGGCTGACTAAGACAAGTGTCCAAAACACCATAGAGTATTCTCAATAAAAACAGAAAATACTTTTATAAAATTTAACAACTATTCATAGTTTAAAAGTAGAAAAAGGAGGAGGGGGAGGGGAGGGGCAGGGGGAGAAAGAGAAGAGGAAGCTCTTAGCAAAGCAGGATTACAAGGGAAAAACTTTCGCAGCCTGATATAGAATACCTGTTAAACCCACAATGTGCATCATTCTTAATATAAAATATTAGAAGCATTCCTGTTCAAATCAAGAAAAACACAAAGAGGCCATGATTAGTAGCTCTGTTCCACATGGAACAGGAGGACATAGTGTAGTGAGACAGGAAAAATAAATAAAAGACACAGTATTAGATAGAATGAAGCAAAACTGTAATGATTGGTAAATGATATGATTGCCTATGTAGAAGATCCAAATGAATCTACAAATTATAAATAATAAGATAGATTTGCAAGGTTACTAGACTTTATATCAATTTTCACCAAAAATTATTTGCATGTCTATACACTAGCAATAAATAGAAAGTATAACTTTAAAGATATGATTTATATTTACAGATGAAATAATATAATGTTTGTGATTTACTTAAAAATAATTCTGAGCTTTAACATTGTGTAACAATGATTTTGGCAGTAGATGAAGATTGTAGTTAATAAAATCAATAGAGGAATGTTTTACTACAAGGTGTTGAGAATGTGGTGATACATGGGAAAAATATAACTAATGTAATTTATAGACTGTAGTTAGCAACAACATTGTAATATCTTACAGCATGAGCAAAGTATATTAATGCTAAAGGTCAAAAAAAGAATATGGGATTTGGTTTTGTGAGATATGAATATATTAAGCATTTTTTCTCTTCTTCATTTTTTTCCTAATAAGGATACCTTGATTATGTCATTTAACTAATTTATGTTCATCTGTGTATCTTTCTGAACACTAGAGAAACAATTGAGCTAGTAGTTGGAATTAGATGAGATAAAAGTGACTAGAGAGAGATTTTTGGGGAATAATGCTTTCATAACTTATTGAGCTGCCTTTTTCCATTATTTTCTTTTTTTTTGAATTTGAAATAAAGTTATTTAAAAAATAATAATAATCCTGAGGTAGGTGAGATAGGTGAGGTTGTAGCTGAAATAAGTCTGACCTTGTATTCATAATCATTGAAGCTGAGTGATGGGAGAATTGGATTCATTTCACTATTTTCTCTACTTTTGCTTATTTTTTTAATTCCGTAATAATTTTAAATAAAACTATATGATATTATATAATTTTCTCTTAGATAGTTAGATTTTTCCTTGCTATTATATAATGTGTGTGTATATATAATACAAATCTGTTTATCATATCCATATATATATATATAGTATACATAAGCATATCAGATACATGTATACACTTATAATAAATATATATCATATACATATGTACATCATATACTTACGCATACATATCATACACAATAGCAAGAAGCATCTAAAGTAACATAAATCTAATAAAAATGTGTACTTTTTTTTGTGGAAAAAAATGTTAACTTTATTGAAATAAAGCCTAAATATAAAGGAAAGTAAACATATTTATGGAGTAAAAGACTCCCCAAATTGTTTATGTCAATTTGCTCCAATTGATCACTAGATTATATTTAATTCCAATCAAAATTCCACAAGGTGTTTTAACAAATTTGAAATGCTGATTCAAAAGTTTACACCAAAGAGTAATGGGCCAAGAATAGACTAGAAGAAGAATATTTAACATCAAGACTTATATCACTATCTGATATCAAGACTCATATAGGTATAATAATTAAGATATCTGCACAGGAGTATAGACAAATGACGTATGAAACAGTATTGAGTCCAGAAACTTACCCAAACCTAAATGGAGCAGAACAACATTGTTCATCAGTGGAGAAAGGATGGACTACTCAATAAATGATGCTGCGTTAATTGGTAATCAATATAAAAAATTGCATCCCTACTTCACATCATACAGAAAATCAATCCCAGATGGACTAAAGGCTTAAATGTGAAAGGAAAAACTTTGAAATTTTTAGAAGAAAATATAGGAGACTATCTTTTCCTACAAAAATAGGAAAGGACTTCCTAAACAAGATACAAAGCATAAAGAGAGATTCAACTTTATTAAGAACGTCCAGATATCAAAAGTCACCATAGGGGAGCGGATATAGCTCAAGTGGTTGAGCACCTGCTTCCCACATACGAGGTCCTGGGTTCAATCCCTGGTACCTCCTAAAAAAAATTTTTTTAAGTCCCCATAAAGAAAATAAAATGACAAGCTACAGTTTAGTAGAAAATTATTGCAACTAAAAATGAATAAGCTTTCAAAATAAGTAACTGTTGAGCCAATTAGAAAAGAGCAAAAATCACAGTAGAAAATACAGGTATAAGATATGAACAGGCATTTCACTGAGGAGGAAATCATCATGGCCAATCAACATATGAAAAAATGCTCAAACACATTAGTACTCAGGAAAAATGTAAACTAAACAATGAGCTACTATTTCTCACCCATAAAAACCTTGAAAACACTTGTCTTAGAGAAAAATCTCACAAACAGGCATCTGAAATATGGGCAAAAAAGTGCAAATCGGTATTGTTCACAACAGGGGAAAAAAGTTAAGAAACAATCCAACTAGAACATTTCTCGTCTCTGTAAATGACATCTTCCTTCTACCAGTTGCACCACACACCTGTCAACAGCAAAATAGATAAATTAATTCTGGAATAGTCACTCAATGGAATATTGCACAGCAGTGTAAACAAACAAACTATAAAACAAAATATAGCAACCTGCATCACCTTGTATGACTCTTAGAAACACTGTTGAGTAAAGAGAATCAAATCGAAGAAGACTATAGTAGGATATCATTTTATGTAGTTCAAAACCAAGTAAGCCTAAATAATATATCATGTAGGATTACACGTATATGTGGTAAAATAAAAACATAAGCAAGGCCATGATAAAAAAAATTAATTTCAGGATTCTGTTGACCTCCAGTGGGAAGACAAAGGACTAGTATCAGCAACAAACGTATAGATGGCCTCCATAGAATCGGTTCTGAAGTTGAGCAGTGAGTTTACAGATGTTCATTTACTCTTTGCACTTCATAACTTACAATGACAGAGGCAACACTAGGGTTGACAAACTTTGTTTTCCCCCGGGACACATATCTAAACTATATTCCCCAGTCATTTGGTTGTGTTCTGGCCGCTGGGGTATGGGCCCATTCCAATCTCCCACACATGAACCCACATTTTTTCCTTCCCTCCGCAGCATTCTTGAAGAGTGCATATTGAAAATAGCTGCATCCCAAGATGGAAGGAGACTAGGTCCCTGAATGGCTGTCTGCTCCTGGTCGATTGTATCTGTCTGGAACATATGACAGCAAGCAATACATTTAGACTGTTAAGTTACTGAATTATCAGGGCCTGGACTTTACTGCAGAGATAGCTCAGCCTAATTTAACTACTAATATACTTACAAATAAGTTACTTACTCATATATCATTTTGTATATGTGAATTAGTACACACTAAAATTTTTAAAGAATGATTGGAGGTAAGAAAGTGAAGGTCACAAGTATAGACCTCTTTAAAGAAATAATTCTCTAAAAGGAACTAGAGAAATGGAGTTGTAGCTGAAAGGGAGTGAAGGGTGGAGAAAGTGTTTTTTTAAAGCTGGGAGACACTAGAGCTTTTTGGAGCCTGATAGGGATGGTGAGCAAGAGGCAGAGACAGAGAATGAATAAGAGTGCAGGAAAGAACAAAAGTGCAGCCGGAAGGTCCTTGAAAAGGGTCGTGGCATTGTAGAGTGTAAATAGTCTTTAATGGGAATTGGGACACCTCTTTGCATACCTAATATACACTAGGCACTGTGTTAGGAAATGTACATGAGAATCGCTTCTCTATCCTCAAAGTAACCTTGCTGGGGAAGAGGGAGCTGCTATATGGAAAACACTGTTTGTATCACTGGATAGCAGGATCGTGTACCCACACCCAGTGGGTAACCCTGCTCTGGACCTCTATACTTTCTGGTTTCACAAACAAGCCCAGTGCCAAGATTTCTTCACACGCAGGACACCATTGAGGCAGAGCTGGCAGAGGCCCAGCCAGGAAGCAACCCATTAAGGAAGGCAGCTTTTTCTTCTGTCCACACCCACCTACATATCTAGGAAATTTGCCTGCCTCCCCTACTCTGCTGGGAGTTCTAGTCTGTTAATCCTCTTGGTGTTAGCTGACAACTAAGGTGTTGGCTGATAAGTCCAAAGCTCTCAGATAAGAATTTAAGGTATTATAGATAATAGGGAAGTAGGGAAAGATACAGCATTGTGTCATACAGGGAAAGGAAGGGAAGCTGGAGAAAACTGTTCTGATTCTGTTCTCTAATGTCTGTGATGGTGAATAAAGACACTCAACCTGTCTAGTAACAATGGTGATATAGTGCCTATTACCTCGTAATGCAGGTGAAAGACCTAATACATATCAGATATACAACAAATTCCAGTTTCTTCTCTCTTTCTATCCCTTCCTTTAATTGAGCTACTTTTAAAAGTCTCAAAGATAAAACATAATAAAAAGTAAAAGAAGCTGTGATACTGGGATGCAGACAGTGGGACATTTGTCTTCTCACATCATGCCACTCAGAAAATTCACCTTCTCTGCTTCCATCCAGTGCCACTCTTGACTCAGAGAGCAAGATACATTTGGGACAACATTTAGATGAAAGTTCCTCCTCACAGGGATGTTAAGGGGTGCCAAGATTGCCTGTGACTTCCTTTCTCTAAAGTGAATTGCAGTCAGGATCATAACAGCTATTATTTACCAATAACCAGTTAGGTGGGAGACGTTGAGCTACACTTTACATGTATTTCATTTAATATTCACAATGGCTCCTATAAGGTGTGTTATTACTCCCATTTAAAAATAAGGAAACCAAGGTTTGGAAAGCTTGAGTAAAATGAACTTGAAGATACAACAATAAAAATTACTCAGTCTAAACAACAGAAAGAAAGTAGACTGGGGGAAAAAGTGAACAGACTTGAGGAACCTGTGAGACTCTGACCAAATATCTAACATTCCTATCATCAGAGTTCAAGAAGGAGAGAAAGAGAATGGGGCTTTAAAAAGTGCTCAAAGTAGCAATGGCTAAAAATTTCACAAATTTGGCAAAAGACATAACCTATAGATCCAAGAAGCTGAGCAAACCCCAATGAACCTAATGAAATCCATGCCAAGACACAACAAAATCAAACTTCAGAAATCTAAAAAGAAATAAAACTTCTTGAAAGTAGCGATTCCACGTAAGGAAAAAATAATGTGAATAACAGCAGATTTCTCCTCAGAGCTCACGAAGGCCAGAAGGAAGTGGCATAATAATTTTCAACTAATGAAAGAAAAGAACAGTCAATCAGAATGCTATGTCTTATGCTTATTCTTTCAGGAATAAAGAAGTAAAGACATTGTCAGATGAAGGAAAACTAAGAGAATTTGTCACCAGCAGACCAACCCTAAAAGAATAGCTAAAAGAAGTTCTTGAAACCGAAAGGAAATTATGAAAGGAATCTTGGAACATCAGCAAGGAAGAAAGAATAGCAGAGCAAGAATATGGGAATATTCTTCCATAACAAATTTGCAGTGCTAAAGAAGATGATGATTTAATTGGAGCATCTTCATTTTGAAAACACTAGAAATAGCATCCCATGCATTTTCATGCAAAAGATCATATTCAAGTATTGTCTTAAACCATAAAATATCAAGGAATTCAAAGTTTTCCTTTGCCTAATTAAATGGACTTATATATTTGTAGCAGCACTTGCCATCAATAAGGGAGTTACAGTTTTCATGTTGTCCTGAATATCACTGTTTATCAGCCTCATTTGCCAATCCATGAGATGGACAACCAAAAGTACATATGCAACGTGTAACTGTCTAGGAGTTTTAGTGAAGGTAAAATTTTTAAAAACTCAGTTTCCCATCCGTAGAAAAAACACTCCTAATTGCAATTTTTTTCTCATGAGAACAGGAAGTTATACACTCTTGAACTAGACTGGGAGAATTTGGAACAAAATTAACATAGTCGACTTGAAATGACAAAATTACAGTCGACTTGAGCACTGCCATTAGCTTAGAACATCCTAAAGCCTTTTAAAAATTATATATGTTATAGTTCAAAACCAAGCAGTATATTGGTAGGAAAAAAAAAAAAAAAACATGTAGAATTTATAAATTAGTGTTCTATTTATTATTCTACTGTTAAAATTTTTTTTTTCTTTAAGATCCTATATGATAATTATTGCTATAAGTACACTTAATGATTTAGTTTTGGTTCCTTCTACTAAATACAACATGTGTGAAATTACAACACTGTTGTAATGTTAATTTCCTGGTTTTGATCACTATACTATGGTTATATAAATTGTTAAAATTAGGAAAGTTCAGAGAAGGGTATATGGGAATTCTATATTGTTTTTGCAACTTTTCTGTAAGTCTAAAGTTATTTTAAAGTAAAATTGTTTTTTAATTTTAAGAAAAAAGTGAATGGTGACCCTAAATATAGAAGACCAAGAGAATTTGAGAATGTTCAAGTTATATATCTAAGCATCTCTAAAATCCTATGCATTAAAACATATTAAGCAAGTTTCTTTTGCTCTCTTCAGTCAGCAGATTAGGAGCATTGATTTGAGTAGAGTTTCCAAAGGTGGCCACAACAGTATCTCCCATCCCACATGTGCTTTTGCAGTGTGAGCCTACCATTCCCCTATCCCTCCACATATATGTCTCCCAGGCCCCTCACATTCAACCTACCCCATTTAATCTCATTATTCTTCATCCACTCCTCACCTCCACCCACCTAAAGACTTTGCTCCAGTCTTAATGGATGACTTGCAAATCCCCAATGGGCCTCTCTCTCTCTCTCTCTCTCTCTCTCTCTCTCTCTCTCTCTCTCTCTCTCCTGCCTCTGGGTATTGGTATGTTGCTATCCATCCTCTCTGCCCTTCAGCCAAGATAGTATTATTTCTTCCAGCATGCTTCCCAAGATGCTAGCCACACCCCAGGCTCATTCAGTAGGCCCTCTTCTGTCTCCCATAGTGCCCTGTACTTAACCATCTTGCTTATCCCACCATATAGCAATTGCTGTTCTTGTCTGTATCCTTGGTCCCTGCCACGGATAATAGGCAACATCTAATAGGCAGAGATTGTGTCTTTCTGGGTCACCACTATATCCCCAGCCCTGAGAACATCGTGGGCATATGAGGATACTCATTCTGCTAGATTCAGCTTAAGCGTTTCATCTAGTAGGAAGCCTATCCTAAAGAGCCCCTCTACTACCACTACTGTCTTACCAGCTGCAGCAGCTTTATGACCACCGTCCTCAGGGCCAGTTATGACCATCATCACCATCACAACCATCATCACCATGGTCACCAACCTCACCATCACCACCTCTATCATATCATTACTTCCATCCTTGCTACCACAACCAACACGACTATCAGTACCACCAGCGCCTAGAGTTAGGTGTCCCTCCACTATGCTACCAAATCTCACTACACACATTCTTCAGACTATTTTATAATGACCCCTGTACATGTTTGTCTCTCCCACTGAGTGGTAACAATCTCCAGGACAGGGACAGAACTCATTTATATGTCTCCTGCACCTGGTGCACCACCTGGCATATAGCAACTATTAAATCTTATCAGCTGATGTTGAAATGTTGAAGCCAAACAAAATAACCTGTGAAGTAGGTATTTTTAGTATCCCTATCTTAAAGATGAAGAATCTGAGGGTAAGTCACTTGCCCAAGGCCACACAGTTAGTAAATGGCTGAGCCAGAGTGTGAGACCATGTCATCTGACTCCAAGGCCAATGTACCTCATTACTGAACTGTACTTTGCCCCAGCTCTTCCTCATATTTCTAGCTCTGACATGGGACCACAGAGGGAAAGAATTTACCTCTTGGGAACCTGAAAATCCTCAGAATGTAGAGAGTCCATCTTACCATCAGCCTGGCATTGCCTGGGACCCTATTTGGCTTGCTTGACTCCTCTGAGTTAGCCTGCACCTCTGAGCCTGGCCACCTTAAAAATATCCCTGGTTCTCAGGGGACATTTCAAGCTCTTGGTTAAAGGTTGATCGTGCTTGTTTCTAATGAGCTTCCTATCTTAGAATGGGAAAACAAAGGCAATCTAATAAACACAGCTGATTCATACGGCCTGAAATATTCCAAACTCCTGAGAGAGGAAAGCCAATTTGTGTGGGGGTGTGTGAACTCATGTGGAGCAGAATAATTGAAGGAAGCACTCAAGGAGTGGGCCTGCTCAGAGGAATGCACCGTGTGCTGCCATCAAGCTGGGCCCCTGGCACATACACCACCTGCATTCACCCTGGCATTGGCCTTGGTTTCGCTGCTGGAAAAACGCTGCACCAGGACATTATGGAAATTAGTGGGAACATGTTCAAAAACTTCCCTCCGCATTCCAGGCACTGCTGAGAGGGTGGGTGTGATGTCTACAAGAAACACCTGCTTCATTAAGAAATCCCTTTTTCATTCGAGCCAATAAATGCTACCAAAGACACAACGATCTGACACATTTTTGCTTCCTGAGTGGGACTCTTGGAAGGTAGTGTCACTTGGTTTTCTCCTCTCTCAGAGACTCTACTGCTGCTCAGCAGGTTAGATAAACCACGGCCAACAGTGTCTTTTTTATTTGTTAACACTTATTGGGTGCCTATTGGGTGCCATGCACAGCACTAAGTATTTTCCTGCATTGTCCCAATTGTTGCTCACACAAACCCAATCAACCAGGTAGCATTTGTAACCTGATTTTATAGATAAGAAAACCAAGGCTAGAGAATGAAAGACTCCCCAAGGGTCATAGGTCATCCACAGTTGCAACCCGGAACTTCAGACTGTGAGACTGTGCTTTGGCCTCCCCCAAACCTAATTATGCGACCTTTCAAGGGCGACATCCAGGTCATGTCAAAGGGGAATTTTGGGAGGCTTCTGTTGTTCTGGCTTGGGCAGGAAATCACACATACATTAAAGGGAAGTGCAAACTTCACCAGCGGCTCCTATGCATTTTGTTAAAACTTGCTCTGTGTGTGGCATTTCTCCTCAGTGGGTGTTAAGCTCCATAAGGGAAAGACCTGTACACAGTTTTCTTGTGTGCCCCACACCTAGCCAAGTGCCTGGCATATAGCAGGTGATCGGGAAACGTGTTTTAAAGAGGACAAGGGTCCTAGTGATAATAGTGATGCAGCATTCTGGGCCCTGTTGAGCTTTCCAGCCTGGTTTCCCACATGTCTACACTGCAGCCCAGCTGACCTTTCTCAGGCCCACAGACACGGCCCAGGCTTTCACACCTCCGTGCCTCTGCCCACCTTGTGTCCTCCGCCTGGAAGGCTGCCCTCCACTTTCCCGTGCATGTTTCAAGGCCCAAGTCTAATGCCATTTTATCCATGAGGCTCCTCAGCTCCCTCCTTCAACTGGAAATTAGCTCTCCTCTCTGAACTCCCTTAGTTCCCATTAATTCCTTCCCTTTCCTCCATCTCACAGGGTTATTGTGATGGTGAAGCTTATAAAGAAAGCTCTTTCTAAGCCAGGAAGCACTGTCCAAACATGAGGGCTTGTGAGGGCTTATATCACATCAACAAAGGAATAAGATAGTCAGTGGTAGCAGGTCCGACACTGCTCAGCACAGTACCTCCTGCACCCAAAGCACAAGGGGCAGTTGCTTTGCAAAACCTGTCTGCTGACTTCTCTCCATCTTCCTTGCAGCCAGGCTTATGCCCGTCCAAATCAGGCTGAGGCCAACCTGCTGATGTGACTTTCTGCCAGTCTTGAAAGTAAAGTCTTGTTAGGAATGGACTGGAGAACCATGTAATATGAGTCAAGTTCATTCTTCCTCTATGGGCCCCAGTTTCCATGACTGTAAAATAAAGGTTGAAGAGTTAGTCTTTAAAGTCCCATCCAGCTCTAGTATTCTGGGACTCTACTGTCAGCTCCATGGGGCCAGGGGCAATAGCTGCCTTGTCCCCACTGTCTGTTCAGCATCAAATTCAGTGCCTGGGACATAGTGTTGCCCAGAAAATACTCCCTGAATGAGATAACAATACAATATATGCAACTCATAATGTTATGCTCACTTACAATTGCCAAATATCAATAGGTCATGTGAACTATCAAATTCTCTCTTCTTATGTAACATGAAGCATTGGTGGTATCCTTCTGGAACTTTCTACCACCCCCTTTCCTCTGACTTTCCCTGCACTGCATTTCTCCTTCCAACCTGCACACACCCACATGCATGACCCTTCTACTAAATAGAACCCAGGGCCTTCTGCAACTTGTACTTTTCTGCCCTTGCACCATTCAGCTCCCACACTCTCCAGCCTTCCCTGCCAACCACGAATCTTTGTGATTCCTCCAGCTCGGCTAAGTCATTCCTCTCTACAAATACTAAAATGCTAAGTATTTATTTTAAGATAGAAGAACATCAGAGTGTGCAATTAGCACATTTTTTCCAATACATTGCCTAAACCACTCCTGTGTAGTGGAGGCAAGAACAAGTGCTAATAAAATTAACACAGTTAATTAAACAGGAGAAGTCATTCAGAGCTGAGCTAACACAGCAACCACAGGTAAGGTCCTTCTCCTTCCTGGGACACAATGTCAATCAGCTTTGAAATAGTCACCCTGAGTGGCCCTCTTTTCCAAAAGCCAAAATTACGTATATCACAGCCAGGGAGTGGGAAAGATCTATATCACAGATCTGTGAGCTGTGTGATCTTGATTAGTCAAATCCCTCTGAGTGTCAGTTTCCCAATTATCAAATAATGAAAATTTGTGTGTGTTATGTGCACACACATAAGCATACAGATCTAACATGCTAACACATGTAAAAATGTTTTCTAAATCAGAAAAACTCTATCCTTTTAGATTATTAGTTGACATTTTTCTCCCATGGTCTTTCCTTTCTTCCTTTGCTCCCTTTTCTTTGGTTTTCTTTTTTCTTTTTCTTCTTTCTTTCTTTTTTTT
>JAKSZT010054303.1:2280341-2318822 GCA_026826555.1 Tolypeutes matacus | reverse complement strand
TTTTCTTTGGTTTTCTTTTTTCTTTTTCTTCTTTCTTTCTTTTTTTTTTTTTTTTTTTTTTTTTTTTTAATGCAAGAAAGAAGACAAGGCCCTCGGCTAATCCTTGCAGATAAAAGAATGAATAGGATGCAGGCCTTCCCCTCACACAGCTCAATGTCCCTCTGGGGACGCAGGCATTGGACAAAGAGCTGCGATGCCCTGTGGGGCTTGCTGTAATCAGGGCCCCTGAATAGCCCTGTGCAGATGGCTATCCTTCACAAGGCACTCTGTGGAGGGGAGCGTGCCCTGGTAACTCTCAGGCTCTCCTCTGCCAAGCCCTGTGTTTGGTGAAGGGCTATGTTCCCCAATCAGAAGGGGCGCCTTTTTCTAATTTGTACAAAGATGCCCTGTGGGTGGGCTGAGAGGGGCTCGGATCCTAACCTGCAAGCTCAGGGGGAGGTGCAGACGTTGCCTAGGGCAGATGGGAAAGGCTTCTGGAAAAAGATAGCATTTCAACTATCTCCTGGAGAAGTTATTTACCAGGCAGAGAAGGTAGGAAAGGGCTTTCCCCGAAGAGGAAAACTCAGAAAACACAGAAAAATGAAAGCTTAACGCCAGTTTGGGAACTGTTAAGTCAGTCCTTCTGGCTAGAGCTCCAGAAATGTTGAAAAATGCTGAATACAGGTAAGGTATTAGATGTTGTCATTCATTTAGTAAATATACCTGAGCACCTACTGGGTGCCAGGTACTGTACTGTGGTAAACCCTGGAATATTCAAACAGAACTGCTGAGAGATTATTTAAGAAGGATGTAAACTTCAAAGGTAGCACTTAAATTTAATTGTTCACTTCCGAGCATCTTCTTTCTCAATGCAGCATCTGGCCCTGCCATTTAGAGGTTTAGCTCGTCGTGGGAGAGCACCAGTGAGGTTCCCCCACATAGGATGATCAGATTTTTCTGAGACTTAAGCCAGAAAAATTACAGGCATGGGAGGTGGTCAGCCACGTATGGGAATAAGCTAGAAATACGCTTTCCCCCAGGTAGCTTGGATATAAAGTTAGAAGGCAGAACTGAAACAGTTTAATATGTAGAAACTATATCTAATGTGTTGCACGCAGTCTGGAGAAAGACTATAAAGAGCAGAGGGTGATCAAATCAAAACAGAACACGGAAGCAAAAAGTTGTCATGCTCCAGTGGAAAAAGAGCTCTAGGCCTTGCCACTCAAAGCGGACTCCCCAAATCGGCATCTTTGGCATCAACTGGGAGCTTATTAGCAATGCAGAATTTCAGCTTCCCCTCCGCCACCCAGCCCTCTGAATCAGAATCCTCCTTTTACCAAGATCCCCAGGAGATTTGTATGTACATTACAGTTTGGGAATCACTGCTCTAGAATTTTTTCTGTAAAGGGTCAAGGAGTAAAGATTTGAGGCTTTGCATGCCTTGTGGTCTCTGTTGCAACTCTTCGGTTCTGCTGTTGTAGCATGAAAGCAACCAAAGACAAAATGTAAATATATGGGTATGACTGTGTTTTAATAAAACTTTATTTATGGACACTAACATTTGGATTTCTTATAATTTTCATACATCATAAAATAATCTTCAAAAGTTTTCTAATCATTTCAAAATGTATAAACCATTCTTAGCTCACAGGCCACACAGAAACAGACAGCAGATTGGATTTGGCCCACAGAACATGGTTTGCCAGCCCCAGTTCTAGACCATAGACTTGAGTACCTGTATCCAGTCAATCTCCTGGCTAACTTCCCTGGCTCCAGCACCCTTTAAGCTCTGGTTTTCTTTGTACATCCCTTAAATGTGTTGTTGGTTTATACATCAACCTCCTGAACACAGTTAATGTGAGTCAGCCCTAGAAAGTCACTCCTGCTGTGCTAATAAATCAGATCTCTGAATCCCCAAGGCTGATGGTATGATAGAAGACCATGGTAAATCCACAAAGGTAAATTCCTCCCTGTGAAGCCTATCAGTGAAGAACTAGCGGTCTTCCTTGGCAGGAACCCTACACAGCCGAATACCTTCTGTTAAACTAGCACAAAGATACCCAGGCTCCCTTACAGTGCGACCCCTACCAACGTAGACTTATGAATGTTATTGACTAAAATACACCTAAATTTCAAAAATTAATGAAAAATGTGAATATTCTTGCTGTCCTGATTTTGTGATAATCAGGGTAGGCTAAACATTCGTTATATTAGAAACCATGCATGTGTCCCCAGACCTAGTTTTCCTCCCTAGTATGGTTTCTAGAATGCTGGTGATAAACTAGGCCTGATTTATTATATGACCATCCTGCATGGGAAAAGACTGTAACTTTGGGTATCTTTGGTCAACCTTAAGAGATATAGCAGGGGAACGGATGTGGCTCAGGTGGTGGGTGTCCGTCTCCCTTATGGAGGGACCTGGGTTCAGTTCCCAGGATCTCCCGGTAAAATAAAGAAAAATACAGAAGGTGCACGGGCGTGCCATTAGGCCCCGCGAGCAGGTGAGCCATTGGGCCCCACCAAACCAAGCAGCAAGATGATGGCATAACAGGAGAAAGACACAGGGCAAAGCCAAGATGAGATGTACCGAAAACCAGGAACTGAGATGTCGCAGGTGGCAGAATGTCTCTCTCCCACATTGGAGATTCCCAGGATCAAATCCCAGTGAAGACAGGAGGAGAATGATGAGAGGAGAGGGCAGGAAACAGACACAGAGAATTGCCCAATGAATGGACACAAAAACAGCAAAAATGAGGGGGGAGGAGAGGGTTAAAATGGATAAAAAGTAAGTAAATAAATAAATAATAAATGTAAAAGCAAATAAAAAATTAATGAATAGCTTTCAAACCTGAAATTTATCCATAAAACAGCAATTTTCTGTGTTCTTTCTATATATTATTATTCCTTATAAATTGTTTGGGAAAAAAAATGGTTCAGCTGTCAGAATAAAAACTTTGGAAACCTCTGCTCTGGAATAATCTACCTCATTTCAATTCAGATAATCTTCCCTAGCACTATGATGCTGCCAGCTCAGGTAGAAGGTATATCATTTTATGTCTATGACACCTTAGGAGACCTTGGGAGTCATGGGGTCCTCTTACCTTCACCCCCCTTTCTTCCCTTTTAACCAAGCGTACCACCAAAAGACCATTTCCTCACATGGTGAGAAAGGCACTGTCAGACCTGGGATTTGATGTTACCCTTCTTACAAACCAGTAAGTTAGACTGTTATTGTTTCATGGATACTAGCAGAAGACACAAGACTCCTGGGTCAAAGACAAAGGACTTTATTACTCACAGCACAGCAGGCAGCATGAGCAGTCCCCCTGGCTCCCCAAGTCCCATGGTGGCAAAAGTAATAAGTCCCAGGTGGATGTTGTATAAACAGTGAGTTTGCATTGTGGCTGAGGAACACGGAGCTTAGGGAATCTACCAATTTCATTGCAAGCAGTGAGCAAGCCTGCTCCTTGTCCTAGAGAGAGCTACTGCCTCATCCCTCAAGGTTGTTGGTTACACACAACTCTGAGATACAGCCTGGGTAAAGAGAAGTCTGGGCCTTGCATTCTTGACACAGCAAGCAGGACATGTAGGAGTGTGATGATTCCAAGGGTTTGTGTGTATGTGTGTTTTGCCAAAAGAAATAAACAGCGTGGATTTTAGAAAATGCATTAACATCGACTCTTTAAAGACCACCTTCTCCTGGAATCCTCCCCTGACAACCCCCATCCCCACCCAATTTAATTTGGATCTGCTTTCTCAGAGATTCTCAGCATTTTATCTCCTTCAAAGATCTCAGCCACTGAACTATAATAGTCAATCAACTTACCTCTCTACGGCACCCCATACCCGCTCTACAGTCAGCTCCGTGAAGGCAGGGGCCATGTCTTAGAATCTACAGTGATTTCAGTGCCTGAGCTATACCATGTATGTAGTAAGTGTCTTTTGGAAGAATTAGTGATTTATGGTATCTGATTTGAACAGGGGCTACTCTCTCAGTGTCATCAGCATTTAGTGGGCAGCCATCCCTGGGCAAATGTCTAAGGACACCAGGGCTGGAAAGACCAGCATGTATCTGAAGATCACTTGAGGGCGTTTTAACCTTTTCTCAAAAGCTGCCCACTCACTGAGTGTGGACCGTTGGCCAGCTGATGCCTGCTCTGCTCTGCTGATCTCCTCTGCTAATTCCACCAGGTTACAAAGGTGACTAGAACCAGGACAGGAAGAAACACCAGCTCCTGAGTTCTCGTCTCCAACACTGGCTACTTCCAATTGACCTGGGACTTTCAGGAAATTTTACTTGAAGTAGCTCTTTCCTTATGCCTGGAAAAATATCATCTGGTTGTGTTTTTTCTAAAAAAAAAAAGAAAAGAAGATTGTATGTTGCCAGGACCTCATTCCCAACAGAGTTCCTTTCCACATAACAACATCAGGCTGCTTTGAAACCCTATTTCAGCAAATGCTGCCCATGTCATGTTCCAGAGAAAGAGGATTGTTTAAAGCTGTCCCTCCAGTCCTTCCATTCTCCCAGGACATTACCACCCCCAGCAATATCTGTCCTCCCAATCTCACTAGGAAATCCAGGCCGGCTGGGGCTTTCAAGCTCCTTTATCAGCTGAGATAATGAGTATCCCAGCATGCCCCGGGTCCTGACTCTGCCAACTCCCAAGCTACAATGCCTGGTGGAGTAATAAATAGTTGCCATGTGGGCCTGTCTCAACACCCACAAAAAGGAAGAGCAAACACAATGGCTTACCAACAATGTTCACGTGCCTCCACTTCAGATTTCTCATTCCCAGGCCACACTCCCAGATACACCCAATTCCCACTCATTTCAATGGAGGTGACGTTAGGCAAATGGCCTGTCAAGCCAGGCCCTTAATTGTTTCTTTGATATCAGTATTTTATTTTTATAGTTCTGATGGATCTGGTGTCAACTCATTGTGATAGGAAGGGATCTACTAGCTAGGGAGTAAAGAGCATGGATTTCAAATCAAAAGGATGTGAGTTTAAACCTCCTCTTCCATTCCTCTAGTTAGGAGACTTTGGCCAAAGTGCCTTAACCTTTCTGAGGTTCAGTTTTCTCTTCGTAAAATGGGACCAATAATACTGCTATGGGAATTTAAATGAATGGCTCATGAGAGGTAGTCAATAAATGTTTGTTCCTTCTTCTAGTGTTCTGTGACTTGATAGGAATGCACACAAATGGCTCGGCTGTCACAAGTTGGCTTCCGCACACAATTGGTAATAGGATTTGAACCCAGGCTGTCTTCTCCTAGAATCTTTGTTCCTAACCACTAAACATAGTTGCCTTTCTGAGCTATGATGCCCTGAACCTTGACTTGGGATACACCAGAAGACAATATTCTGCTCCATAGTGACCTCTTTAAGAACAGAAACTGTATCTTTTGCAATTCTGGCTCTGTCCCAGGGCTTTGCACGGTCATAAATGAAGGTATGAATGTATGAATAAGTGAATGAATAAAGAATTGAATCCAGCTACTATAAAATACCTCTGTCAGAGGACAGGGAACCGTCATAGTTGCTAGGATAACAACAGAGACTGCTGGCCTTTTTCATGTCCAATTCCATTCTTTTCCATCTTCTATTTCATCATCCAACTCCCCTTCCTCCACTTCCCCCAAGACTCTCCGCCTGGTGTGTGGTTAAATTCCAGTTCTTCTCCCGTCACATGTTTGATGGAACTGATCTCAGCCTCAGTTAAAATGCTTCCCCTCATGTTGGCCCATCTCCAGCCTCCAACAGCTCATTCCATTAATCTAATGTGCAAAAATTTTAGGTGCTAAATCACTGACTCCAAGGCTCTAAATGCAGAACTTTAGAGCTGGAACGGACCAAGTCTAACTTCATCATTGTATAGATGGGAAAACTGAGGTCCATATAAGGATGTGACTTCTCAAAGTTACAGGTGATTGAAAACAGAGCCAGTACTTGAACTTGAGTTTCCAGACTCCCAAGCCTAAGAAAATACTTTTGAAATCATAAATAATTTTGGAAAAAAAAAAAATGCTGATTCATTGCCTAACACAAATGTCACTTGACCTTTGTAGCACATTTCACTAAGGTAGATGAAATTTTTCTTCAAAAATATTAATTCCCTCCCTGCCACCTGCCTGGGAAAAATATTCTTTCCTACCCCTTGACTTTGACCTTGGTTAAGTGACTTGCCTTGGTCTATGGAATCTTAGTGGATGTGACCCCAGCCAAGGTTTGAAATGTGCTTGCCCAGTTGGGGTAGCCTGTCAGTCCAATGAGCGTGAGAGACATGTGGGCCAGACCTGGACCCTATTTGCCAACTAAAGCCAAACTAGCCACCAAGCCAAGGCCAGCCTAGATCAGCCAACCCACAGATGCACTGAAGGAACAAATGAGTTTGGGGGAGGGGTATTTCTTATGCAGATATCATGACACACAGCCGTTTTCAAAATCTTACTATTCAACTGATAAGAGAACAGTTTTCAGTGATCATTGTACTTAATCTCTAAATTGGGATAAAGTCAGAACATTGTCAATATTTAACTTATTAATCCATGTAAAGATTTTACAACTTGAGTAGTGCACAGTTAGAACTCAAAAAAAAAAAGGTTACTTTTTATAGTTGTTGTTCTTACCATCATCATTACTGTTACTCTTAACCAGTCTGTGACAGTCAATAACGTGGGCCACATCTGCTACTTGACATTTCTTCCATATGTGTCTTCTGGGGCACCAGTCTGTCTTGGTTGTCTTACCTTGGTGGCTGCTCCTTCCCAGCATCCTCTAGCTAGTTCTTTGTCTGCCCCTAATCTAAGCCAGTGATTCCAAAACTCTAATATAAGAAGAATCACCAAGATGCTTGTTAAAAATACAGATTCCTATGTCCCAAGCTCCAAACGTTTTGAATCATGGGGTCTGGGACGGATACCAAGGATCTGCATTTTTAATAAGCACATGGGTAATTCTTATGCGAGTGGTTTGAGGATCAGACTTTGAGAAACAATGCCCTAAAATATTGGCCTTTCCCAACATTTCATCCTTGACCCATTTCTCCTTCTGTGCACTTTCCTGAGTGCCAATCCATTAAAATTACCACCTTCTCACTTTCCTTCTGGCACTCATGCCTTAATTCCTTCCTTACCCAGCTTGGAGGTTATTTTCTATCTCTATAATCACTCCCTTGCTCTCTCTCTCTTAAATGTGTTTACCTGGCAAAAGCTTCAATTCCGGTTAATTCTAGCTTCGCCTATGATGTGCCTGCATCCTCAAAACTATGCTGAATATTCTCACTTTAAATTGAAGACTGTTAACTTAAGGGGTCCTTAAGGGATCCTTCAGGATGCCCAATAATTAAGCTATATACTCCTGGTCCATTTTGTAGGTGATGATCATTCCACTTCTTCTCTGCTCAAACATCCAAGTCCTCCTCCTCCTTCCTCATTCTCTGTTCATGACTTTGATTCTCATTTTGGAAGAGCATTTCCACATACTTACCCCACCAGATGGACTTGCCTTCCTGAATCTGTGTGCACATACTCTGCCTTCCCTCCTGACACAATGAATGAACTGTTTGTGCTCCTCCTCAAAGCCAGACCCTCCACTGTACACTGAGTTCCATCCTCTCCTGCTTTTGCAAGGATGTCAGTCTTGGAGTTGTCCCCACTCTCTCCTATAGGTGGTCTGTATCATCTTTCTATATCATCAAGTTTTCCCTTTCTACCAGATCATTATCAGACAACCACCTTACAGCATCTTCTTAGTTTACACACCCATGCCAACAGCTACCACCCTATTTCAACTACTCAAAGGGGCCTCTGCCCCCCAAAAGATAAGAGACCACCCTTAGTCAATTAGTAATGAAGACAAGAGCCATGGACATTCATGCTCCAGAAGACAAAGGAGAGCAATCATTACCAAGAAAGAAGAAGGCCTGTGTCATGCACGGGCTTGGACACCATATTTCAGAAAGAGGGTAGATGTTAACTGGGATGGCTGCATGCTGACATCAACTTCCCATAGATCTATTTCTATGCTGCCTCCCTTCTTTGGGGTAATGGTCCCATTCCAAATTCTGGCCAGAGGTTAAACAGAGAGCTTACATGATCTCACCTCCATGACCACAGGGACTGGTCTAAGAATGGACACCTGAACTAGGCTGTGCCAACCATACTTTGTATTCCAGGCCACAGTGACTGCTTCTGGGAGTGAGCACATGGACCAAACCAAACCAATCAGAACACATTTCCTTTCCTCTTCGGGGGACAAACTGGGCATGTGAACACTAACTTGCCCACAAACCATGGTTCCAGACCCATGGGGAAGCTGGTCACAGAGAGAAAACCAAAGATGAGAGACAGAGAAGATTCCAGCAGCATTTAAGTCCCTGCAGAGAAAATATTGTTTGGGCAGCTACCCTGCCTCACACAGTGTAAGTTAATGGGACAAAATACTCCCTTTTAATGGTCCCTGGTGCAAGTAGGCACCAGAGAGTATGAGGTATGCGCCGTCTCCTGGACTTCTGAAGTTTGAGAGTGTCAACAGGATGTGAGGAATGGTTCCAGGTATCCCTTGATGGCAATGGGGGAGTGTCCACAGGCTATTCTTGCAGCCTGCACATCTCTGTGGATAGTGCTGGAGCCACCCAGCCCACGTTCATTTCCAGCTCCCCCACTTCTAACCACATGGTCAGAGCAATTTGCTCATCCCCTCCCCTGAAAATAACAATGCCTACCTCATACATCTACTCCATATTGTAGTAAGGATTAAATGAGTTTATAAAATGAGTAGAAGAGGGCCTGGCACAGAACTCTCATTAAATGTTATTACGGTTGTTATCTTGGTTCTTGCCCATTTTCTAAGCCAAGTTCACCTTCTGTCAATTCTCTGACCCAATATCCTTCCAACAAATTCTTTTTGGTATGAAATTAGCTACAGATGTCAATCAAGAGCCCTGACTGATACATTCTGATTCCAGTAGGCCTCAGGCCAGCTCTATTTCCAGCCACCCAGCAATTTCCTTAAGTGAGCCTTTTCTGCCCAAAATAATTCAAGTTAGATTTCTGTTACTAGTAACCAGGAAACCCTAACTAAGACAAGAAGATACTCCTTTGACTAAATTAAATATAGAATTCCTGGGCCAAGCCCCTGAAAAAAATGCTTTGTGTTAAAAAGATTGCATTATGCTTTGAAATATGGAAGGACCTAGAATTAATTTCCATTTCCATCTTTTATTAGTAACATTATTTTTGGCAAGTTAATTTACTTCTCTAAGTCTTAACTTGCTCACCTGTAAAAATGTAAACAAAAATAATACTTTATGATAATGCATATGCAATCCTTATCACCAGTATACAGTAAGCACCTGATAAATGTTTTCTACTGTAATCTCTTTAACATTTGCAAAAACATGTCTAATATTGAGTCCTACATTTGCTGCTATTTTGTTTGCTTACTCAGCCATCTAGTCATTCAAGCTATGCATTTATCATTTCCTACTCTTTGGCCTTTGAATCTCACAACCCAGAAAGCTTTAGCCACATGAAACCGAACATGACTAAATTCCCCCAAGTTCTCCATCAGTTTTTCACTCTTTTCTGCATGTAAGCAAGGATACACTTAATTTTCCCAATGCAATTGGCTTTATTTGCAATACTTGGTAAGGAATGTCTAACAAAAGTGCCGTGTCTGACTCAGAAGCAGGACTCAGATACAGGGGATAAAAAATGACTTGTACGTCTTCAAAGGGGGTTCTGCTGCTAAGCTCAGAAGACAAACAACTATGGTGTTCCTTACACTTCCTTAGCATCACAACTATATAGTAGGAAAATCTCTCTTCTTTAAATAATTTCTCTCAATTTTAGTATTGCCACCTCATCACCCTCAAGTTTTTATACAGTTTCAGCATCACAATTATATTTCTTCACAACCTTTCATTTTTAGAAGCAGAGAATGTTAGGGTTAATAGGGGCCTTGGTGATAAACTTGCCCACCACCATAATATGGTAATATAGTGTGGGAGACGTGAGGGGAACTCTGAGGACCACCCTGAAGATGTGGCCTGCCCCTTAGAGCTAGGACTTCCCTTAGGCTTAGGTAAAGGGAGTCCCTGCCTGGGTCTTGCACTGTAAAGGCCCCCTGCATTTCTCTCTCTCTCTCTCTCTCTCTCTCTCTCACACACACACACACACACACACACACACAATGTATTAAAGAACAATGGCTATCTCTGTCCCTTAAGAGCTTGTACTCAGCATTGACACAGCAAAACTTCTAACTGCAAACATCCGCTCTTCTAACCGACACCATTCAGGCTCCCAAGGAAACGTGTTTCTACATCTCTTAGGCAGTGAACGCAAAACCAAAGTCCACTGCATCTGAATAAGATTTGTGGGTTGTGCCATAGCCAACATCACAGACAGACATTGCCTCTGAGCACAGGGAGGATTTATGTGGCGGTGGGACTTAGAGAAATGAAAAGTCGAATTAAACGGCTTCTCATAGCCTTTCAGCAGGTTGCATCAAGGCAATACATTCTTGCATAATGATGTATCGTTTTCCCAGTAAGGCTGAGAGTCCTTTTCTCTTTTTCCTTTCTTCTTCCCTTTTTTTTTTTTGCCCTTCTTTGTAGTCCAATTCCCAATTCCAGAAGTACTCACAGTTTAGCTCAGTACAATACTCCCAACAGTCCCACAAGATGACTGAGGAATATTTTGCAATATTAAACAATTTGTATCTATGTCAATTTATGCATAATATCCATGTATTAGTCAGGGTTTAAGGTCCTCCACAGAAACATGACCAACAGGATATATATATATAGATGTTTATTATAAGGCTATAAGGAATTGGTTCATGCAACAGTACATCCTGGCAAGTCCGAACACTATAGGGCAGACACGACTTGGAAACTCCAATAAAGATGATGTTAATATCCTTAGTCTAAATTCCCCCAGGGGAACTTAGCTGGCTGGAAATTCTGGCAAGAGCCATTGCTGAAGTTGAATCCAAATTCTTCTTCTGATTTCTAAAATCCTCAGTTCTGGCTTTTAAGACCTACAGCTGTTTGGATGAGGAGACCTCCCTCATTGCTGAAGGTAATGTCCTTTGTTGCTCTAAATGCAATCAACTAACAAAAGAAGCAAATTCTATCTATGAAATACCCTCACAGTGACAAGCAGGCCAGTGCTTGACCAAACATAACACAGCCAAGCTGACTTGTGAAATTAGCCATCCCAAACCATGACGTTTGATACCAATTCATTGGCAACCAGATGGACACTGAATGCTAAAATTGTTAGGAGTTTTGTTTTTATGAAAATGGTAACATTTAATTACATTTTGGAGAAATTGATAAAAATTGTCACCCTTATATATAGCCATTTTATTTCTAAAGTTCGTATGCATTAATTATGATATGTATTTTGCTGCTTAATTTTAATATATAATTTCAAATATTTCGGGAAAAACAGCTTTTTAAAAATGTACATTTAAATAATTTTAATTTTTTGACCTGTTACATTTACTTTAAATTTTGTTGAAAAGTTCAAATTTTGTTTTCTTTGACTACTTATTCCATTTCTTTAGTCCTTTAGATTGTTTTGTGAATAGAACACAAATTTTGAGGAAATTGTTATAATAACCTAATTAATAATTTTGCTGAAATGAAGGGAAGAAAATTAAATTTTAAGGGACAAATACAAAAATTTATGAATTATGTATGTCTTTTTGTTATTCATTCAAGAAACACTAGCCCATTAACCCAACAGGTACACATAGATTCAACAATAATTGAATTCAGGCATCTCTGATATTTTACTGACTTTCAGTCACAAAGAAGCCATAGATTGACTCACATTTTAATTTTGTCATCAAGGCAGGGGATGTGAAGTTTAAAAGTTTCTTAGCTACAGGAACTTGCTGTGGCTCAATTGGTTGGGCTCCCGTTTACCATATGGGAGGCCCTGGGTTCGATTCCTGGGGTCTCCTGGTGAAGGCAAGCCGGCCCACGCAGCTTGGTGAGCCGACAATGAGCAGGGCAGGTGCAGCAAGATGACACAACAAAGGGAGACAACAAAGGGAGACAGAAAAGTGCAAAGCAAATGCACACAGAGAGCACAAGCAGTAAGGGCGGGATAAATAAATAAAAACCTTTAAAAAAAGAAAGAAAAAAAGTTTCTTAGCTTGATTAAAAGCCTTTAGATGTTTAGACATGTGACCTGGGGACCTCCATTTGTACAATTTCCATTTCCTGTTTCTGAAAATATTAGGGCATGTCTGTCTACAAAACAAATTAGTGGCTAAGCAGGGGTTAATAGCTCAGGGGATTTAAATCCCAGGCCAGTTTGTTTGCCACTACCCCGTGCAAACTACAACCTTCATCTCACCATCATCTCACACCTAGATTATTGCAATAATCTCCAAGGTGGTCTTTCAGCTTCCTCCTTTGCCCCCCTTAGTCTGTTCTCTACCAGCAGCCAGGGTGAGTCTTTTAAAACCTAAGTGAGATATGACTCCTCTACTCAGACCCTGCAAGGGCTACCAGCCAGAGTCCTCACAGCTGTGTCAGAGTCTCAGGAGGCCAAGCCCTCCGTGACCCCTCTGCCCCCATTCCTACATCCTCCCACTCACTCACTCACGCCACAACAGCCATAGTGGCCTCCCTGACAGTCCTCAAACACTCTGGGCAGGCTCCCCCTCAGGGCCTTTGCATGGGCTCTTCTCTCCCTTTTACTGCTCTTCCCCAGATATCTATGTGGCATGCTCCCTCACTGATTTCAAGTCCTTGCATGAATATCGTCTAAGGGAGAACTTCCCTGACTGCCCTGTTTAGAATCAAAATCACTCCCAACTTTAGCATCCCCTCCTCCTTTTCTGCTTTATTTTGTTTCATACCACTTATCACCATACAACATACTCTATATTTTGCATATTTATTTTATTATTACCTGCGCCCCCCCTTTTTTTAGAATGTAAGTTCCACGAGGACAGGCATCTTTGCCTGTACATCCAGCAGCTAGAAGAGTGCCCAGAACATCGGAGGTGCTCAATAAATCTGCGTTGACTGGACAAATGAATGAATGACGCTTTGCCTCAAAGGTAGCAGCTACAACATTTAAGGGTTGGGCAGAGATTAAAGAACCAGCCAAATTGAGGAGAGTAGTTTCAGAGGCAAGCAAACCAGGAGAAGATGATGTTCTGGGGCCAAGTGGGCAGGACCACAAGAAGGAGGAATGTAAAGCAGCTCCAAATGCCACAGAGAAGGTAAGACAAGGACTGAAAGGTGAAGGCAGAAAGATGAATACAACAGTCTTGCTTGAAGATTTCCCTCTGAAGACATACTACAAAAATATTAAGTAATATTTTGGTTAAGTTGTCATGACTATTAATCACACTATTACTAATTTTCCAGGGAGGAGACCTGAGCAGTCTTAGAGTAATAATTGCAATGAATAGTGTTATCCTTACATGACTTTTTTTCATCTTTTCTATAAACCTCTGCAGAATGCACAACTTTATGAGGGTGACAGGAAGCAAGCTCAGATCAAAGGATGCACATCTTATTATAGCAATATGTAGCTACGTATCTATCATGATTTCTGCGATGGGTGACAGGGAGCATTGTGAAACACTGTTAGGTGCTTTGTCCCTTTTGAGGTTCTGAAGTCATATAATGTCATGATTTGGGGAAGGGTTAACCTAGAGTCATGACATACCTTGGTTGAAAGGCAGCAGACAATGATTGAGACGCTCCTGGATGCCAGGCACCCATCTAGCTGCTTTCAGCTTTCACACAATAGAAAAATGTCATCTTCAGAAAAAGCTAATGGGGAAATATTATTTCAATGTCCTGGTAAGAGCTGAGGCCCAGAAGTCACCTCAACCTGGACTTGAATTCCAGTCCTGCTACTTACCAATCGTGTGCTCTTGGACATAATTTTTAACCTCTCTGAGCAGTGTCGTAATAACATCTACCTCACAGGAATAGTATGAGGATTCAAACATCATAATATGCATAAAGTGCTCAACATAGTAGCCTCACCAAAAACTTTTAGCAAATATTTTAACGTTATGACAAGTAATGAAAATTGAGGTTGAAAGAGCCTGGATAAGTACTGAGAGAGATAAAATTTGAATCAGTCTCTGCCAATCCTTTATCTAATTCTCTCCCCATACCTTCATAGTCGTTTCATCACATTTTCTCATGACAAGGATGGATTCTTGTTGAACATAAAAGTTGCACAACAAGCCCTGTGGGTCTTATGCTCATTGTGATGTCAGATAGGACTGCAGTTATCTGGGGGTGCTATTGAAATGGTACATCCAAAAGGTTTCTCTGCCTTGGCAGGGACAATTGGAATACTGAACTTTCCTAGGATGCCAGGACAACTGGGCCACTGTTATCCAATGCATGAAACTGACAAAAAGTAGGATTCCAGAATATGTAAAATTTTTAAATAATTAAGAATGCAGCAAACAACCCAATAGACCAATAGGAAAAGTGTTGTTAATCACTGCATAGGAAATGAACATGAATGGCCAATAAACATAATAAAATAAGAAAAGAACTCAACCACATTAATAATCAGAGAAATGTGAAATACTTGTATACATTCTAGAATGGCAAAAATTAATAACCTGGCATCTTTTGGAAAAGAGGCAGAGCAAAAGGAACTCCACTTATCAGAGGGAGTGAAAATGGAAGTAATCATTTTGGAAAACAATTTATACCCTTGGTTTTTCACGCAGCATAATTATTTTGAGATTCATCCATGTTTTTATATGTATCCGTAATCCATTCCTTTTTATTGCTGAGTAGTATTCCATTGTATGGATGTACCACAATTTGCATATCCATTCACCTGTTGATGGACACTTGGGTTGTTTCCAGTTTAGGGCTATTACAAACAAAGCTGCTGTGAACATTCCTGTGCAAGTCTTTGTGTGAACATTTACTTTAATTTCTCTTGGGTAAGTATCTAGGCATGGAATGGCTGGATCACAAGGTAAATGTATATTTAAAATTGAGAATTTGTATAAGCTAGTACCCAGCAATTTGACCCTTACACACCAAGAGACATGTATAAGAATGCTCTAGCAACATCATTCACTAAAAAAAAAAAAAAAAAAAAAAAAAAACTGTAAACAAATATCTATCAACTGTAGAATGGATTGGCAAAGTATGACACTTTCAGTCAAAGGACTATCAAAGAGCAACGAAAATGAACATATTACAGCTACAAGCATCCATATGGATGAATCTTAGGCAAAACATTGATAAAAAGCAAGTCACTGAAGAATTTTTACACCATTTATATGAAGTTCGAAATCAGGCAAAACTGAAGTACATGTTGCTTAGGGTTACAATATAATAAAGAAAAACAGAGCAATGTTAAACATAAAATTCCCATCCTGGAGAGCTCTGTCACATTCTCTAATGTAGCAGCAACTGTCCCCCAAGTGCAGGGGCAATGACTCGTGAAGGATGGTCCATTGATGGGACCTTGGTATTGATGACTATGCTTGGGAGACTTTTCTCTTAAAATTGAAACTTAGCCTAGTGTTGTGGAGTGCCTAAGAGTTGCCTCCTGAGAGTCTCCTTAATGCTCAATGTGGCCTCTCTCTAAGCCAAACTCAGCATATAAATGCATTACCTTTCCCCCAGCATGGGACATGACTCCCGGGGATGAGCCTCCCTGGCACCATGGGATTACTACCAAGCACCAGTTAGCAATACAGCTGGAAAAAGACCTCGAATAAAAGGGAGGAAGGTAAAGACAAATGAGTTTATATGGCTAAGGGACTTCAAAGTGAGTTAGGAGGTCATCGGAGAGGTAACGTTTATACACATCTCAGCAGTCTCTTAGACTGCCAAAGTGGATACTCAAATGTATACCTCAAATGTGGGGTTCCTGAGGGCTCAGGAGACACCCAGGTCCTATGGTCAGGGCAGACAGCTCTGGAGTCCTACTTTGGAGTTTGTGCTTCTGAGAGTGGCAGAGTTGGACTTAAGTTTTGCTTCCCTACACGTGGTTCATCTGTCCCTTTTATTTGAACCTTTACTTGGTGCTGGAGTTGGTAGGTGCACGTCCAAGAGACTTGAATCTTTGGGCTGTCCATGTGCCAGCTGGGCCCTGAGCCTCAGCAGAGTTGCAACACCTACTCTCCAGTTCATTGGACTCACCCAGAACAACTAACAAGGAGGTGAGGAATGACAACCACCATACCAAGGAAACGAGAGAGCCTACAACTGCAAGCAAGACAGTCCCATCCATTGGCTGTCTGAGATCGAAGCCCCCTCTCAATTAGAGTGAAGCAGACATTCACCATCCCAGAATCCTCACAATTGGAGAATGAACTATGGACTAGAATGAACTGGTATTCTACAATAGACTTGTGATTCTAGCAATAGAAGAAATTATAGCATTGAGGTAGAGGCAGTGGCCACTGGAGGCTCTGGGGGAAGGGGGAGGGAAAGACAAGTATAATGCAGAGGCTTTTTTGGGATTTGGGAATCATCCTGAATGCCATTGCAATGACAGATATATGCCAGTATTTATCTTCCCATAGCCTGCAGAATTGTGTAGGAGAGAGTGTAAACTACAATGTGAACTATGGTCCGTGCTCAATGGCAATGCCCCAGGATGCATTTATCAATTGCATTGAATGTGCCACACTAATGAAGGAGCTTGTTTATGTGGGAGGGTGTGGGAGGTGTGGGGAGCGGGGCATATGGGAATCCCTATATTTTTTGTATAACATTTGTGTAATCTAAGTATCTTTTAAAAAAATAAAAATACGTATTTATAAAGTAAAATAAAATAAAATATTAGAGTCATGCTTGCCCAAAAAATGTAGCACTATGGCACCAACTACTGACTCCTCAGATAAAGTGCTACAGAACTTTTTGTTCTGTAGCTACAGAACAAAAATGCAAATTCAATTTACCACACACTTGTAAGCATGTAAGCACTGGGCTCTAGGCATCTGATAGTGAATAATACACCTTCCTGACCATGAGGGAAACACAGCTAGTGAGACACACTAATGTGTCATCAAATAATTACGATATGTACTAAAAAGTTTTCCAGTAAGGTTAGGTTTTAGGAACCCAAATGATGGAGTTAATTCCACTAAAGAGGAAGGTATAGGAGGAGTAAAAGCCTCAGAGAGAAAGTAACATTGAGCTGGGCATTGAAGGGTGAGTGGGAGATGAGGAGAGAAGCTAATAAAGACCATCCCTAGATGAGGCCATATAAGCAAAGATGGAGAGGGAGTCAAGGTAACATTTACTAGAGTTTTTAATCCAAACCAAGATCAATTACCTCTTGAAGTCCTGCCACGAGATCTATATCATCTCAGGGCCAGAGCAGAACAAGCCAGGTGATCAACCACAGTGCTCAAACTCCCATGATTGCCTTAGCAGTTACAGACTAGTTTGGAGCATTTCCCATAAAGTCACCTTCTGAACGCTTTCCAGAGGCACTAGATCAAGGAATCAAAGATTAAGGAATCTTTCCCAGCCACGGAGATGCTGAAATTGTGTCAGGGAGACACTGACGTGACAAAGACCTGTAGACCTCACTTTTGTCACTTTCTAGTTTTTTAAGATGCCACTAGACACTTAACCTCTCCAAATCCCAACTTTCCCATCTTTAAAGTGGGGATGAAATAGTGTCTACCTTGTAAAATTGTTCTAATATATTTAAAATAATAACACAATTCATGTGTCATCTTGACTATGTTATGTTGTCCAGCTGTTTGGTCAAGCAAGCATTGGCCTGATTCTAACTGTGAAGTTATTTCATAGATGTATTTTCATCTATAATCAATTGATTGCATCTACTATCAACAAAGATTATAGTCAGCAATGTGGGAGGTCTCTTCATCCAATCAGGTGGATGTCTTAAAATCCAGAACTGAGGATTTCAGAAGTCAAAAAGATGAATTTCTGCCTCTACTTCAGCCATCCATCTTCTCCTAGGGAATCCAATTTCACCTTCATTAAAGTTTCCAGCTTGTGGCCTACCCCACAGGATTTGGGTTTGCCAACTCGCATGATCATGTGAGTTAATTCCTATAATAAATCTCTTAATATGTGTGTGTGTATGCATACACATATGTCCTATCAGTTCTGTTTCTCCGGAGAATCCTGACTAATATACTGACACATGGTGATTATTAAATAAATGGTAGCTGCTATTATCATTATCATTATTGTTATTATCTTTATCATTAAAACAGTGTATCTGTTCCCTTCTGTTGTCTCATGCCTGTCTAAATGTTATCACAGAGCTTACAGCTCCATTTACCCCTTTAGCCATTCACCTGTAAATAAATATGGCAAGAGGAGTCTTCACTCTTATGCCTTGCATTGATTCCATATCTTGCTCCCATGGTGTTCCTGTGATATATAAGCAGGATTTTATGCTAAGGCTTGGGAAATTAGTCTTGTACATTTAATGTCACAACTCATAGTTTTCACTTTAAAGAGATTTGGTCAGAAATGCCTGCTGGATTGACTGTCTGCTTAGATATTGTCAGCAGTGAAGGTGATTCTCTGGCTTCTCCTTGTGAAAGGGACAATAACTCCAGAGTCTGTAGTCCATCGATGGGAGTTGCCCTGTCCTTTTGTCCCTAGGAATTTTAATGCTGTGATTACCTAGGTAGCTCTGAATGATAATAGTAGCAAACACTTACTGAGTACATACTATGTGCCGAACATTGAAATAATTACTTTACATTCAGTTGGCCACTGAATTTTTACAGCAATCCTGTAATATGAGAAATATTACTATGTCCATTTTACAGATGAGCAAATGGAGGCTCAGAGAGGTAAATTGAAACCTGCCACACAGCTACTTAGAACACAATCATCTGTAGGTCTCCCTGACTCAAAAAACAAAAGCAAAAAAAAAAACCTCTAATAGTCTGCTTCCCTGGTAATATAAAGAGTTTACTATTTTGTGAACCTAAAAATCATCCAGAGATACATGGAAGTTTATAAAATATACAACTTCTGCTTGGGGTACAAAGTAAAAATAGCTGCTCTCAAGCCCCACATCTCTCCACTTATATCTTTATTAACTACTCGTCCTTGGTGTTTCTTCTGGGCTTTGGAAGGAGAAAAGCCAAATGCATCTGGAGTGGGTGGGACCAGGATCAGCTTCATGGGTGTGTGGCCTCTGCAGCCACACTTAGAAGGACCCATGCTTGGCTTAATGCCCCGCAACCACCATCTTGAAATTCGTCATAATTTTTAAAGAGGATGCCACAATCTCATATTGATCTGGGTCCTGCAAATTCTGTAGTCCCTGGGTAGGGACAAACACGAACAATCTGAAGAACCTTGTGCTCACCTCATAGGGTGTGGCAATACAAGCACACACTTCCTCCACCACACCATAAAGTGTTTGCTTTATGGAAGGCACTTAGATGTCACCTCCTCAAAAACAAGAACCAATCTACCTATTCATTGCTGGATCCCCAAAACTGCACTTGGGACATAGTAAGTGCTCAATAAATTTCTGTGGAGGAGGGAAGGAAAAAGGGAGGAATGGCAGAGGGAGGAAAGGAGGAAAGGGAGGAAGGGAGGAAGAGAGGGTGCAAGGGAGGGAGAAAGAGTGAGAATGAGGAATTCTCTCTCAGGCGTATATGTTGGGATAAAGAAATTAAAAAAAAAAAAAAAGAGGAAATTCTTTGGAATGTAGAACTCTGTCAATTTTTCATGTAACTACAATCCAGGCCTCCCTCTTCCTCTACCCCCAGAGAAAAGTAAAGGATCATGTCTCCCATTAGACTCTACCATACCACAACCGCTATTTTCCCAACTCTCCAATCAAAGCAGACAAGCACCAGAGCCTGGCCAATCACCAACTGCTTGACCTTTCCCAACCCTGTGGGATTCCCTCTCCAGAATCAGACTCAAACACATCAGAATCTCTGACAGTAGAGCCTGGGCATCAGTATTTTCTAAAGCTCATCAACTGATTCTAATATATAGCCAAGAAGCCAAGCTTAAGAATGAGAGTCCCTGGTCTTGAGGACAGAAAACTCTTAACAGATGCACACACACAGACACACACTACTCAGAACTTAGTTCTTAGGAGCTCACAGACAAGATCATATTTTCATTTCTTCTGAGTTCCTCTTGGTATGTTGTAGCTATCCACTTTTTCCTCTACATTTTAATTTTAATTATGTTTGTACTCGTCATCTGTCTTAGTTTGCCAGAGCTGCTATTAAAAAAAAAACACAATGGGTTGGCTTAAAGAACAGGAATTTATTGTCCTACTGTTTTGGAGGGTATAAGTCCAAAATCAAGGTCTTTACAAGCCATGCTTTCTCCTGGAGGCTGCAGCATGCTGTGTTGGCTTGCCACAATCCTTGGGGTTCCTTGGCTTGCATCTCTGCCTGTGCCACATGGCGATCCGTCTCCTTGTTCTCCTGAGGCTTTCTCTGGCTGCATCTGAATTTCCTCTGCCTTATAAGGACTCCAGTCATCTATATTAAGGCCCACCCTGATTCAGTTTGGCCTCATCTAAATAAAGTCTTCAAAGAGCCTATTCATAAATAAACACAAACCTTAACCAATAACTCTTCAAAGGTCCTATTTATAAATGGGTTCATATCCACAGGTATGTGGATTAAGATTTGAACATGTCTTTATGGGAAACATGATTCAGTCTCCAATATAAATTCCCAGAGGATAGGATTTCATCTTCTGCCCCCACCTTTCCAGCACATCAGAATACCTGGCACATATAAATGCTCCACCAACTGCTGAGTGTGTAAGCAACCTCTCAGTTCGGCCCTCAAGAAAGACAAGGATGTTTCCTATACAACCTCTGCTTTTCTTTTCTGACTCATTTCTTCTTTTGCTCTGTTCTGGCTCAGGACATTCCTACCCATTTCCTGGCTCTGTAGCAAAGTGGGAAGATACTGGCTGAGAACCCGATTTCACAGCATTGGCCTATGTCACCCCTGCTGAGAGGTTGCTGCTTTAAATAAATGCATCTGGCATTTCAGACTTGCAGTTAAGACCCACCTCAATCCTTCCTACAGCTTCAGATCATTTGAACTGGCTCAAGACGGAACGTGAAGGCCCAGACTCCCACAGAGAGACAGCTAATATGCTAAGGAAGGCAGAAGGGAATGCCTAACTGAATGGAGGGCAATGGGGAGCCTGGCCAAAATTCTCCATCGAAGACACAAAAATCAATTTTGAATGGATTTGGATAAACAGTCCTGCCAGGACATGCCAGCAGTGTCTAAATATGAGCAGCAGACAAGGAGAATTTGTGTTGTTCTGCAGGATCACCCTGGGTTGCCAAGACTGCCAGGGAATGGGATAGCTCCAGCTCAGCCCACCCATCCCCAGTCTTGGACACACTGAAACCCTCTGGCTTCCTGAGTTCACTATAAAGCATTACTTACTCCTCTCCAAGCAGTGGGTCTACTGTACCTTAGCTAGGTGGTTTCCTGTACTTTTTTGTTTCCTATTCTGCAGGGAAAATGAATGGAGATGCCACATTCAGACCCAGAGCAGGTGAACCAGGTAAAGCTTTTGATCCTAAAACTAAAGCCACATGAAAGCTAAGAAAACAGCTTTTTCATACCTCCCCAGCTTTCAGGCCTTATTAGCTGCAAGCAGCTGAATAGCTGCCCCTTCCCCACCCTCCTGTGTAGATGGCAGAAGCATCACTTTGTACAGGTCAGCAAACACTTTTGCTCTCCAACACAAACTCCAATAGATTGATAATGCCTGCTGGGGTGCAGCCTTCACAGGGGCTCAGTGGAAAATTACAATTGATTAGTAATGTCCGTCATATGCCTGGCAAGACTTGTAGAAAGTTTACCTTGTTTTTGTCAACCTCTAGGGGAAGATCAAGCTTCCCGATTAAGGAGGAAGGAATTATCATATGGATCAAGCACATGATGGTTGACATTGGGCTGCTGAAGTAGATGGAATAGCTTTTAGTGTGAGACTAAATCAGAGCCAGTTCTCTACCATGGGATGGGCTCTTCCTCTTTCCTCCCTAGTAGCTGAGGAAGTGAGATAACCCTCTTAGTGAGAGGCATCCTGCATCTTAGAAGAAAATGAAGAGGAGGAGGAAGAAGACAAGGAATGGGTGGCTCTGGGAAAATGAGCAAAGAGAATCCTCCAGACTCACTTCCCAGCTTGTAGCCAGAGAAGAACAAGGACTGGAGCTCTGGCTAGAAATAACTTGCATCCCCAGACTTATGCCTTGTATAGACATCCCTAGAATTCTAAATAGGATGGGAGCAGGGGTAGGCTGGATCAGATTCAGTCACCTCTCCTTTGTCATACCCTGTTAGTGATGAAAGCTCTTATTGCAAAGAAGGAAATGGAAAGAAATTAGCCTCTTATCTGTGTTATTGGGGGAGAGGGAATGCATTTTTTAAATATGTTTTTCTTGTTTATGCAGATCATATAGAAAGACACGGTATGCAACATATAAACTAGGGAAAGCCTTGTTATATAACAGTCCAACCTGAATAAAGCTTCAGAGCCACAGTAAACCATATGTTGGGCCTGAATTTGCAAAACAGCTTCTGTTTTGTTTGTTGGTTGGCTTATTCTTTGCTTTTTTAAAACAAAAAACAATAACAAGAAGACTGAACTGCAGTAACTTTGATGTTATCTAGTAGCTTTGGCCCTGTTTCTACAACCTCCCAGACTTCTGTATCTAAGTAAATTGAAATACAAATGTGTTATCTGGGATAGGGAGAAACGCACACAAGCATTCCCATTATCACATTAGCAGATTAGCTAGACTCCAAGAGCAGGCCCTGAGGAAACAGAGACAGGATGTCCACATTTCAACAGTGAGGGAGGAGGGTCAGAAAGGTCTTAACAGGGAGGAAAGCAGGTCAGCACCTCAAGGTGGGGCCTTCTGAAGACAGGGGCCAGCAAGGGGACAATGGATGGTGGGCTTGGTGAGGAAGGGGTAAAACTGGGCCAAGAGTCCTGAAAGAGGAAGCCCAGATGTGCCAGAGTTAGATGGCACTGAGGTCTCCGTCTTAACTAGAACCAGCCCCAATAGCCCACTTGCCCAGTTTGTTTCAGCCACATCCCTGTGGAAACCATTGCTTTTGAAATTAGCCCTTCTCAGGGTGGCCTGTTAAGAAGACGTTAACTTGCTCTTTCTTTTCAGGGATACAATTGTTTTCCCTATTCACACAAACACACACACACACACACACACAGCACCAGGAGAACTTGACACAGTGAGATCCTATAGAAAGGCTTTTGGTGTATCTAGAGTTTCAACCTAGGGCACATGGGCTTGGACAGACTCCCAGGAGTTCTAATGGGACCTTTGCTGAGAATTTTCTTAAGCATTTGGCAGGATTTTATTTCCCTTCCATGAGGTATTTTTTACCTTATGAAAGAAAAAGTTCTTAGCTTCTGTATTTAGAAACTTAACACCAAAAAAGTAAGGTCTTTTACATGTCAAAGACAGTAAAACCCAGAAACCCATCCTCAGGAGGATCTCAGCTCTCTGGTCAGTCGGTCAGCAGGGTTTGTTGACAGTGGCTTGCTTTCTATGCCACACTGAGCAAGGCACAGATAGAGGAGTTGAAGCCTTGGCCCCTAAGGGCAATAAGAAAATTTCCTTCATTCAACAAAAATGCATTGAGTTCTTTCTATAATCAAGACATTGTGCTTTTCTAAGGGGGATAAGAAGTTCTGTTAGACAAGGGCCCTATTTTCAGAAACATACACACAAATAACTATAGGAAATGAAAGAATGCAGTAGAATTATAAGAGAAGTTTAGAGAAAGTGCTCCAGGCTACAGTAAAAGAGAGAACACATTTCTAGATGAGATAACTAAAAGACTTTATGGAGGAAATGGCGGTTGAGTTAGGTACAGAAGTGTCTCCCAGGCGTCGGTTCCTTTCAGAAAATGAGGCGGTAAGGTGAGATGGTAAATGGCATGAGCTCTACAAGCCAAGATGTCTGGGCTGTACTCCAGGCTCTTCCACTTATGGATGAAGTGAGACCCTTGAACAAGTTTCTTATGTTACATAACCCCAGTTTTCTTATCTGTAAATTGGGGCCATTATTAAGACCTTCCTCTTGGGGATAGTTGAAAGACTAGAATGAGGTAACTAATGTAAACCTCTTGGCACAGTGCCTGGTCCACAGGAAGTGCTCAAGAAGAGTTAAATCCATAATTAGCTTTAGGGAAGATGGGGATTTGAAGTGACGGTAAAGAAAGACTGGATAGGGGGTCTCAACTGGACAGTGAAGGAAATACCAGGTCAGAGGTGGAAGATGAGAAGTTTTAAGATACTGCCAAAAGTGTCGTGCTGAATGAGATAGCTCGAAAGGACCAAATTACAGAATCCAAGCCAAAGGGAACAAAGCCATTGATAAAGCAAGGGGCATCTCACCAAGTGACCAACAGAGTGCTTTGGCCCAAACCTCACTGTCACAATGGACCTCAAGTTTAGATTTTTTGTGTTACTTCTAACTGAGGCAATCACAGAGAGCTACTGCTATCCAGCTTGAACCTATGTAACAGTAAATTCCACCAATGTTTGGGCCTTTCTTCATTTTGAATATACTAAGTGCCTCAAAAAGTGGAAATGGCTAAGGCCCTACTTGACCTCTAGGAGGTCCTAAAGGCAGGGTTTAGATAAACTAGGGTTTCAGATCAATTACAGCCAATGATGGGAGGTCTGCCTGCTTTTAAACAGCAGCCACACAATCTCTGACCTGAAGAAGCCATGCTCTGAAGCTGCCATTATTATATTGGTCTTGTAGAAATGGAACCAATAGGCTTACCTGGTAGAGGAAACAGCAAGAACAAAAGCACAGAAGCAAGAGAGCAAGATGCACCACACAGCCAGTAGCAAGTCATGAAGAAGGGAGGGGCGGGGGAGTGAAGAGTCCAGAAAGGAGGAGTTGGATCTATGGCTAAAAAAAATAAGTTGGAACCAGATCATGTATATAAAGGCTAAAAAATTCCTGACTTTTTTTTAGTGCTTGCAAACTTACCCAACTAACTGTAAAGCCAATGGAGTCATTTCTAAGCTCCACAAGCTTTCATTACTTGTCCTGGGAGAGCATTCTTTGCTTCCATCAATCACCTCAAAAAGTTCTGTTGCTCCTTCGTGTGTGCGTTCCTCATGCCAGGAACTGTAGCAGCTGCCTCTTGCCATCTCTCAGATGTATTACTTGCTCAGCATTCAAAGAGTGAAATGCCCAAGGAATGAAATCTGTCATGACCATAAAGCTATTCATTGCAAAGTTTGACTGAGTCCCAGCTCCTTGTGTAGCCGGATTTTGTCTAGGTCCTTGGATAAAGTGCAGGAAATGAATTTCAAGAGCACACCACGTTGATTAGGCCAGTAATTTATTAAGGTATGGTAAGAAGAGAAATGGGAGAAAATAACAGATCATAGATCCCAGGTAGAGAGGAAGCGGCTGAAGAGTGATAAAGTGGACCAATTTACAGACTACAATTTCCCATTATACATTATAAATGCCTAGGCTTTACTTGTGTGTTGATCCATGCAGGGGCGAAGGAAGCCAGAATAGGGGTCCAATGGCAAGAGAGAGCAAAAAGGCCTTTGTGCCTGCTTTTTAAACCATTAATTATTCCGCCTCTTTGCTAATGGCATGGGAGGAGTCCCAGTTGTTTGCTGTTTTGATTGATTACCCCACCCATCAATCCCCCAGGAAGGCCCAATGATAAGGTCCCTGGAGAATATCCAGGACTTCTCCTGGCTTCCAGAGAAAATCTCATTCCGAATGGGAGAATCTGTAAGAGTCTTCCAGCAACCATCTTGGAGGTATCGATATCCACGTGGACTTTTTGCCAGGCTCCAGATCCATCTATTGATTCCTTATTTTACTAGCCTGCTTCACTTGGTTCTTTGTAAATCTATCAAACACTTTCATGATCCTGAAATCCAAATAATGTCTATCTCTTTGAATCTCTCTTTAACACCTACTCTATTACAATCACCTGCCTAAGGGCCAAGGCAGAAGCAAGAGCCATGGCCTTGAAGTTTCTCACAGTCTGGTGTGTATGTGTGTGTGTGGGGGGGTGCATATAAACAAGTTATTTTGATATAACATCTGAATGACAAGAGAGAAATTACTGAGAAGCTTTGAGAACTTAGAGAGAGGTTCTTGGCACCAGCTTGGCTGAACTCTCTTGTGGAGATACCTCCTGAGCTGAAGCTTAAAGAAATCTAGCATCTCAGGTCAAATTCCCTAGAAGAAAAGCCTAAGATGAGGATTCTTGTGCAAGTGGTTTATTGATGGAGTTCCCTTGGAAGAAAGCTGTAGGGAACTACAGGGAGAAGGAAAAGGCAGGGAAGTCTAGCGCCAGCCTGATCCCACAGGGAACTCTGGAGCACGAGCAACATCACAGGTTAACTGTCCCTCCTTGAAGCAAGGAGGCTCAGCTCTTGGAACAAGCTCTTAGTCAAGGGCTGTTGGTCACCTCTGGGGAGAGCATAACCTTCCAGACATTTCCTCACAGGAGACTCCCTAGCCAAAGGCACTTCTCTGAAAAGGGGTTCAGCCATGGACCATTACTCTCAGCAGTTGAAGGATGTATTCTCCAGGTCAGAAAGAGGGTCAGGTAGGAAGGGTGATCTAGGCAGGAGAAGTGCAATGAGCAAAGGCACCCTAGTCCCACAAGATGTCTTTGGGTTGGGAGGTGGTATAAGCATTCCTCACTGGGTCATAGAGTAGAAGGCAGAGAGAGGATGGAGACAGGGCAGGAACAATAGGCAAAAACCAGATTACAGAGGGCTTTCTCTGCCAGGCTATGAAGTTGAGAATACATCCTGTAATAAAAATAATACCAATACAAATAATAATAGTTGAATACTCATTTCGTGGTTAGCATGTGCCAGTGTCTCAGTGCTCTATATTTGTTTTCTTTTTAATCCTTGCAACATCACTCTGAGTCAAGTAGTATGAACAGCCCCACTTGACGGATGTCCAAGAGCCTACGACTTACTAGAGCTGGGATTGATCTTGCTGTCTGACTGACTGTGTGCTGGTACCACCAGGATGCAAGTGGTTTTAAACATGGGAGTGTTGTCACCAGATTTGCATTTTCAACTTGTGCTGGGGCTGCCCCCACCTTTCTTTGCTAATTTCCTGCTGAATTCAGCCCCTGCATTTTTCAGCCCCCTCACCCCACCCTCCCCCCCCCAAAAAAAAAAACTTGAACCCTCTCACCTCCCAGTTCTGGCCACCTGGATCTCACCCCCAGCGACTAAAGCCCTCAGGGTGACACCCCAACAACTTTCCATTTCCCCTCTCTCCTCCAGGCTCCCTTGACAAATTCTCCCCCACGTGCAGGAGAATCCCTCTCTCCCACTAGCCAACTGCCAGACCCCCACCCTCCAGCACTAGGCTGATCTGACCCAGGCTGCTCTCAGCACTGCCCGTCCAGCTGGGCCTACCTCTTTCTCGGCCTTCTCTACCCAAGGACAGAGCAGAGCAAGCCGCCTGGGGAGCCAGAGAGGAGAGGCGAAGCTTCTGAGGGGACAGTCAGATAACATAACAGCAAGGACTCTGGTAGTCTTCTGATGACAGAAACTCGGCAAATGGAGCAGCCTATGGGTATATACTCTGAGGCTTCAGCCAAAGCAGTTACTTCCAGTGGGGGGAGCAGAGGGGCAGTGTGCGGGAAGACCACAGAGGCAGACGGAAGCTGCTGTCGGCGTGCTAGTTTCTATGCTTATGATCTTATTAAAATAAATAAATATATCAATCAAGAGAAGGCCTTGCATGGGCCAACCGTGAAAGTGTGTCAGGAACCAAGGTTGAATCCAGTTTGAACTTCTAGATCAGATATGCATTTATCTCCACATTGCAAAAATTCTTACTCATGAATGATTTCCCACAAAGAAAATGCTCTAAGTTATGACTGGAACGGGACACAAGCATGGGGGGGAGAAGCATGGAGCTGGGGGGAATGGATACCCTGCAGTGCTGATAATGTTATTTTTCTTCATCAGAGCACTCATTACCCAGCTGTGTTCACTCTGTAAGTGTTCAGTGAGCTATACCCTTATAATATGGGCACTTGTCTGTATGTATGTGTTCTTTAAAAAAAGAAAAAAGAAGCACATTTAAAGAAATTTTTAATTCTCTACTTGTCCTTATGACCTGATCTGCTATGCGTGTCTAAAACAGTAAACACTCCAGAACCTGATTGGAAGTAAAGCCACAAAATTGTCTTTTGGTGAATCCCTTCAGGAAGTGGGCTACCAGCTAGGGCAAAATCAGTAATGGCAATCCTTTGTTTAAAATTTTTACACATTGTTCATCATGGATTTTTGCATTAATTTTGATTTTTTTTAAACAGTGCATTAAAATATTGTTTATCTTAATGAGTGTTTTCATTTGTTAAAGGCTGCCAAGGCAATATACCAGAAATGGGTTGGCTTTTACAATGGGGATTTATTAACTTAGGAGCTTATAGTTCTGAGGCTGTAAAAATATCCAAATCAAGGCATCATCAGGCGACACTTTTCTCCTCAAAGATCAGCAATCTTGGACTCCTGGCACATGGCAGGGCACAATGGTGGTGTCTGCTGTCTCTCCCTTCTCCTCCTGGTTCTCATTGCTTTCAGCTCCTGGCTTCCTCTGGCTTTCTTTCTGCTCCTGTGGCTTTCTCTCTCCCAAGTCCCATTGTTTTCAGTTTCTGGCCTCTGGGGCTTCCTCTCTTAGCTTCTGGGAGAGTTTATCTGTCTCTGCAGCCCCCTCTCTGTATTCTCTCAGTATTCATCCCCTTTATAAAGAACTCAAGTAAGAGGATTAAGACCCTGGGTCATGCACTACTGAAGTAATCTTATCATAGGCCCTTATCTGAAGTGATCTAATCAAAAGTTTCCAGCCACAAAAAGTTCACACACACAGGACTAGATCAGCTCTAAGGACATGATGTTTTCTGGGGTACACACTGTTTCAAACTACCACAATGAGCTTTTTGGCCCCTCCTTAAATTTTGCACCACCCTAGTCCCAGCCCTGTTGATAGCCAGCAACAGCTCATTCTTGGCCATGGCTCATCAAAAATCTTTTTTCCCATCATCCCCATAGAAATGTCTAGGCCACCCAAGAGTCCAAAGGATGACTTTAATAATGAGAATTTCAGGCTCCTTAATAACATTGACCTGTCCAGTACTTAGAGTTTATAAGATGCATAAACTCCTTTATCCACACAGTAAGTTTGTATGGAAACCATGACTAGTATCCCAACTTTGCAGGTAAGAATATAAGGCTTTGCCTTGGTAGAAAAGTGAGCTTTCCACAATGATTGTGAGCAGGTACCATGTATAATTAATATCCATATGATTCACAGTGTCTAGCACAACTTCTTGGAGCTCAAGAGTCAGTCTACAAGCCTTCAACTCCTGGATCCACCATTTCCTGGCTGGCTGTGTGACCGTGGGCAAATTATTTAATTCCTTTAAGCCTCCTTTTTCTCACCTACAAAATGAAGATAAGAATAATTGATGTGTTTTAAGTATTAAATAAGATTATCCATGTAAAGCACATAGCAGAGTGTTTGACATGGAGTAGGTGCTTAATAAATGTTAATGATTCTTATTGCATATAATGGAGGCTTGAAAATATTCATGAAAATAAATAGGATGTCATAGCAGCCTATCAGGATAAACTTTTGGTCATGGTGTTCCTTTCAGCTGCCATCAAACCACCCTAAGAAAGGAGCTTTCATCAGAATCTGTTAGAAAAATTATCTGGCTCTTGTAAATGGGCAAAAGAGATTTCCGTGCCATAGTAGATTTGATTTTCTATTTCCTGGGCTATTTTATAACTCTATAGAAGCAGAGGTTGACTTGTAGAATTTTGTTCAGTAGAGATGTGTATTAGAGTTTTCTAGGGAAACAGAACCAACAGGAGATAATATGAGATTTTATAAAAATTATCTCATGCAACTGTGGGGATGCACAAGTCCAGATTCTACAGGGCAGGCTGCAAACCAAGGGCTCTTGATGAAGGTCTTTGATGAGTTCCCAGGAGAAGTTGGCTGTCCAAAGTAGAGCTGAAAATTCTCTCTCTGAATGCTGCAATCACTTCCCCATTTAAGGCCTTCACCTGACTGGATAAGACATCACTCAATGTTGTCTCATTGTTGACAACAATCTCCTTGGTTGATTGTAGATGTAATCAACCATCTATGCAATCAACTCACTGATGATTAAAGTCCATGAAATATCCTTGAATTACGATTAGCCCAGTGCTTGCTTGACCAAACAACTGGGCACCATTACCTGGCCAAGTTGACACAGTTGTCTAACCATCACAAGATGCAAATAATATCAGTCTCAGGGAACAAATACCGCAAAGATTAATGTATGGCCTTCTTGGACTTTAACTCAGCAATCGATTAAATTGTAAATATAGATAGATAGCAGCTCTCAAATTCCCAAATGATCTTTGCTAATTAATTAATGAGTTGAATATAATCTTTGACATGTGTTCCTCTTATATTTGCATGAGTCACCTTTTTTAAGAGTCATGTTTTTTTAACTTTTGAAAATTATACTTTAACACCATGCCCAGAGAGGAGTCTTTCTCTGGAGGCCCTAATGAGGCCTTTAAGGCACCATGTGAGTGGTTCCCAGCTGAATGAAACCATCCCACAACCCTTTTCAAACTTGTGTTGACCACTGAGCAGCTACTTTCTTAGGCCTCATACACAGACAGCTTTGAAGCTTTAGAACTTCATTCCCTTTGCAGGCATGCGGAGCCACTGCAGAGCTTTCCTTTGCTGCCTATAAATGTGAGTCCAGGTCAGATGTGAGACTGGACTAGCCCCCTGTGGCTTACCAATGACTTGGCAAAGTGCAGAGATAACAGTCTGTTCAAATTTCCTCACATTGTTCTGCCAGCTCTAAATACTCCCAGATGGGATAATCTAGAGATAAGTGATAGGAAAAGGTCAGAACACCTGGGGTGCCTCCTCTTCCCTTACATACTTCCCAGGCATTCCCATTTCCCAACTCCCAGCCACTCAAGGTAGACATGATCTCATCCCATTTTCTCATTCTGCTCCTTTCTCGCAAAAGCTAGCATTAGATATTTTTTACCTCCTTCAAAATCCCAATGGAATATGACTAAGAGACTTCAAAGTGAGTTGGGAGGTCATCAGAGAGGTAACACTATGCATGTCTCAGCAGGCTCTCATAGACTGCCAAAGTAGAAACTACCCCAAATAGTAGAGCTCCTGAGGGCTCCGGAGACATCCAGGTCCTACGGTCATGGCAGATAGCTCCAGAGTTTGGAGCCTTGCCGTTGGGCCCTACTTTGGAGTTTGTGCTCCTGAGTGTGACAGAGTTGGACTCAGATGTGACTTCTCTACACATGCCTCTTCTATCCCTTTTATTCGAACCTATAATTGGTGCTGGAGTGGGTAGGTGTACGTCCAAAAGACTTGAATCTTTGGGCTGTCCATATGCCAGCCAGGCCCTGAGCCTCAGCAGAGTTGCAACACCTACTCTCCAGTTAATTGGACTCATCCAGGACAACAAACAAGGAGGTGAGGATGGACAACCACCACACCAAGGAAAAGAGAGAGCCTACAACTGAAAGCAAAAGAGTCCCATCCATCAGCCATATGGGATTGAAGACCCCTCTCAAAATTAGGGGTGGAGTGGGCATCACCATCCCAGAATCCTCAGGATTGGGGAATAAAATATGGAGTACAGTGGACTTACTGGTTTTCTATTATAGACTTATTGTGATCTAGCAATGGAAAAACTCATATCATTGATGTGGAGGTGGTGGCACTGGAGGTTCTGAGGTCAGAGAGAGGGAAAACAGGTGGGGCATTTTTGGGACTTGGGAATTGTCTTGAATGACATTGTAATGACAGATACAGGCCATTATATCTCCTGCCATAACCTACAAAATTGAGTGAGATAGAGTGAAAACTACAATGTAAACTATAATCCATGCTTAGTGGCAATGCTCCAAAATGTGTTCATCAATTATAATGAATGTGCCACACTAATGAAAGAAGTTGTTAATGTGGGGAAAATTGTCTGTTATTGAGATGGAGAAGACAGGGAAGAAAAGATTTGGCAGAAATGGAATCAAAAGAGAAAGAGGAACTAATCTCCCAGTCCCTGTTACATTTGGAAGCCTCCGGCACAACCTAGGTAGAATTGTGTAGAGGGGGCATTAGATTCATCTAGTCAACCCAGTTTTATATAGCTGCCTTCCCTTGACTACTAAAATCTACGTTTTAGAGGATCCATTTGCCTTTTGCACTCCTTAAATGCAGCTGTCACAGTCGACATTCACCATGGTGCCAATTTTGCAGTTGTAGAGTTAGCAGGAGTTTCACCAAGTTTTGCTCAAATATACAATCTTGTGCATTATGCCCAATGATGACAACCTCTTTGGAGAGTTAATGTCATTTGCTTTGCTTTAACTGATCTCTTTTGTCTTCTGTTTGGGTTTCTTTGTACTAAAGATGGAGTTATTTAAAATGTAGTATCATAATTTTTAATTAAAGAGTAGAGTCTTAACTTTAATTGTCCCTGTGTATTAGATTAATGAGAGCAAGAAAATAGCCATATAGTAAAGAATAATTGACGAAAGGGCAATGTTTTGTTTTGGCTAAGTCGTAAAAGAAATAACTGTCCATTTTAATAGGATTTGGTGGTTTGATTTTTTTTTTTTTTTTTTTTTTTTTTAGCAGAATAGGGAACAATTTGAGGGTTTGAGATGCAAAATTTTTTTCCTGTGAAATTAGTAGTATTTCACTTGGGATGATTTGCCCTATTATGAGGGATTTTCAGGAAAGCATTAATTGCCTTTATTAGGTAGAGGAACTGTATTGCCTGTCAGAGGGTTTCAGTAAAGGCAGCACCCAAGTCAGTTCTGCTGTGGTCTGTCCCACCTCTTGCAGGCAGGGCTAGGAACAGCTGCTCTCCCTACTTCCTATGGAAAATGTCAGACTAACTGCCCAGATTCTGAACCTCATGACAGCTGTGCCCTAGTAGCCATGGCTCCATCTCCCACCAGACTGTAAGCTCCAAGTGTACGGCTTTTTACACTGGCTGGTTCTAAGAACTTAGCACAAAGTCAATAAGTGTCAACTGTTTTCATTTAAAAAGAAGGAGAGGAAAAGTTAGAGATACAGATACATTTGTAGATATGGATGATACAGACATTTATGAATGGCAAAGAGACTAAGGAATTAGAGCAAATCATTGGCAAAAGTTTTCTCTGTGTAGTGGGACTAACACGTAACTTTTTTTTTTTTTTTACTCTTTACTTTTCAACATTTTCTACAATTTTCCATTCACCAAATATTACTTGCATGCTTACCATATGTTAGGTACTGTGCTAGGTCCAGGGGGTAATAAAAGAGAAACAGACACAGTCCCAGGCCCAGAGCTGACATTCAGGGCGGCAGACAGAAAAGTACCGTGATAAGGTGCCCTGCACGGCGCAAACGGCGCAGGCTTGCAGTGTCTAGGACCACTTTCCTGCAGATGGAAGCATAATGTCTTGGAAAAGGGATGTCTTTTTAAAATCCACACAAAACTGACCAATGGGGTAGCAGGACCTTGAGCAATTACAATGCAATGTGTTAAGTGCCTTGATAAGGAATTACAAAGTATTGTGTGAACATATCTGAGGGCAGTCTTTGGGAGTAAGAGTTAGCTTTCTGTAGGAAATGATGTCGAAGCCCATCCTGAATAGATATTACTTTTGTAACAAGAATAAAACAAAGGATTTAAAAATTATTCTTGGCTGTTGTTGGATGATCTATTGAATACCGAACGTGAATGAATGTATGTATATGTGAACAATGAAGATAAGATTCATTTCATTATATGAATTTGAAGATTTGAAAGGCAGAAAGATCAAGTGATTGGTCCACTCTACAACCAATTCGGGGAGAATCACAGTGGAAAGACAATTATCTGACTCTCAGCACGGTGCTTGTTCCTTTAGCCCCTCAATACTGAATGAAGCATGGCCCGTGAACCAGCAGGATCAGAATTCCCTGAGAAAAAAGCGGACTCGCAGCCCCCCCCCCCCGAATCAGAGCCAGCATTTTAACCAGAACTAGCATGTTAACACAGCTGACTTGTGTGCACATTGACGTTTGAGAAGCTCTGTGATTCACAAGCTTGGCTGCATATAAGACTCACCTGAGAGCTTTCAAAATCCTGTTGCCTAATGTAGCTTGTGGTTAAAAGCACAGGTCTTGGGTTCAATTTCCAAGTTCCCTGGTTTAACTGGGTGATGTCCACATCCAGGACCTTTCAGGGCCTTCATTTCTTCGTCTACGTAGTAGGCAGTTCCAAACACAGCTCCCAAAGGTCCCTGCCCTTTTGAATTCACAACCTTGAGTAGGCCCCTCCCCAAGTGTGGGCTGCACCTAGTGACTCGCTTCTAATGAGCAGATGTGGCAACAGTGACAGGACATCACTCCCAAGATTAGGTTACCAAAAATCATGACTTCTGGCTTGCTCACAGTCTCTGTGGGATTCTTCTCACTTCCACTTTGTTGAAGCCAGCTACCATGCTGTGAGCTGCCCTATGAGGAGGTCCATGTGGCAAGGAACTGAGGGTGACTTCCAGCTGTCCGCCAGCAAGAAACTGAGGCCTTGATCCATCAGCCACAAGGAGCCTGAATCTTGCCGACAACCAGGCAACCTAGTGTGGAAGCCTCGAGGTGCCTGCAGCTCTCAGCCAACACTTTGGTGACTGACTTATGAGAGATCCTGAGCCAGAAGACACAGGTAAGCCACACCTGGATTCTTGGCCCACAGAAACTGTGATAAACTAATTGTTTGCTGTTTTAAGCCACTAGATTTTGGCTTCACAGTGATACATAATTCATACACTCTATAAAATAGGGATTGCAGAGATATAATGTAAGATTAATGAATGAATCTGCATAAAGTACTTAGAACAGGTCGTAGCATATAATAAGCACTATACTTTTTTTTTTCAGGTACCAGGGCCAGGGATTGAACCCGGGACCTCGTATGTGGGAAGCCAGCACTCAACCACTGAGCCACATCAGCTTCCCTGGGTTGGTTTTTTTGTTTGTTTTGTTTGTTGTTTGTTTTTGTTTTTTCAGGAGGCACCGGGAGCCAAACCCAGGAGCCAAACCCAGGACCTCCCGTGTGAGAGGCAGGAGCTCAACTGCTTGAGCCACATCCACTCCTGAGCACTGTATACATTTTGCTATTAGATATTACCAGAAAGCATCGATGTCCTTGGTACTTACTGAAGAATACAAGTACTTGCCCTGCCGCTTATTGGCCCCTGTCTCCTCTGCTTCCTGAAGGCATCTTTCTCTACCATCCTTGTCATGTAACAATCACTCCTAGTTGGTGTTAGTGTGTCTGCTTCAAGCAGTGGCCACTCACCCTAATAAAACAATAAAAAATAAGCTGTTTCTAACCTGCTGTGGGCTGGGAAACTTGCTATGATTGTGACTAAACTAAAAGTAAATAGGCTCTGATTTAGGGACTGAGGCGTTTGCCTATGAGTACAATTAAAGATTTTTTTTAGCACAGAGCTTTGTTTTGATGCTCAAAGGCCCTTGTTTCTTCTAGTTTTTCTGCTGTGTTCTAGTCAGTTGGGATCACCAGATGTAGGAGACATCTCTGAATCTCTGCTGAGGGATGAGTGCATTCTACAACTAGGTAATTCATCACATCTCTGATTTTTGTCATCCTTGAGCTAAATTCCCCTTTGCCCTCTCCAGAATTTGTCTTGGTCAAAAATATCCTTTTTAAAAACTTCTTCGAAAGAGTATAACTCAGTGGTTGAGCGCTTACTTCACACGTACAAGATCCTGAATTCAATCTCCAGTACCTCCAAAAAAAAAATCTCAATTTAGACAAGTTTAATTTCTGCCCATTGCCCCCACAAGTCCTGACCTAGAATGGGGATTCAAAGAGCTTCCTTGAGGATGAGAAAATTAAACTGAGATCTGAAGGATGAGTTGGATATAAATATGTGCAGGAGAAGAGAGAGGGATGGATGATGGTTTAAGACAGAAGGAACAATTTGTATGAATACCCCAAGGTAGGAGGGAGCAAGACAAATTCAAGGAAAGTCAATGTGGCTGGATCACAGTGTGTGAAGGGACAGATGGCAGCAGTCCATGCATGCTGGGCCTTACATACCTGGTTAGGAATCTGCATTTCACTCTGAGGGCACTCAAGAACACTAAAGGGTCTAAGCCAGGGGTTGGCAAACTACGGCTCTCAAGCCAAATCCAGCCCTCCTTCTAAATAAACTTTTATTGAAACACAGTCATAGCCAATCATTTACATATTGTCAGTGGCTCCTGTCATGTTTCCACGGCAGAGGTAAGTCACTGTGACAGAGACCACATGGCCCACAAAATCTAAAATAGTTACTATCTGACCCCTTACAGAGAAACTTGCCAACTTCTGCTTTAATAGGTTACACCATCAGACCTGCGTTCTCCACAGATTCTGGCTCCTGGTCAAGAATGTGCAAGTAGCACCAAGATCCACTGCCACTTTTCCCTTTATACACAAATGGTATTTAAAGAGCAGTGAGCTATCCTCGGATAAGAAAGAGTGGGGCAGACAGAGGCGAGGCAAATGGAGTGGATCATCCACAGGCAGGTAAATCAGATCCTTCAGAAGCTGGTTACATTTGAAATGAGCAAAGGGCATGTTAGAGGATAAGAGGGATGAAATATAGGTGTAGTATTTTTTCATTCTTTGAGATATCAGAAAAAAAGTGGTAGCAAAATAAATACAAAAAAAACAGTCTGGATCAGTAGTTAAAAAACAAAACAAACAACAAAAACACCACCCCATTCCACCAGACCTGACATCTGAGTGCAGCGACCCTCTTCCCGTGGTACAAAACTGAGAATGCTGCTTTTTCATGTGATCACAGCAAGGAAAGTCACAAAGATGTGCAAGGAAAAGACTACAACTGGTCCCAAAATGCACAGTTGCTCAGGTCTTCTGTGGGTTTACTTAGGAGAGGAATTTGCTAAGAAAACAATCATTATCCTCTAACATTGGTTGGGGGTGGGGAGGGTGAGATAGAAAACGTGAAGCCAAGGGGAGTTGTTTCTTCTGTACACCTGGCAAAGACCCAAAGTACAAAGTTGTCTACAAACTCTTGAATCAGTGTGAGACTTGAAAGAACTATGTGCTGGCAACATGGACTGGCCTGCCGTGCCAGAGCAGAATTGAAACCATACCTCTACCTCATGCAGACATCGCCCACTGGAAGGATGTTCTTATAAATCCCAGCCTTAGAGCCCATCTCATCTGCAACTCCCTCCCTGTTCCCCTTCTCTTTCACTCCCCAAACCAGAGGAACTTAATAAAAACAGAAGGAACGCAGCTCTCCAGAGCTTCCCTGAACTGAAAGAAGGAGGGAAACAAAAATACAGTTTCCAGGGGCTTCGTCACTGTGGCCCATTTGATCCTACCGCACTGTGTGATGCAAAGTCCATGGATGTTGGGGGTAGACTCCTTGCAGCAGCAGGAGCCCCCAGATCTCGCTGCTCTTTTACCTGAGCTACTTTTCCCTGTTCCTTAACCAAGGAATTCCAGGTTGATTTATGAAAATCTGACCTCAATTCAGAGAAACTCCCAAATTAGCCCAGTGGGAACACAAATAACTACAAACTGGATTGCTGTACTTACATGGAAAACCAAGGATGAATCACAACTACAGAAGTGGAGAAAGGAGGGTTTTGTTCTGGGACAGATCCCACAGTTTCCACTGGGAGGTCTTGAACTCCGTAGTCAAGGTCCTTTAGTATTTAACAGCTCTCCCAGCTTTCTCCCTAACCACGCCCTACACAAATCCTCTGACCCCATTCAGATAGATCTAGGTTTTGTCTCTTGTACATGCCATGGATTCACTGGCTCCCATCATTGCCTGAGCCAGAAAGCACTTCACCTTCCTCTGGTCCCTCCAGATCCAGAAAAACACTTCGGTAAAAAGCAAGAAGCACTGATGTACCTGTAAAGAGGAAGAATTCCTTGGCAAAGCTACAATCAGTTTTCAATCTACTGGGTGACCAGGAATTTCATTTGGGAGATACAGTGTGGTAGCTTTTTCCCAAAGTTTTTTTGTGCATGTGCTTTCTCAAAAGGAACAGGCTGTTAAATCTTTTTCTGAGTCCGCTGAGATTGGTAGAGATTGATGGTTTTTTCTATATAATCTAAATTTATCTTCTTCTTGGTAATATTATTCTGCTACAAAGGCACTGAAAGAAGGGGGCTGTTCCTACGTTGTAGCTGTAAAGTCAAGATTCAGAACTATGTTTTAGTTCACTACAGAGATGTAGGATAAATTTACTTACTACATAAAAATTAGATCTTGGGAAGCGGCTGTGGCTCGATCAGTGGGGCTCCCGTTTACCATGTGGGAGGCCCCGGGTTCGGTTCCCGAGGCCTCCTGGTGAGGGCAGGCCCGCCCGCACGGCGTGGTTGGCTGAC
>JAKSZT010054303.1:2042745-2280241 GCA_026826555.1 Tolypeutes matacus | reverse complement strand
ATAAATAAAATCTTTAAAAAAAAAAAAAAAAAAAAAAAAAAATTAGATCTTATTTAGAAAGATTCAGGTGATAAAATATTTGGATCCTCTCCATCAAAAAGATAAAGAGTCCAGAAAATTGATAAGTCAAGTAAATATGGGCAGTCAATTCTCATTATTTTCAGTAGTTTTGTTCTGTAAAGTTGTCGTGAACACTGAATTAGCAAATACTGAACCATTGCTCCTACGGAAATACAGGGTTAGGTCCCTGCGAGCCTCTGCTCACAACATTTTTGTCGATTGATCAATCATTATCTTGTTTTCTGTTTGTATCTACTTAAAGAAACCATATTTACGTGAAATGTTGATTCGCTAGCACTGAACTCACCACCAGCATCTCTGTAACTCATGCCTGAATGAAGCTTGCCTAACTCCTGTGTTTTCTCCGAAAAGCTCATCACAGCCTTCTTGTGTTTAGGAACACCAGAAAGTGCTGTAGAGGTGCACTTGGACCATATTAAACAGCAAAACCACCCACAATAAGCTCCCTGACAGCAGTGACTATGGATTTCACTTCTGTATCCCCAACATTTAGTTTAGGACCAGGCTCGAAGTAACTGCTCAGTAAGTGTTTATTAATAGAATGAATGGAAGTTTTTATTCACATAAGGATCTAAATGATTTTATAATATGAAGCTATAGTTATATATGTGAAACTTCTAAGGACTCAGACGGTAAAAGTTAATTGTATCTGAAATTCAAACATCTTTGGAGAGAAGTCACATTTAACTAGAGTTAGAATGCAGAGAGAGTTACTCCTGTTTCCCTTGTAACACTAAATTATTTCCTATTAATTGGCTTCTATTTATTTTCAGTCACTTGTTGCTGTTAGATATTTGTGCTGGCATTTTAGTCAGGAAGAAGTTTGTTAGGCCTAATTGCTCAGATTGTATTTAACAGACAGCCTGTGCTATCAGATAGCTCTGGAAAGAAAACAATGGAAGGCTTAACATGTAACTCTAGGAATGTCAGGTATGTAGTCATAAAATCTAATAATTTCAGAGCAGAGAGAGCCTCAGATGAGCTGCTAATCTTCTCCTCTGTGCCCAAAATATTAAGTGCCCCCAGAACCTACTAATGAAAGGCTAAATCCACTTCTGACTGTTAAAAGATGTTTTTAAGGGTAAAATCACCGACTCTCATGCACATATAAAATGAACGCATGTCAGAGAGTTTATTTAATTCATCAATTAATGAAGGACCCCTGAGGTTTTAAACTGGTTCAAAAGAGAATTCAAAGGGCAGTCACATATGTAGGCAATCAGAATGCTCAGCAATGCTGAAATGAATTTGTTAATAAATGCAAAACTGGCTTCCTCCACCAAACAAAATTCATTCACATGACTGTGGACAAGAATTCTTTAGAAGAGGCTCATAATAACTGCTCAGTAAGCACTTATTGATAGAATGAATAGATGCTTTTAAATACAAATTAATAGTACAGCTGCTCCACAGAGAGCCCTCAACTATCTCCAATTAACAGTGCAGTTTTCTTCAGCGTACAGAGTTGTAAAATCGCTCAAAGACAATGGAAGGTACAGATCACTTTTGTAAAATTAAAGGACTCCAAAAGATGCACATCTGATAGCACCCAGCATTCCATGATACCCAGTAGTCTCTTTTTCTCTTTGCCATTTCCAAGATTTCTACAATTTTCCTCTCAGTAAATGTTTTCACTAACCAACGTTATATTACATGTGTTATTTAAGCATTTATGTGGTTTTTAAATCTCACTGAGCCTCAGTTTCCTCACTTGAGAAAAGGAATTTGTAATATTCATTTTGTAGGATATGGTGAAGATTAAGCTCAATAATGTTTGGAAATGTTCTGTTGCCACACTGGATACCCTATACATAGTTTAGGGGGAAATCTGTGCTTCAGTAGAAAACTCTTCATTCTCCAGAGCACACCCTTCTGGGTTATCTGATTCTGACCCTACGAGGGCTCAACCTTTCATTGCCTTTGAGCTATTTTAAAACTCTGTAAATTATAGTTAACTGATAGCAACTGTCTATAGACTTATAATTAAATTCTGTCTGGTAGAGAGATAATCCCCCCAAAAAATGCCAATTTTGCAGTCAACTGCAAATCTATTTCATTGTTTCTGATCTACAAAAGTTCCTGCTTTTTGACTTCCCTGGTAAACTAGTTGTAACATCTGTCCAAAGCTGGCTTCCCAAATACCACCAACACACAAGCTTGATAAGACAAAGGAATTTTTGTCTTACCAAGGCAAGGGAGATCTCTCCTCGAAACCCTCTGGCAGTGTCTCCAAGGGAAGAAGTTAAAGTTAGAATGTATTGAGAATTGGAAGTTTGATTTAGGGTGGGTATTCCAAAGAGGGGACTTGATTAGGATTTGGTAAGGATCACGGTACAACAGTCTAGGATTGGTAGAAACAGCAAGGTGAGTATTTTAAGGCCAGGGATTCAAAAAACAATCAAATGTGAATATTCTCACTGTCCTGATTTTGTGATAATCAGGGTAGGCTAAACATTCATTATATTAGAAACCATGTGTGTGTCCCCAGACCTAGTTTTTCTCCCTAGGTCTGGTTTTTGGAATGCTGGTGATAAATTAAGCCTGATTTATTATATGACCATCCAGTATGGGAAAAGACTGTAACTTTGGGTATCTTTGGTCAACCTTAAGAGATATAGCAGGGGGACAGATGTGGCTCGGGTACTTGGGCATCTGTCTCCCATATGGAGGGAGCTGGGTTCAATCTCCAGGACCTCTCAATAAAAATTTTGAAAAAAGAAAAATATAGAAGGCGCATGGGCACCAGTCCCCAAGCATGGATGCACGGCCAGGCCCTGCAAGCAGGTGCGCTGCCAATCCCCGCCAAGCCACACAGCAAGATGATGACATAACAGGAGAGTGATACAAGGGAGAGCCAAGACGAGACGCACTGAAAAACCAGGAACTAAAGTGGTGCAGGCGGTAGGACGCCTCTCTCCCACATCGGAGGTTCCGAGGATTGAATCCCAGTGAAGACAGGAGGAGAAGGATTAGAAGAGAGGGCAGGAAACAGACACAGAGTCACCCTGCTAATGGACACAAAAATAGCAAAAACGGGGCGGGGGGAGATAAAATGGATAAAAGTAAATAAATAAATCCTTTAAAAAAAATGTATAGGGGAGGAAGATACAGACAATAGTTTGTAGTAATACTTTGACGATGCTTTTTCATGATTTGTTAACAAATGTTTCACAACAATGCAAATTATTTGTGGAGGGGTGATGTGTGGGAGCCCTGTATGATGTTATGCGTGTTTGTTTTGGAAGTTCACGATGTTTACTGAACACTTAGAGTTAAAAAAAAAAAAAAAAAAAATCAAGCCGTTTGCTTAGGCAGGAATCTCTAGGGAAAACAGTCATGCTAATGAAGTCAAAGAAATAGTAAAGTCATGCTACGAGGGCAGGAAGAGCACAATCGTGTTACTATGGAGACTAAGGTGCTGTTTTCATTCTCGGTGCCTAAGCTGAGTTTGGGAGTAGGCATTGCAGTTCTTATCCCCCCCTTATGGTCATTCTTCAGCCTGAGCTGATGGATAGACCAATAATATCTGGAGGTATCACCAATCCAGATCTTCACCGCTGTTTGAAGTGTCATAATTATGTGTCAAATTTCAATCAATAGTTCCATCCAAATTTCTGGTGGTGGCCCAGTTCTTTCTGCTGGATGGCCCTTTCCTGGATCATTTGATGGGATAGGGGCTGTGCAATAGCATTTATGACTTTGGAGATCACACATCTGAACACTGCAATACAGACAAATATTAAAAGAAGGATTATCATCCGAGTTTATAGCCTACTTCTCAGTCAAGAGCACCCAGATTAAACCAAGAGAACCAATCCTACCAGATATGAGGTCATTAGCCAAATTACCTAATTTTCTGATTTCTTTATTCTGAATCTTTTTCATAACAGTCAAAATCTCAGCGAGGTCTGCAGGGATTATATATGACATATTCCCCCAAAACAACACACAGTCCCCCATGAAAGGCCAATATTATATCTGAACCACCACCTGACAATTTCATGATCCTCCTGGGTGGGGCATTCTGTGGCCTTCGTGGCACTGTCTAAATTGCCTACTATTCTCTCAACCGTAGCATGTAGGATTCACCTGTCTTTCCAGGCCTCTTACGAAGCATGAAATGAAGAGGCCTAAGGAAAGAAGAAATCTGGAATTCCTCTACACTAGTTAGAGATCTACTGATCTCTTTCTCCCAAAGGACAGATCAATGGGCCAATGTCAATCCTGAGTAATGTCAGAGCAGGCATTAGTTTACCAAAGTAGCAAGTTCCTTCTAGTTCAGTAAGCTTCTGTGCCACAGATCAAGTACCAGTCATTGAGGGCTACCTGGTGATCTGTTTTGGTCCAAAATAGCCCTATGGGATTGTCAAATAATGTTGTGGCATTTGGTACAACTATCAAGAATAGATGGGTACCAGACAGTGAATTTTGTAGTATCAAGAACATTAGGTAGGTCTAAAGCAATAGTGATATGTCTCGTTTGTAACTGTGAAAGTAGACAGCCTCCAAATATATACAACTTGTCCATAGTCCACTTCCAAGTTCTGTGTTGGCAAAAGTTGGGTTACAAAGATTAGCTCCCACAGAAGATCCCTGAGTATTGTTTCAGTGGAAGCAGGAACTGCCTTTTCTAAGTGCAACATGACAGGGGGTTTTAGATTTCTGGCTGCCTGGCCTGTGGTGAAGTTTGCCATCCAAAAAGTCACCAATGGTTGAATCCAGTTACTCAGGCACAAGGAACTGGAACCAAAAAGAAACTGGTTGCTACCAAAGACAAACATGTATAAGCTCAGTGTTATGGCTTGCATTGTGTCCCCCCAAATGGTATTTTTAAGTCCTAACCCCTGGTCCAGTGAATGTGACCTCATTTGGTTATAGGGTCTTTGAAGATGTAATTACTTAAGAGGAGACGAACTGGATTAGGGCGGGCCTTAATCCAATATGACTGGTGTCTCCATGAGAAGAGGGACATCTATCACAGAGACGGACAAGACACAAGGGAGAAGACTGCCATAAGAATACACAGGCAAAGATCAGAGTTAGGACGCCACAAGCAAAGAACCACCAAGGCTTTCCAGCCACCACCAGAAGCCAGGAGAGAGGCAGGGAACGGGGTTCCCTAGAGGCTTCAGAGGGAGCACGGCCCTGCCGACCACTTGATTGTGGACCGCTCCAAAACAGAGAGATTAAACTTCCCTTGCTTTGAGCCCACAGTTGGTGGTACTTTGTTGTAGCAGCACTAGCAAAGGAAGACACTCCATCCATTTGGCTGTCTGCTTCAGCCAGTGTGTGGGTAAATTGAACTCATACCCAGGAGAGATTGAGGATGCAAAAAGCCACATTGAAAACACACAAATAATACAGTTAACAGAAGCCATAAGTCAGTGAGAGGGTAGGACATAGGTATAATAGAGAATAAAGGAATGGAGATTAAAGAGTAACAATCTGTGGTCTTGATTCATGGCTCTTGGGTAGAAACTGTGTACATTCAAAACTTGTCTACTTCAGGGAAGCTCCAAATAGCCTCTGCTTGTGGTCTCCAATGGAGACGGTCCTACAGTGATTCAAGGGCAGTTTATGTCTCTTTAGTTGGGAAACATGCATCCAAGAATCAATCCCTTAAGTCTTACTACTCAGCTAGTTGTTAACAGTACCTGACAGCTAACAGTACTTGATAGAGTCCTTTTTTTTTTTTTCAGGAATTTCCCAACACTTTTATTAGAATCCATACCTAACAGTTAATATTGCAACCATTTATTTTTTTTTCAGGGGCTCACTTGAAGCTTTATTTATTTATTTATTTATTTTTACTGGTTACTTTTTTTTTTTTTATTATGGGTAAAAATCAAAATTCTCACAATACATACAAACATTTGCAAAATGATAGAGTACTTTTAATCACGGTTCTGAGACAGTCCTTCTTTGAAGACAAAAACTCGCTAAGATTTCAGGGATGCATCAGAGTAAAATAAATAGTATCTGTAGATGACAGAGACTTAAAATGGCTGGGGTTAACTTACTGATACTTGTCAAAAGAGAAAGAGCTAATGAAAGTGTACTACAATAATGCAACTGACAAGGAAATTTGGTTGTTTTGTGGCAAATAAACATAAAGGCAATCTAAATTTTTAGACAAAATGCCTGTGACTATTAAGCATGTTTTCATAAACAATGATAATTATGTTTGATTTATAAAAATGGATAAACATAATTTTACAGAAGAAAAAATTCTTGAAACATGGAATATAATTATCTAAATATATAATACACATAATATACCAAGATTATACCAAAAATACAATGGAAATATACCAATACATCAAGAATATCCAGTAAAGAGATTCAGTGACTTGGTAATAGGTCCTAAACATCTGTATTTTAATAAAACTCCATAAGTAACCCTAATATGCATCCCAAATTGACAAGCACTGGTTTAGCAGATGCTAGATTCAAATTAAAGTATGACTGTGACCAAGTAAACATTTTAAATGATAACTGAAATTACAACTGATAACTAGACTTTTGCTGCCTAATATCAGGAAAAGCACCATGAGGACTCTTGCAAATTGAAACATAACAAGGACAACAAGGGCATTGACAAATCTCTAGAAACTTCCCACACAGCATACTGTTTCTGAAATATTTAGACATTTAACCTATACCGGCTAAGTCTAAAGCAGGCTAAGCATCTTTTCTTATTTGGGAACTTTTCTCATTAAATCCATCCATAGTAACATGTCAAATAACCCTATTTCTGACTTCTCTCTCTAAGGTGAAATAACAAGTCTTTGTGTTTTTCCAATACAAAAGATATCCTAAAATTTATTTGACTTCATTTTATACTTAGGATTCAATCTTAGGAAGGAAAAAATATCAAAAGTTTTCAGGAGATTTGAACACTTAGGATAGGATCATAATGCCTAAGAAACAATATTTGGCTACTCATTTGAAAGTGACAATAAAACATTTAAAAATAAACACAGAAGGTAACATGATTATCATTAACCTTAGCTCTTTCATAAGGGAGGAAACTTTGTTTACTTAAATAATCGAGTACATAAAATAGCCACCATAAAGCACAGAAAACTAATCTAGTCAGATGCAGGCTCTTCCTAGACAAATTACACAGGAAAAAGAAAAAAAACTCTTTATATTGTAAGTAAAGGCAAGAAACAATAAACCAAAGAACAAGCCCATCAAAATTTGGCAAACTTTGCTAAGATGTAACATACTTCATAGCTTTTTAGATTCTTTTTCGCAAAGGCATTATTGAGATAGATATTTCACATGCCATGCAACGGATCAATTTAAAGTGTACGATTCATTGGTGTTTAACATATTAACAGAGTTTTGCAACCTTCACCACAATTCTAGAACATTTTCACCACCACTGCCAAAAAAATTCCTTGTATCCATTACCAGTCACTTCTCTTTCCCTCCAGGCCCTCCCCCTGCCTTTGGCATCCACTAATTTACTTCATGTCTCTATAGCTTTGCCTATTCTTGATATTTTATATAAGTGGAATTACACAATATGGGGTCTTTTGTGACTGGCTTCTTTCACTTAGCATAATGTGTTAAAGGTGCACACATGTTCTAGCATGAGTCAATACTTTGTTCCTTTTTATTTATTGCCTAATAATAATCCGTTATATGTATATACCACATTTTATTTATCCATTCATCAGTTGATGGACATTTGGCTTGTTCCCACTTTTTCACTATTATGAATAATGTTGTGAACACTTGTGTACAAATTTTTTTCTGTGGATATAAGTTTTCATTTCTCTTGGATATATGTGCCTAGGAGTGGAATTGATTGACTATATGGGAACTCTATGTTTAAACTTTTGGGAAACTACCAGAGTGTTTTCCAAAGGGACTGCACCACTTTACATTCCCACCAGCAGTGTACAAAGAGTTCTAATTTTTCCACCTACTTGCTAACACTTATTTTAGCCATCTTGTGAGTACAAAGTAGTATTTCATTGTGGTTTTGATCTGCATTTTCCTGCTGGCTAATGATATTGAGCATATTTTCATATGCTTATTGCCATGACAGTATATCTTCTTTGGAGAAATGTCAGACTCATTATTTGTATATACCATAATCAGAGGCAAATAAAATTCCGTTTCTGCAAAACTATTTTCTATATCCATTCACGTTTTGTCCTTCACCATTTTATTTCCCACTCTGAAACAAGAGTCATTTCACTCTAATACAAAACTTTTCTCCTTTTCCCTTAATAAAAACACATCTCATTACCTTACAAACAAAGTTGTACCTCTCTGCCCAGATTGCTTATAATAGAGTCTTACTCAGGTACACTTAGTTGTACCTGAGTACAATTTTAACCAAAGCAACATCTATTTCACAGAGAAAACCAGAGAGATGAATAATTGTCAACTATCACACACCAGCATTTTAGAATAGAAGAGCTCATGAATACACAAAACACAATTTCTACAGTCACACACATCCCTTCCACATTTTTCAAAATGGCAGAAATTACCATGTTCATTAGCAGACACAAAGACACAGCCTTCCTATAGCATATAAAAATAAGAAGCAAAGTGCATAAACTTGAAATTATGCTTGGTTACTAATGTTTCAGGATTATGTCTAATTTGGAAATGATCTAGGCAATGAATCATTCATTAATTAACTCAATGTAATATTAGTCCTAAAAAGCTCGGAGATTAATCTTACAGCTGACATACTACGAATATAATTATTATTGAAAAAAAATTTCCAAATGCATCAACTTGGTTAAACACAAATATGCATTTTTCATAACTTCAAGCATTAAGTAGAAAGAATGCTAACTTATTTGATTGGTAAAACTGTATAAGTTTAAGAACATACCCAGTTGAATAAAGATACAAGTTTATATTATACCTAACCCTGATAAATCAGGAAGGACATAACTTTTTTTGTTAAACCAAAAATAATAAACCAGTCTAAAGTATGTAAACTTGGACTCTTAAAGCAACTAAGTTTTTACAACTTTTTTAGCATATTGAAAGTATTCATTCAATTTCCTTAATTTCTGGTATTTTTTTGAATAATCAATTTATGTAAGTGCTTATTTATGCCTATAAGCCAATCAGAAGGTCTCCTATATTCTTTGGAGAAACTTCTAGAGAGTTCCCTCTGAGAACCTCATCCATAAATTATTTTAATTTTTACACATTTTTGGTTTCCTTAGTCCAGACAAGGCAATTATTTTTCCAATATCCTTTCTTTTTACAGTATGGACAACTGTCTTTATCAGACAACTCTCTTCTTCAGGGTTGAAAGATTGAGATGGGTGTTTTCAAAATGCTTAGCAATGTACTAGAGTTCTGGCAAAAGGGTTAGCTCCCATTCTATTTTATGCTTACCTGAGGAGAGAGCTGTTGTCATATCTTCTTCCGAGATCTACTCCAGAAGTGGTTAAAGAGCCTATCCTTAAAGTCTCAGATGGACTCATCCTTTTTTTGCTTGCAGAACTGGATTAGAATCCAATATATTTTCATTGGGAAGACTTTGGGTATAGCCTTCAAAAGACCTTTTCCAACATTTACATATTTTCTAAATTCCACTGGTTTTCTTTGAAATTTGGTATCCTTTAAATCAGCCTTGGGGCTTCCCAAGATGTTTACTCCATCCAGTTCTTAGCAGCTGAGGTTCCCACGAACATTTGAGCTAATTGGTATAGATGATGGCACTTTGGATTATACATTCATAAAATCGCTCGGAATTCCTTTACAAATTTCTCACTACCCTTCTGACCTTTGACAATGGCTTTCAGCTCAGAGACTAGGGCTTATAATCAAAAGAAAGGGGTTCCCTTGTTTTGAGGGAGTTTTAACTTTAAGAAAAGTTGAGTTTTCAGGGATTCTAGATGACTAGGAGAGAAGGGAAGCAATTCAGAGGAACAGATAATGGCAGAAGGAAAGAGGGTAGGATGGGAGAAGAGAATTAATAGAATAAAAGCTATTGTTAGTTTTAGTTGGGACTTAGGGGGATCTAAAAATGAGATTGTTGTGAGTTTTTCAGATTGTTCCTTGCCTTGGCCAAGGAATCTCTTAACAAAGAGATTGTAGAATCTGAATTTTGGGGGAATGCTTCTGCATATTAATTAAGTTATAAGGACTATTGGAAGTTTGAGATATCTCTCAAATAGAAAATTTTGGTCATATAAAAAGTTCTCCAGAGTGGCTGCCATAATTCCAAATTATCCTTGTGAAATGCTATTTAGAAAGATAAGCACACAAATTTGAGTTCCAACATAAATACATGTAAGAGGCAGGATTCTGGCCCAGAGGACGAGGCACCAGCTCAACTTTAGACAGAGACAAAGGAATGAGAGAATGGAATATTTGGTCCAAAAATACTGCTTAGGCACCTCATGTCTAGTACCTCCCAAACTAATAGCTGGTTGTTCAGCTACAAACCTCTGACAAGATTTGTAGCTCCTGCAGGACAGAAAGTTTTGAGAAGGAGATCTCTCAGAACCAGATTCTTACAGACAAAACAAGACAAGACTGCTTAAAATTCTCATGTTTTTGATGGGTGACCTAGGACAAAGTTTTGTCCAAAGGACATAGATCCGAACCTTTCAGTCCCCAGGCTACCTTGAAGAAGGAGCTTATTTCAGGGCCTTTGCCCATTCTCTTCCATATGAATTTTCCTCTTATTGAGAAACAACACAATGACAAGGACAAACAAGTGATAGTAACAAGGCAGATTTCCATCTACGGTGGGCATTTTTTCCAATCTGATCAGATAAACAAAGGATACCTTAAAAGAGTTCCTTACTACCAGAAAAAGAAACAAATTCAGCATCTGGGAGCTCAATGAAAGAGATCAAGGTCCAACCAATGGGAATTCCAACCAATGCAAGACCTGCTTAGCAGGGAGCTCAAAGGTCCTCCGAGGAGCATGCTGTTTCTTACTCAAGGGCCTTGGGCCTCAATGCAGTCTGGGCCTCAAATAGATCTTGGTGGGATCTCCAAAACTCTCAGAAGATGGCTCCCCAAATATCACCAACACAACCTCTGGAAAAGACAATGCTGAGCTTATTGTGTACAGCAGTAAGGAAGCATACCATCTTGCAAAGCTTGGGCAGTGTCTCTGAGCAGGAAAGGTAAGGTCAGAATTTATAAAGAATTGGAAATTTGACAAGGTAGGTCTTTCACAGTGGAGGCTTCATTGGGATTAGGTAAGGATCATGATACAACAGTCAGGATTAGTAGAAACAATAAGGGGAAAGTTTACCAGGTAAAGGATTCAAAGAATCCTAAAGTACAAGCCATCTATTAATGTTTTACATTGAAGAGTTGATGAATCTTTCAGGAAGTCCCTGTAACAAATAATCAAACCATTTGCCTAAGCAGGAAGTTCCTAGAAGAATAAAGTCATGCTAATGAAGGCAGAGGAATAGTACAAAGTTACCTTAATACAGACACCAGGGGTAGTTTTGGTTCTCATGTCCAGGCTGAGTATGGGATAAGATAGCTTCAGTTCTCACATCTTTTCCTGTTCCTTCATTTAATTAATGGTAAAATTAAAACTTTGACATATGTTTATTTTATATGTGCAAGGAGGTCATGATTTTGCCTTTTTGAAAATTATCTTTAACAGTAGATACTCACTAATGGTAGTTGAAATTCTCATTATTATTTTGGAAAAAGCTTATAGAAATGAATAGACACAAATCACCATGTCATGTTGCACAAACTAGTCCAATAGATGTTCACTTATGTGAGTTGTCCTTTATCTTTTATAAACCTCCAATTGGTTGGGTATTGTCTTAGTTTGTTAGAGCTCCTGTAACAAAGTACACAGACTGGTTGGCTTAAGCAATAGAAATGTATTGTCTCACAGTTCTGGAGGCTAGAAGTCTGAAATCAAGGTGTCAGCAGGGCCACGCTTCCTCTAAGTCTGCAGGCCCCTGGAGGTGGCTCACCCTCAATCCGTGATGTTCTTTGGCTTGTGGCATAACTCGATCGCTGACTATGCCACATGGCCATCTCTTTCTCTCTGTCTCCCACTTACTGTGTCCAAATTTCCTCTCCTTATAGAAGGACACCAGTCACTTTGCATTAGGACCCACCTTAATTCCGCTTGGCTTCATCTTAACTAATTACATCTTCAAAGATCCTGTTTCCAAATAGGATCACATTTACAGGACCAGGATTTGGACTTGAACATATATTTTTGGGAGACACAATTCAATCCATAGCAGGGTATGAAAAATTCTTCATATCAGTCCACATTCCACATCCTTTCCAGCTCCCAAGAAGAATATTACATCCTCGTTCTAAATCACACTGGTATCGCAGGGGTGCTTAACCTTTTTTGTGCCATGGGTTCTTTTGACAGTCTGATAGGGCTTATGGAGCCCTCCTCCAATAATGTTTTTAAATTCTTGAAGCAAAATACAGTGGATTACAATGGAAACCAATTATATTGAAATATTTTATAAAACACATTTGCAACATAGTAATATATGTGTTTCTTATTAACACATTAAATAGTAAATGCTAGTAGGAGAGCTAGTAATTATTGTTATTTCAATGTAATGATGAGCATAAAATAAATTTTGAGATATCTGCAAAACTTGTAATGTGATATGAAAATATCCATGGTTTCCATTGTTGACAAAGTCATAGTCTCTTGCTAGTAATACTTTGGCTTGTTGCCTGTATACCTAATTAAAGAACACTAAATGTCAATGAGAGGTGAGTGATAATCAAGATGCAATTATTTCCCAACCAAGTTTATGAGCCTACCAGACTCTATCTACATACTCTTAGGAGTCCACAAATCCCAGGTTCAGAATACCTACTCTATAGTCAGAGATACTAATGAGAAAAAAATTTAATCAAATATTAAATTTTTGAAAGCATGCTGCAGAGTAATGTACACAATACGATCTTGCAGCTGTAAAAAGAAAATCAATAACAACAAAAACAAAATGTGTTAGATGTTTATGTAAGGATACACACCATCTGGTCTCCTGGCTGGACAGACAGAAGAGGGAGAGGACTATTTATATTTTCTTAATTATGGTTCCATATTGTTTAATGCTTTACAATAAGTGTATTCTTTTTGCTGTTTAGGCAAAAGAAAAAAAAAACAATTTTTGAGGCAAGTCCATTTTGAAATCTAAACCCAAAGAGCATCAATTTGTAATTAAAATAATTGTGCCCTGTGGCCAAGGAAGCTTTGTTATCATATGAGGAAACTCCCAGAAGGCTAGCTTAGCAGAGCGTAGCAGAACGATTGCCCCTCCTCACCCCCACGTCAAAGTGGCATCTTACAAAGCTACCTGGCACCCCAACACCTGGGGTTCCCAGCAGGACCCTGACTGGTTATTTCCCAGCCCCATCTTCCGGTCAGCAGCTCAAGAACCTTGGTGACCGCATTGTCATAATTTCAAAACAGCAGCCTGCTTTTCCCAGCAAGGAGAGTAGGGCAAAAACTTAGCGCTTTGCCGAAGAATTTCGAAAAGCCAAGACTCTATTGCATAGTATCATTGAAGCTCTGGGTGGTCCCCCCTCCCCACCCAACTCCCAGCTTTCTAGCCCTAAGTAGTCTTGGACTTAAGATATCTTGAAGATCACCAGAAACCGAGTCTTGGAGCTCATGCATGAAGCCTTATCTTTCACTGGTTATGCTTTTATTCAGAGGTCACCCATGCAGGGGGCTCCAGGAGGTTCCCACCATTGAGGAATCCCTTGCTGAATTTACAGTAGCAGCTCTCAGCCCACACATTAGTGCCACTTAGACAGAGATCAGATTTCCTTCCTAAGCCAAAACTTCAATAGCTTACAGATCAGCAGCAGCTGACCTCTCTTTTCTGACTTACAATGTGGACAGTGGGGGGTCTCACAGAATGGAAAATAAAAACCAAACTCCAACACAACCCTTTCCCATTTTTAAATCTTCCCTAAGCTTTGTCTACAAATTGCTTTCTATTTACCCCAAGAAGAAATTGGAGCTCTTTGCTCTAGGTTAAACAGGGAGTACTTCTTAGGATAGTTGCAGAAGTGTGATCCATTATTTGCAATTACTAGCTGAGCAAAGTTAGGGGTCCATTTCTCTGAACATATTTCTTCATCTATTAAAAAGGGAATAAAAGTACATGGTCTGGCTACCTCCCAGGGTTGTTGTAAAGACCAAATGAGATAATTATGTACGTGAAAGTGCTGCTGCTGCAGTCATTGTTTCTTTGTTATTGTTTGACACTCAGATGAACTATTATGTTAGTAAACTTAAAACCAAGTAAGTGACTGTTACAATAGATTTGGGCAATCATGTCCGGTTAGCAGTGGTTGAACATAAAACCCAAATCACGTAAACTGGTTTCTAATAAGAGGATGCTGTGATTCCTTAAAATCAAATCTGCATGGAGGTAATAAAGGGAAATATGGGCAATTATGTAACTGGAGAAATGAACCCTGTCAGCTTTCTTTTCCAGAGAGAGATGGGGAGGAAAATGGCCCCAAAGAATGTAACTGGGCCCTTGTTAATGGTAATCCAAAGCTTCCTCTGGGTCTTTGTGAAGCTCAGAATGGCCCTCCATTTCTTTTTTCTTTTCTTTCCTTTTCTTTTTTTTTTTTTTTTCAGCTTTTGAGTATTTATTGCCTTTTTAAAATATATAATTTACTTAATGGTAAGTTAATAAAAGATTTGTTTAAACTGACTCACAAATTTCCTGATAGTAGAACAATCAGCTCTGGTGAGCTGGTAGCAGCCAGGTGGAGCACATTTCTGAGCCTTTCCATGATGTCTTATACCCAGCCTGTTTTTGTTTTGTTTTTTCAGTTTTTTTTAATTTAAATAATTTTTTTTTAATCAATGTTACAAGATACTCAGTTAACACAAGATAATAACTATAATAACAATAAATCTGCTTTGGTCAATGGTTACACTTCCCCTCCCCCTCCCCCATTTTTGTTCATTCCTTAATCTTGAGGGATTTGGGGCGATGTCGGCTCTGAATGCTTCAGGCTGAGAGGGATATTGTGGTGGCTTCCATTTCGTCATCCCAGTAGGCTGGAGGGGGCATGATTTGAAAGTAAGTTGAGGGAAGTGGACGGGAATTTGCGAATCACGTGTGCTCTGACTATCCTATTATTGAGAATTCACATTGGTCTTTGGGAGGTGCACATGTGTGTGTACGTGTGTGTGCTTGTGTGATGGGTTTTCCTACCAGCTGGCCAAACAGAAGAATGAAAGAGTAAGTGGCACAGCTCACACTGGTGTAGAGACTTGCAACAGTGCCTCACTTGGACGCTAACGACCGCTGTGGACTTAGGGCATCAAGGCTCAGCCAGACCTACCACACGGGATTCTTCCCCAGCCTGTACTAAAAACACAGAGCCAAAGGGCAACTGTGGGCTGACCCTTGTTGCAATGCTCCAGGGCAGGCTGCCTCCATAAATCACTTAGGAAATGACCCACTTGCAGAGGAGGACTAGATAGTGTGGGTAGGAAGGAGTTTTCCAAAAGTTAAATATAGAGCATGCAACAGAGGACATCCAAACTCACAGAGAGGGTAAACCCTTTCTGGTTTACCTTTATCCTTCAGTAAAGTCTGATGCTCAGAGAGAATCTTGAATGACCAGGTTTTGCAGACTAAAAGGGAGGGCAGACCAGAGGAGCATTCTAGAAAGGGCTCTGAGTCCTGTAGCTCCAGGCAGGCCCTGGCACAGGCATGAGCAGTGCCCATGACGCTGGGACTAGCAGGTGAACCTAGGGAGCTAGATGGCAGCTCCAGCGCAGGTAAGAGACAGCCGATCCCTGCAGCCCCCACCCCATCTTCTTCCCCCAAAACCCTTGAAGGAGGTGACCTTTAATGAAGAGAGAAAACGCTTTAGTAATTTCTGAGGCCATAGAGCATTTTAACACCTTTTGGTGGCTAATAAATGGCTCATTTTGATGCAATAAGCAAACATAAGCAATGCTCTGGTGTGCATCAGATCCGTTTGGAGATCCTGTTGGTTTTTTCCTCTATAACATTGCTGATGGCTAACAACCTCCTTTCCATTCCTACCATCCCCACCTCCAGTTGAGGCCTCATCATCTCACACCTAAACTATTGCAAAATGGTGGGATCAGATGGTCATTTTTACAGTGAATGGACATGTTTCTGGGGTTTCCAATAGCAAGACTAAACTAATGACTCAGGGGGCCAGGAGCAAATTATCACCCTTAGTATAGACTTAAGAAGGCCCCTTTCTTTTCATCCAGGTGGACCTTTGTTTCAGCTTCTGCATTCGCAGCCCTTACAAGAGGATTCATTTCCACTGAACATTCACTGAGAGCCTTTTGCTAAGTATGGTATTCATATCTGATAAAAAGATAATGATGATAACAAGAGTTGCCATTTTATCATGTTCAATTACAGATGAAGAAACTGAAACTCTGAGAGGTTGACTACCCTGTTGCAAAGTAATAAATGGTAGAACTGGGATTTAGAGAAGGTCTGTGGGACTGCAGAGAATCCATGCTCCTAACCACGCCACTTGGTCCTCCCTTCACAGGGCTTGCAGCCCAGCTCTTGGATCTACGGAGCATATCACTGTGGATTCAGGCTGGAGACACCTGCAGCACTCCCAAAGTTGCCCCTCTCCCCATCCCCACCTTGCCCCAGCTTCCTCATCTCTGCCCTACATTCCAGTCTCCTTTGAGAGCTAGAGACCTGGCCTGAACCCCAATCTGAGCCACGTTGCTTGATTCTAGCCAGCTTCCTGCCAAGAGCTCAGACTGCTGCTCCCCGAGTACTGAGGACCCCCCAAACGTGACTTCACGGCAGGGCGGAGCAGTGGAGAAGACTTGCAGACTGGTGCATCTCACCTTATCTATAAAGTGGAGGCAATAGCATCTCATCTTAAGGTTGTGGTAATAATTTAATGAAACAATCTGTGTAAGGTGATCGGCACAGGGTTTGTCTCCTGGGGAGCCCCACGCTGCCTTGAGTCTCCCAAACTGAATAAAGTTCATAAGATTAGACCACCCTCCCCCATCGTACTAAGGATATTTCACTTGGATTTGGACGCTACACACTGACACGTCCACTGCCGAGCTCTGAAACTAAGCCAGCTTCCCCAGCCCACATCGTGTTGGCAAGGATCTGTGCCGAGGTCCCAGTGTGTCCGTTCCTGTGCCCACACTTCACAGCAGCACTGTTCAAGAGAACTTTCTGGCGGTGGGAATGGTCTGTATCAGTGCTGCCCCATATGGAAACAGCTGGCCACATGTAGCCACTGAGAACTTGAAATGTGACTAGTATCACGGAGGAACTGCAATTCTCATTCGAATTAATTTTACTTTAAATAGCTGCATGTGGCTGTGGCTAGTGACTATATGTTGGACAGTGCAGGTGTAGAGCATGTTCTAACGAGGATGTGTCCTGAATCTCTGCTCCTATCCATCACTTCACACGCACACCCACACACAAGCACACACATACACCGTGGAGTTGCTGAGCCACTCACAGTGAAATCCAGCCACACAGGTAACTCACCACTCACCCATGGCTCCCAGAGATGAACCTGTGATTGCATCTGTGCCTCCGCCTTGAGAAATTCACCTCCCAGGTAACAACCCCTTACAGGGTCATGGAAAGGTGAAGAGGAAACAGACAAGCAATCCAGCAATGGGGCTACAGCAGCCAGAGCTGAATAGAGGTATATAAAATTACATATTCCAGAGCCGGAGAGGATTAGAAGGGCTACAGAAGTGAACATCAGGCAACATGATATTCCACAGGTGTGAAAGTAGCATTTCCATAGGGTTGGCCAACACTCTCTAAATCAAAAATATCTGCTGCTGAAAAATAATTAAAAATGAGCATGAAATGAGTCGTAAACTGGAGTCAAAGGGGAAAAGACGCAGTGTGCAGAGTGGTCAGCCCAGCAGATTCTGCCTGCAAACCTGACTACCTACACACTGCTCGAAAGGCTACATCCTTTATCAAACGAGCATGTGATTTAAACTGAAAATAGACATAGGGGGAAAAAAGCATATTTTACAAACGAGGAGACTGAGAATTAGGAAAGTCATGTATAAAGTTTATGCCACTTATAAGACTTGTAATCAAACTTTGAAACCCACAAAGCGGGACTCTGGGGCCCCATTCTCAGTGAAACAGGATTCACAGCAAGAGAAGCAAGCCTGAAGATGGTAGAAGAGGTTGCTTTAATAATCCAGGCATCAGGTGCAAATGAAAGACGAATATAGAATCAACGTGATTTAAGTATCTGATGAAATGTATAGGACCAGAGTGAGGGATTCAGAAATGGGAAACTGATTTAGAGATTAAAATGAGGAATTAGGTTTTTGGTGGGTAGATTTATAGCTGCCAGTGAGATAATTAAGTGAAAATGTCCAAAAGTCAGTTGGAGACACGAGACTGAAACTTTGGACAGAGGCTGGGGAGCTCTAAATTGGAGGATTGTTGCAAAATGAATAAATCTAAAAAAAAAAAGATTATAAAGAAAAAGCAGCCATAGCCAAAGCTTTGCCAGAAAGGAGCCATGGCAGGAAAGTGACAGCAATTGCCTAGCATGTGTTGCTTTACTAGGTAGCTGTAAGTTCATTATTTCCCCCCATTATCCATACCACAAACCTGTCAGAGAGGTGATATGGAAGCATTTGTCTTTTGCCCCTCAACATCTATTCTCTCTTTCTCTGGCAACATCAGCCAGATGGACTTGGGGATCCCTTTCCCCCCTTAGTCTTTGTGCACCCAGTGGACTTCCAGTCCTTGCTCAGGATAGGTCATGTGACTTAGCCTAAGCCAATCAACTCCTCTATGGCCCTAGCCATAGCGATTGGTCCAGGGATAAGCACAAGACCCAGTCAGCTTCAGTGAGACCCAGGGAGGTTTTTCTGGGAATGCTGAGACAGAGACAGACACACTTTCCTTTGGAATCCAGAACTGTAGGGTACAGGGGAGGGAGTAGCTACACACGTCTTGCTAATCCTTAAACTGTGATAATGGAGTCAATACTGAAGAATTGAAATGGAGAGAGAGAAGTTGGGTCTTAGGATGTCCTTTTGAGACCTGAATCAAGATAAACCTGAAATGAGAATCCACATCCTTTCCATTTACATGAGCCAGTAAACTCCTTGTGGATGGATTTTTCTAGCATTCGAAACAGATGGATCCCTACCTGACACAGAATCAATCCCCATTTTCCAGCTGAGGCAAACAGGGCTTCAAGAGGTTAACTAACGTGCCCAATTTCACATACTTATACTTGATACTAAAACACTTAAACTAAACCAAGATTTGAAATCATTTCTTCACTTCATCTTGCTAAAAGGAGCTGTGGAGGGAAACAAGATTTTTTAATAATTGCAATGTGGCAAATGTATGTGAAGAAATAAAGGCACAACAAAACAACAGCAAGAACAAGTGAAGGTCCAAGGTTCAAGGGTTTCTGGTTTCTGAAGAACAGGCTCCTCTGAGAAGAATTTTCCTGGTTGCCCCATCTTTCTCCGCAACTTGGCAAAATAAGCAACTGTGGATGACCTTGATTGTCTGGTTGACTAATTTAAACTCTGGTTATTTACAGGGTGCAAGTTAGAAATAATTTCAATGCATAAAGCCTGTTCATTGATTTGCAGAAATGTAGATATAGGCTATTGAGAAGAATAATTTGCATTCTATTACTGTCAACAATTTTTAATACCAGAAATCTTGGAAAATAAACCTAGACCCCCAGAGACCCAGTGCTTTCAGAAGTGAATAATTTTAATCCAGTGATTTTCAACCTTTTCCCACCAGAATAATCCAAAATGAGCCCACACTCCTGGAGCATCGGAGTAACTGGTCCATAGTAACCCTCAACATATATTAACTTCAAGTCCCCTGTTTTCAACTTCATGTCAGTTTTGCATTCTTCTCCATAATTCACCTATTGTTTGCACGTAAAAATGTTTTCAAGTGTTTACCCACGAAATTGCTTTACTGTTTCCCACAAATTTTACTAGTGCACTTGAGTCTCTGGTTTGAGGTACCACCTGTCTTGCAACTTCTCATGCATTTAGCTCAACACCTAACACCCCAGGGGGTTACAGCACAAAGAAGCTGCTGTAATGATGCCAAACACCCGATTAGCCCTTGCTACTCCCGAGGCACCTGTTCTCCTAGCTTTAGAAGCTTCAACTCATTTAAGTGTCACCCCACCTGTGAATTAGGTCATTAAGTACTAGTCAGATTCCCATTTTATGCTTCAGAAAACTGAGTCACAAGAGGTTAAGTGACTTGCTCAAGGTCACGAATTGTGAGGGCAAGTGTCTGGCCTTGACTACACTCAAGTCTTTTGGTTGCCCTTTGACATAGATCTTTCCTGTCATTTTGGATTATAGTAAAGGGTGTGGCCGAAAGAAACACACATGTAAATAGGCACAGCCTTTGGGGGCAATTCAGCAGCATCCGTCAAAATTTCAAATGCTCTGGCAATTCCTGTAACCTGGCAATTCTATTTTTACATATCCAGCCTAGTGAAAGACTTGCAGATATGAAAACTGAGGCACACACAGGATACTCCTGCAACACTGCTTTTGAAAAGGGGAAAATTGAAAAGAGTCTAAATGTCCATCAATACTAGAATTTTAAATTAATTCTGGCACTTCCATACAATGGATTACCATGAGGCCATTATAATGAACAAGGTCACGTTTTATGTGTGGCTTGGCAAACTCTCTCAGGTATGGGGTTAAGTGAAAAGGGCAAGTTGTAGAATGAGGCAAGTATTTAAGAATTTAGGTTGAAAACAACATAAAGCACAACAGCGCATTTGCACATGAATGTAAATACATGCAAAAGAGCTGGCAGAATTCACCCTGAATTGTTTGCAGTGATTACTTCTGGAAAGGGGGAATGAGGAAATATCCTCAACTAGCGTTGAAGGGGAAAGTTAACTTTTTATTCCATATACTTCCGTACTGTTTTAAATTTTGTAACAAAAAACGCATTTAGGTATTTTTGTCATTAAATTTGGATGTTGTTAAAGGTGTTGAATTTCAAGTTTAAAAAATTGAGCTCATACGTCCCCAACAGCAACCTCAGCATGTGCCAGATTATGTATTTCAGCCCAGATTTGTTTCAATCCTCTTCCTTGTATGATTCCAGTCAGTTTGCCAATAAGACAACTCAGCTGAGTTTGGAGAGCCGTGGAAGAGAAGTGGACGCCCTTATTCGGGGGCACTGGGCATGGTCAGACCCTGCCCTCAGACCTTGCCAGGAGCACTCACTGCTGCTCACTTCTCAGTCAGGGTAGGAAGACAGGGTCCCCTGCCAGGTCCAATTTTTCCGCACATTTGCAGGCACTCCGGGCTGCCTCTCACATTGGACTTCTCTGACCTTGACTTCTGCCCTACCCACCCCCCAACTCCCCAGCTCTTCCAACAGTCAAGGAAGCCTGTTTTCCTCACCCAACCTTGACGGATATATGCAGTAATTTTCATCTTTCCCAACTCCCTGCCTCAGGGCTCATGATGCCTATCCAACTAGAAGAACCTCTGGAATATGACTCAAAGTTGGGGCAAAAAGAAAAATGTGATCTGAGCACAATAACTAGGTGAGCAGTGCCTCCCAATTGGCCCAGGATGTACCCAGTTTTAGCACTAAAACTCCTATGGCCTGGAATTCCCCTCAGTTCCAGGCAAGCCAGGACAGCTGGTCACCCAGCAACAACCCACAGAGGCATGAAGAAGAGGAGGCCCAAGGGCCGGGAGAGGAAACCGATTGTTTTATAAGTGCTCGGTGTTTGGCTTTTCTCCATCCTCTGGCCACACACACACACTCCACACACTCACACACACACCCCACACACACACACACCCCACACACTCTCACACACACACCCCACACACTCGCACACACACACACACCACACACTCGCACACATACACCCCACACACTCGCACACTCACACACACACCACACACTCGCACACATACACCCCACACACTCACACACACTCATGCACACACACACACACACACCTCTCCTTCCCTCCTGCAGGGGGAGGAAGAATGAATGAACCTGAACATCAAGCTGGTCCTAGGACTGAGGAGAAAAGAGGTGGATCCCAGGGAAGAGCTGGAAGCAAAGAGGTTAAGCCACCTGGGAATCAACGGGAGAGGGAGACGCATGCGGCTTCCAGGGAAGTCCACGGGGCATGGGCGGAATGAGCTGAATAGTTCACACCCCTTCCTCACTCAAGAAGGTTCTGGATGGCCAAAGGTGAGTTGAGCCCAAGGCGAAGTCCAACTCTGCTCACACTTGACCAGCACCATCTGTGTCTGACCAATTGCCACCAAACTTCTTCTTCTGCCAGGTCCAGCCCTACAAAAGCAAAGGGCGCAGACAAGTCTCTGGAGAGTGACTGTCAGGCTCCAATGAGATGATACGCCCAGAGGTATCTTACTTCCTAAAAAAGACAAAGGGCTATTCAAACATTAATATGATGAAACAAGAATGGAGACAACTTCTGGGTTATCTGGACTTGGTCTTCCTCCTTTGGCGCCCTTGCCCCACGCCTCCCATCTTCCAGATACCTCTCTCAGAGAATGACATCTCCAGCTACCTAGTTGCTTGAGTCTGTATGAAGCAGATTCTGTGGCAAGTGGCAGTAGAGATTTATGTGTTTAACAGGGTCATTGATGGTCCCAAGAGACCCCTAAGAGGCCAGAGAGTAGACATCACAATTAGCCACCCAAGGAGCCAAAAGAGTGGCAGGTATGCTATGCTGGGAGTGCAGCAAAATGCACCCCTTTATCCGAGATGCTAGGGAAACTAACAGAATGTCCTGCAGGCTAATGTGGCGCCAATCATGAAGGACACTTGGGGGATGTGGCGTGGAATACGGATGATGACCATCCTCCCCCTGGCCCTTTGCTCTCACCTTTTTCAAAGGCCCCAGCCTTACAAGGAGCTGGTAGCACCTGCATCCCACAGAGGGACGCACCAGCTGCTAAGCAGCAGAGCTGGCATCCGACCCCAGATGTCTCGACTCTAAGTCCACAGCTGCTGCTCCCTCTGCTCATCTAGCCGCTCTGCATTGCTGATCTTAAGTTGCATTACACGTGTTTTCCAAGTGTTTCTTGATCTCTGAAACAAATTATACAAACGAACCTGGGCCCAGACTTCAGGGGCCCCCAAGACATGTCCAAAGAGAGCAGGTGTGTGGTTTTCTAAAAGAAGCTTTGGTTTTGCATTCTCATCTTAAACTGTGCATGGGCCTTTTATTTAAAATTCTTGATATTTTTCTCTCTTCTGTTCCATTGCAGCCATCCACCAACAGATACTATTTTTCAAAGTACTGCCCCTTCTCCATGACAGCCCCAGCTCCTCTAACACATCCTGCCATTCAGTCACTCCGCTGTGCTTTGTATGCCTTGGTTTTTTCCTGACCGAAACATGAAAGCCCAGAGTAGAGTCAGATTACTGGGGAGATGCTGCCCTCTGCAGGCCACCGCCTGCATGGCCCTTGAAGAGTCGAGCTTGCTTCCAGAATACAAGCAAACAGTAATGGCTGATATTACTTCTCACAATAACCCTATGAGGTTAAGAACTATTATTATCTCTATTTTTCAGAGGATAAATCTGAACCCCAGAGAGGTTCTTTAACTTGTCCAAGACCACACAGCTAACAGGTAGCACAGTCGGGATTTGAACCCAGGCCATCTGACTTGTGTCTGCCCTCCTATCCACTGTATCATACTGCCTCCCACAAGGGAGGGCAACTAACAATTTTAACTATACCTCATTTCATCCTTCCTGTTTTAGTCTGCTAGACTGCCAAAATGCAATATACCAGACATGGGTTGGCTTTCACAATGAGGATTTATTAACTTACAAGTTTATAGTTCTGGGCTGTCAAAATGTCCAAATCAAGGCATCAGGGAGTGCTTTCTCCCCAAAGCCTGGCTGCTGGCGATCTTGGACTCCTCTGCACATGGCAAGGCATAAGGCGACATCTGCCAGTCTCTCCCTTCTCTTTCAGGTTTCCTTGCTTTCAGTTTCTGGCTTCAGTGCCTTTCTCTCTCAGCTCCTATGGCTTTCCCTCTGTCTGTCTCTCTAAATCCATCCCATGTATAAAGGACTCCAGTAAGAGGATTAATACCCACTTCGGGCCATGCCCCAACTGAAGTAACCTAATCAAAAGTCCCCATCTACAATAGATTCACACCCACAGGGATGGATTAGCTCCAAGGACGTGATTCTTCTGGGGTCCAAAAAAAAGCCTCAAACTACCACATATCCATCAACCAAAAGTAGCCAAATTATCTCCAAATGATAATGAGCCTCGGGGACTATATGGCAGGATAAGCAGCCAGCAGTGTAGAGGAAGGTGTCAGATTTGTAATCCGATGACCCCATCCAGAGTCCAGCATCTGCCATCTGGGGCAAGTTACTGATCCTCACCCAGCCTTGGTTTCCACATCTGTAAATGGAGGCCAACAGAGCACCATGTCTGTGCTTCAAACCCAGGCAGGCTTGAGTTTGCCTCCTAGCTGGCTAAACTTGAGCCAGCAAATTAGTTAGCTTCTCTGCACTTCAGTTTCTTCATCTGTCTGATAGGCATGCTAACATGCTTCTTGGGGTGTTGCTGTGACAATTAACAGTGATAATGGATGTAAACAATCTGTTCATCATAAATATGAAATATAAGGCAGCTAGTATTCAGCAAGTTTCATTTGGTAAGAGTAGGAAAAGCTCATAAAGGGGGAAGTGATTTGTAAGGTATACCAGCCAGACAGAGGTTAGTTATTGCTGATAATATAAACACCACAAGAGAGGATGGAATTACAGGGTCTGGAATTCCAAAGAGAGGGATTGAGCTGAACCAGGGAGAGAGGAGCCAGGCCTTGGGCAGAGGCGAAGGCAGGTCAAGTGAGGGGTCAGTAAAGGCAAGAAAGTGGAGGGCCTGCTGGGGAACCTGTCTGGAGTCCCATTCCCTAGAGGCCCTGCTGGGTGAGGACAAAGGAATCTGATCAAGGAAAGCAGGATTATGTGAAATGAGAGGAATGTGAAGGAGGGAGAAGACACCTCAGGCTTCAGGCAGCTTAACAAGGAGTTTATAATCACCCTGGGCAACCAGACACACATTGTAGGCACAATTAAGTAACATCAGAGCCCTACAGGAAGGATGGGGGATGATGACAGTGTATCTATTGAAGCTCCAAAAGTACTTGCCTAGGACCAGGAGTTGGGATGGGGGCTGGGGGGAGGTGTGGAGTAGATTCCTTAGACAAGAGGGAGAAAGAGGGTGACCCAGGCAGAGAATAGTCAAAGGCAAGGAGGTAGACATAGGACAACCAAGCAGGTCTCCATATTTGGATCCTACTTTGCAGAGAACATTCACATACCTTTGCCTGACCACTCCAACCATGCCCCAGAGGTTGGACAAGCAAGATAGCCATCTATTCAGCAGGAGCTCCCCACCCCCACTCCTTCCCCCACCAGTCTGGGTGGAGCTAATGTTGACTGTGCAGCTGGGATGGAATTTAAGAGAAACATATTCCATGACACTGATGCTCCCATTTGGGAACCAGAGGGAAGGGCAATTTCATGCAGAACCCACATTCGGCACTTTTTCTCACCTCCATCCCCCTCTTTCAGCATTCCTGATTGCACACACATATACACACACATGCACATAACCACTTCACTCCCTCTTTCAGGACCGTCTGGCTCTTTCTTTAGACTGTATGCTCCTTGGAGCAAGCTTTGTCCTTGGGAGATATTCATGGGTGGGATAAATGAATAAATAAACCAATAAAGGAATTAAAACTATCACTACTTCCAGCAGCTCAGATATGTTACACAACTTTACTGGCGTTAAGTAAATCCTTCTGTATAATAGTTTCCTACGTGGGATGCATAAAAAGTAAATGGTTAAAGCCCCCTCCTTTATTAGCTGTGTGACCATGGTCAGCAAAGTATCTACTATGTGATCATGGCTACTATCTAATCTAACTACTATCTAATCCGTCAGTCAGATAAGATCTGTAAAGCTCCAACTCCTCCTGCCCCAAGTCTTAAAGGAACGCTTGGGGTGAGTGGATTTCTTTTGAAAACTAGCAAGCGGGGGGAGGGGGGCTGGTTTATAGCCCCATAGAGGTGAGGAGGTAAAACACAGCGAGCAAACTCGGATAAAACTACAAGAACATACACCCTCAAAACTGGCAAAAATCTTGGCAATTCACAGATTGTGGCGGTGGCGGGTGGGGGGCTGGCCAATTAAATTGCCATCTCTGAGCAGCTACCTGGCGCTAACCTTTCAGGAAAGCCAAAAGCTCCACTGGTCCGTTCATTTCCTGTGTCCTTAGAAAAGCCAATCCATCTTAATGGTCCCAAAGAGCAGGCCCCAAGCCCTGGGAGAAGAAGGAGCCACCCTGGAGCCCCAAGTCAAGCAGCTGGCGAACCCTCTCTTCCACGGGCTCTGCTGCAAGCAGGGGCCTGAGGGACTTGCCTCTGGGGAAACGACGGGTGCACGCTGAGGGCTTTTTGAGGGGGAAAATGCGGAGAGCAGGAAGGTCACCGCTTTGCAGCCCTCTTTTAACCCACCCGTGGGCTGTGGCACCAGAGAGACGGGCCCACACTTGACGTTTCCTCTGGAAGGGGCACGTCAATGGGGAAACTTCCTTCCCAGGAACCTTTGGCAGGGGAACTTCCTTCCCAGCCTTTGGCAGGGTTGTGTTTTGCTAGCCCATTTACTAAGGAAGGATGCGAGACCCAGAGCAAGCCAGGGCTGTGTTTTGGTTATGGGACAAGTAGAGCAGACCCCAAGTTCCCAATTCCTAGCTGTGCTCTGAACCCCTCTGGTATCTGGCTTTCCATGTTCCCAAGGTAACATGGCTAGCATTGCAGATGTGAGGTGAACAGAGAGGCAAATCTTACATAAAGCAGTAAAACAGCAAGGACACCATGCTTGCACAAAATTGGGTTGGGGCTGGGATTAGCCCACTGGACAGATGAGGAAACTGGCACTTGTAAGTGATTTGACCCAAATTGAACATTTGGATGGTAGAGCAGAAACCTAAACCCCAGGCCTCCTTCTCCAAAATGCCTCATTCTTTCTACTATATGTCAGATCCAGAACTACTAACAACTTCTGTCTCCTTGTCTCACTCTCTCCTTGTCCAGCATGCCTGCAGGGCCTTACATTTCATTTCAAAGCACCTGGTGGCAGACAGTTGTCCCTCTGCAGAACCCTGGTGCCAGCTACTACTGTAATACTTTCCCTCCCACTCCTTGTTAATGCCTCCTTAGTTCTCCAGTTCCCAACCTCAATCATACTAAGCCATTCTGCATTTTCATCTTTTCCTCACTCCCCACATCTAATCACTTAGCCAGTTTTAGAGAATCCATCTCAAAAACATTTTGCACATCTGCCCTTTTTAGGTCATGTATTAGCCAAAGGGGTGCTGACACAAAGTACTAGAACTCTGTTGGCTTTTATAAAGGGTATTTATTTGGGCTAGGAGCTTACAGTCATAAGGTCCTAAAGAGTCCAACCCAAGGCCCCATAAGAGGTACTTCCTCACCCTAAGTCTGTCACAAGATGGCCAGTAACGTCTGCGAGGGTTCAGCCTTCCTCCTTCCTCTTAGGGCTCCATGGTCCCAACTTCTTCCAATCTCAGCTGTAGGCTGGCATAAGACTCTTTCCGGGGCTCATTTCTTTCCGGGCTCAGCTGCTCTGGTCTCTTCACAAAGTCAGCTGTCAACTATCAGGCTCATCTCTCTTCCTCTGTGTATCTTCTCCGTATGTCTCCTTCCGTGTGAGAGTCTGTTTTATCAGCCCATTAAAGCATTCAACACTTTAATGATGGGGTTGAATCAAAGCGCTATTCTTAACATAATTTAATCAGACATCTCAACTGAATCTAATACAAAGGGTATCACACCCAGAAAACAGACCAGTTCACAAACATAATCAATATCTCTTTTTGGAATTCATAAATAGTATCAAACTGCCACAGGCCACATAAGATCATGTCCCCATTCCTTCTTTCCTGGAATGCAGACACAAGGCTGAGGCAGTCCCTGTGGGTGGGAACAGAAAGCAGATTTTAATAACAATAAGATTCATCCTCATGGATATCTCAAGCTCTGGGAGCTGCAAGTTGTACAAGGTCTGCTGTTCTTAGTGATTTATCTGGGAGCATTGACTGGGAATCTTCTACCTATTACTGTGATTGTGATTGATCCACGGCTACACTCTCAAATGTACTTCTTTATTGGCAATTTATCCCTCATAGCTCTTTGCTGCATTTCAATTATTGTTCCAAAATTGATTATGAATTCCTTGGCAAACAATAAGTCAATTTCTCTCACAGCATGTGCTGCTCAAATTTTCCTGTTTATCTTCTTTGGATCCACAGAGCTGGCCTTCCTTGTGGTGATGTCCTATGACTGCTATGTTGCCATTTGCCACCCTCTGCACTGTGGACTCACTCTCACCCCACGTCTGTGCACACAGGCAGCTGGTGGCTCCTGGGCAAGTGGATTAGTCTACTCTGCTATCCACACTGGCAGCACATTTAAGCTTCCTTTCACAGAGTCCAATGTGATCCATCAATATTTCTGTGATGTGCCTCAAATTGTGAGACTCTCATGTTCAGATGTTCAGTTTTCTGAGTCTATCATCCTAGCTATAAGTCTAGGCATGAGTTTAATATGTTTTGCCTTATTGTTTATGTCATATATTAATATATTTTCAATGGTTCTTAGCATGCACTCTGTGGAAGCCCATAATAAAGGCTTATCAACTTATACCCCACAATTGGCAATCCTACTTATATTTATAATTTCTGGATTGATTGCTATCATAGGTCCCGTTGCAGATAAAGCTTCTCTTAAAAGTCTGTTCTCAGCCATGCTCTACACCATGGTGCCTCCAGTTATAAATCCCCTCATCTATAGTCTGCGCAACAGAGAGATTAACACTGCTATAAGAAGAATGTTTAATAGATATTTTGAATTCCTTAGCAGGGTTTTCCTTAAATAAAAAATACTTAAGCACAAAAATGAATAAATAACAATAAGAACAGTAGAGTGCAGAACAGAAGAAACACCATATGCTGATTTTTATGACCAAGACCTTGGAGACTTGAACATTTTAAAATGCAACGAGCCCTTTGCCCCAACAATTCTGACTCCTACCATCCAGCAACCAAAAATCACTCATCTACCAAACTCAGGACACTAGATGGGTTTGCTAGAGCATCATTTCTAAATGGGGGTCGTATCTTACCCACTAGGGGACATCCTGGAAAGGGATAGGGGTGTTTTTGTGTGTGTGTCACGACGTTGAGGGTGTGCTGCTAGAAATGAGTGAGAGGGGCACAGTTTGGTTCTGCACCACAAAAACTTATCCCGGTCCTAGACAGCTTTCAAATGGCCTGCCGGAAGTTCATGTAGAAGAAAGACCTGTGGATAATTTTCTGGCTCTAATTTTCTGTTTCACTTATAAACACAAGGTATCTTTTGCACGGTTTTAAATATACGCACGTTTCTAGGAATGTAACACGTTGAAGGCAGATGGCACTGCGTTTGATTTAAATCTTTACCTAGAGTTGTTGACTGTTTTGGAAAAGCTCTTAAGGGACAGCACAGGCGCCTCCCCCACTGCCCCGCTGGCCATGGGGCACCTTCCCCCCACCCCCCAGGCAATCTGCATTTATAGCTCCAGGGCAGACACGCAGATCCTGCTCTGTGCCTTCAGCCCTGGCATTTACATTCTGAAGCACTGCCTGGTGGTTAATTACGAATTACTTTCCTATGTTTCTCCTTTGTGAAACAGTTGGGCGTTTTCTTGGTTTTTATGTGTGTATCAGCACGATAGTAAAGAGAGCATTTCAAAATATTTGTTTTTAAAAGGAAACATTACACGGAGAGTAATGTGTCTAGAGTTTTATACTCTTAGTGTTTTACAGCATGTTTTATTTTGTCTGGAGACTTTCTGGCACCCCTTGAAATATGTGGAGACACCTGAGGCATCGCTAATGAAGAGATGGGGACCCTTAAGGCACAGAATGGGAGACCCCAGGGGACTAAGAAAATAAATATTTGAGCTTATGAGAATCAGGGCTGAGGGAAGAGTTACCTGAGAGTCAATTTAACTTGGATCTGAGCTGGCAAGTTTGGGACTACACACACTTTATATTTACGGAGCTTCTTAGAATTTATGAGGCAAAAGCACTCTTCCTGCCTGGTCCATTAACAGGCAGTAGCCAAGGCAGAGTGGAAGGGGAGCAAAGTTGGAGTCAGAGCTGACTTGGCCACTTAAGGACTGTCTGTGTGCTTTGGGGCAGATGTCTTAACGTCTTTGAGTCCTGTTTGCCTCGATCTGTAGAACATGGATAACACTTACCTGCCTTACCATAAATGCCTCCTATTTACTGGATACCTCCAATGGGTTAGGTACTTGGCAGATATGATCTCATTCCATCTTCAGTTGCCCTGTGAGATGGCCAGCAGCCCTACATGCCAATTAGGAAACCAGAGCAGATGCGGTGGGTCATCCCCCGCCCACCTCAGAGGTCGTGTCTGTGGCGCCCTGGTGGCATTCTCTGGCCACTGGCGTGGCTCACACACAGGCAGGCTGGAAGGGCCAGGGGTTGAAAGCCCCAGGGGCAACCCTCAGCCAAGGGGGGATGGGTGTTGGTACCAGCACCCTTGCCTGGCAGTGGAACAGTCCTGGGATGGATCCTACAGAGTCTCTCAGGGCACCCCTACCCCTGGGAGTGACACCTGGCTGCACTGGCTGCCACCCAATCACCCACCCTGCAGTGTCTTTCCTCCCTTCCCTGCTTCACTCCCCATCCCTTCTCTGTGCTTCCCGGGATCCACTCCCAAATAAGCTACATGCACTCATGTCCTTACCTCGGGATCTGCTTTAGCGGTAACCCATAGTAAGGCAGCAGCTGAAGCACAGAGAGGTTAAGTTCATTGCCCACCATCCCACAGTTAGAAAGCTTGGCTGATCCAGGGTTGACAATCCCTTCCTTCTGATTCCAAAGCGTCTCTTCTCCCTTGCCTCTCTGCCTTGTATCTTAACTGGTTATGGAGAAATTAAAGGTGATAATGCAGGTGAAGAAGAGGTTCGCACTGTAAAACAAATGCTTATAAGCCTTTCCTTTAATCTCCATTATAACCCTGTGAGGTAGACAAACAGGTTCACTTTAGGCTCTCTTTGTAGGAAACTGAGGCTCAGAGGTTGCACAAAGTGACCAGCTAATAAGTGACAAATGGCAGGGTGGTTCTTCTGTTAGCAACTCCAGATCCACTCTCCATCTTTCTCAGCCCTGCTCTGTGTCCAGGAAGCCACCACTGGACTTCATCACCCAGGCCCCCTTGCCCTCTGGCTTCCAGCTGGAGTCAGCCACCAGAAGGCACAGACAGGAAGAAAGAGAAAGGGGTACTCATGCCCCCTCCTCCCCCAATGAGCTATTCCTCCACCTGAGGCTACAGCTCCTATCCAAGCACTTTGAAAAAAAAAACAAAAATAAAAACTTAAAAACTTGGATTTGGCTAGGTTTTATTTGAAATCTAGAATCCTGGAAAGAGAGGAGGAAATGACTGCAAAACACTTTCCAATGTGGGCAGACCAAGTGCCTATCTCCCCTGGCCCCTGGCCCCAGGTGCAGGTAGTAGTCCTCTCTCACCTTGCCCCTCCAGTGGGTGCTTATGGCTTCCCACTGTTGAAGTTCACATCACCTTTGCCCATTGCCTGCCCCCATCTCTGTACTGAATCCCTTTATTTCACTCTCTTGAATTAAACCCTTTGCGTTGCCATTCTCTTCCTTGCTGGGACCCTCGCTGACTCTGAGGGCTTAACCACCAAAAAGAGAAGGAGAAAATAAAATACTTCTGGAATAAATACCATTTTCCAAGCCCAGTGCTATGCCCTTTCCATCCATGATCCTCACAATAAACTATTCTTTCCATTTCACAGATAAACAAACTGAGGCTCAGAAGTGGTACATGGACCAGGGCAGTAGACAGTCACCTTCACCACAAAGACCACACCATTCTCTCACCTGACATGCCTTTCTTGTAAATGACTGTTGGGACCTGAGCCCTCCAACCTTGCCCTGAGCATGTGAGGAAACCCGAGAACACCCTGTCTCCGGTTAGGGTGTAGCATCCTTGTGGTAAATGGGCTTTCCATGAATGGAAACAGCCTTTCCCTTCTGTGAGGAGAGGCAGGATTTCATGTGAATGTGTGATGACTGGCGGGGAGCCAAAAATAAGAGCAGGAAATGGGAGCCAGCGTGAGATAACTGCCGTGAGCATGGAGGGGAGGGAGCAGGATAAACAGAGGAGTTTCAATTTTGCGAAGCATTCCAGAGCTTGTTGGATTAAGGACGGCCCTTGGAGAGAGCCAGGAATATTAGGAAAAGGGGGAGACAGCCTTGGCAGGCAACGGAGACCAAGTGCTGGTGGAGCAATTAAAGGGCGGGGCAAAAGGGTAAGAAACCACAGAATAATGCAAAACCCAAAAGCAGGCATTTGAAATGTGAAAAAAAATATTGTAAGGCAAAACACAGCAGATCAGTTTGTGCTTAGTAGCAGAAAATATTCAAAACAACATTTTGGAATGAGAAACACATGGAATAAGAGGCAGCTGCCATTCTATTTACCAGCTTGAGAAATGTGACTTGTCCCCATGGGGCACTGAAGGAGGGAGTAGCCAGAAAGAAAGAGAGAATTCAGAATTCTAAATGAAGATGTAGAACTGATCAGGCACAGAAGAGGTTTCCCAATGTTTGCCAATTACGAATAAAATTGGAAATACTAGATTTCACATGGTCCATGAGAACGGTACAAATTTTATTCTCCCCACTCTACACCAATCCACAACTTAGCCGCTATAAATTAATAAAAATTACCAGCTATTTAACACCTATGTCCCAGGAATCTTGCTTATATTATCCCTGATTCTGCCAACAACTTCCAAGTAGTATTGTTGCCCCCATTATACAGGTATGGAAATTGAGGCACAGAGAGTTTGAGTGACTTGCCCAAGGTGGCACACACAACTGATGACATGCAAAGCAAGGAAGTAAACCCAGACCACTCTGTCTCCAGAAATCATGCACATTCCATTATCCCATAGTGAATCTCAAAACTTAGCCTCTCCATCTGGGCCAATCCTCTTGTTTTCAGAAGAGAAAGCAGAGGTATAGAGAGGAGAAAGACATGCCTACATAAGTGGTAGCCCTAGAATTTGAGTGATGTTACATAGGGACTAGGAAGAGAATTTTTTTAAATTACCGTACCCAACGATATTGATGCCAATTTTATCCTTCCAAGATCCCAAAACATGGGCAGCAGAATAGCACGGATTTCAAGCACCATCGTGCATATCCCTACCATTCAAGTCTTTATCCATTCATTCAGTAAATGAACATTTATCCAGTCCCAACTCTGGGCCAAGAACTATGTACCATGGAAATATTTTTCCAATAAGCAATTGGAAGGTGCTTGATTTGCATTTCCTTTTGTTATGCTTTTGTTTTGCTTTTTAGTTTTAGCACACTTCCACGTAATTCGCTGTATCAGGTCCTCAGATGCTCCTCCAAATACTCAGCTCAGCTAACATTCGGCACACAGCTACCTTTAGAACATTTATGATCAAATCACGGTCCTTGTTTTTTCCTGGTGGTAATTGTGTTTTCTGTTCAGTACCACTGGCAGTTCTGAAAGCCTGTATTTTCTTTAGAAAATATGAATGGCTATGGCCTCTTATATTTCTGGGCTGAAGAGGGTAATTGAAAGGGTGCTTTGTAAAAGGCTCTGGAAAAAAACAACAACTTGGGTTTGGCTAGAGTTTTATTAGAAATCTTAAAACCTGAGGAGAGAGAATAAAATCATTTTACGTTTGCCAGATCCCAAAACATTTTCCCCATTTGGTCAGACCAAATGCCAGATTCATGCTGAACTATTCTGTCAAAAAGCTTTTGCCATGTAGCAAACCACTCCCAAAACTTAGTGGCTTAAAACAACAAAGACCTTCTTTCCCATGATCCCGTGGGTCAGCTGGGTGGTTCTGGTCTGAGCCCCTCTGGCTGGGCCTGGAAGGTCTAGGATGCTGCATTCACGTGTTTGGTGCCTCAGCTAGGATGCCTGAGACCACCCTCCTCCTCCAGGAGAGTAGCCCGGGCTTCCTCAAGTGAGAGAGGAACAGGTCTCAATAGCAAAATAGGGAAGCCCAATGCCCAAGCACTTTTCAATGCCCTCCTTGCATCACATTTGCTAATGTCCATTGGCCAAAGCAAGGAACATACCCAAGCCCAGATTTAAGAGGTGGGAAAGTAGACTACACTTCTTAAAGGGTGGAACTATAAAACAGTGTGGCTATTTGTGTGTGTGTGTTCCCTCAGCTGCTGGCATTTTTGTCAGCTGACAGCCCTCCAGAAATTACTCATTTTTCCCCAGAAGAAAGCCACCTCACTCAAGGACACTCTTGCTTCCCAGGGGCGCCCTGTATCTAGTAACTGATCAATAGAGGGATATAAAGGCCAAGCTTGGAACAAGTCTGAGGAGTCACCCCAGCTTCAGAGCTTCCCCCAGGGATCAGCTGAGGCCTCTGTTGAAACCAAATTGCAGTGGAACTCCTCTCTCTGTTCAATCTTCATTTCTTTCCCTCCCACCACAGGTATTGAGCCTACATGCACTCTCCAGAAGGCTTATTGCACCCTCATCTCTGTCCCAGCTTCTGCTTCCTGGAGAATCCAGCCTGACGGTCGGTAGAGTCTTCTGAGAAAGCAGACCCTAAGATGAGAACTGGGGTGCGTGACCTGCCAGCTGACAGGCCAGGAAAACCCACTACTGTTCATATGCAGACTTTGTATAGCCCCTGACAGAGGAGAGCAGTGAAATTGGTAAAACTCTTACTAGTGGTGAATGGGAGGCATTTGAGAAATATGAGGGAAATGGTCATTATAAGGACAATGGAATGGAATGGCTATTGCTGGAGGGCAAGCTATGCTTTGGGAAAAGATGACAAAAGACTAGTGGTGATTAACAGTCCATTAAAAACTAAGGGCCTCCTTAGCACCATACAAAGAGACTGTCATCTCCTGCAGTCAACGAAGCTTAAATTCTCAACCTTAGGCAGATTTGCCATGCTAAGGTCAGGACCCTGAGTGAAAAGAATAGAACCCTGTGATATGGGGTGGATATGTGGGTAAATGCACTTGAAGAAGTATGGATCCCCATATTTCTCAGAGTGTCTGAGCCTCCAAAATGGGCCAGTCTTCCTGTTATGCACTGTCACTGTTTCCTTCCTTGAAGGCAATGCAGCAGCCTCTTCCCTAGAGAGAGCATGCCTGCCCTCTAGATCTGCTCACACCTCCCTTCTCTCCAAACCACATATAGGTCCCAACTCACAATACAAGCCACCTTAGGGGAGCGTGAACCCGCTTAGGAAGGAAAGAGATTGTACATTGGAGGAGCAGCCAGGAAACTGCAAACGGGATGGATTCTAGAGCTGCTGGATCAAGGAGGGAGGGTTAGAACATAAGGTTGGATAAGGGAGAATTGCTCAATATGGGTGCACGCTTTCTGGATATAGGATTTAACCACCCTGGCAAGGATCCCAAGAGAGAGGGCCAACATGCTCCTAGGATGGCTCCTAGATACTGAGAAGAAGCAATTGTCTACCCTAAGTGAAGGAGAAATGCCAAAAATGACATGGTATATTGTGGAAGAAGAGATTAAAAGGCTCAGAGAAGAGGGCAAGCTATGAAAACCAGAAAGCCCACCTGATGATGATGATCTAAGGGAGGCCCCAGATGATCCTGCGTTTGCTGGAGCGAAGAGAAATGCCCTGGTGAGGGCAGCATCAGCGTCCCTGAGAAGCTCAGTGGTGGCTGTGCTCTGTGAACCAGGGGTGACAGCAGGTGTCTTCCCAGAGCCAGGCTCTCTGAAGCAATGGGAATACCATCATAAAAATAATAGAGAGCTAAGACTTTCCCACAAAGCAGACTTAGTGCTGGTTTCATTGACCATTGCATGAACAGTTCATTTTTTAAAATTGCTCAGTCGTGTTCTATGGTATGGATACACCACAATTTGTTTATCTAGTCTTCTGTTAACAGACATTTGGGTTATTTCTAGTTTGGGAATATTAAAAATAAAGTCCCACATTGGAATTGTCCTGCATGACATTGCAATGATGGATACAGGCCATTAAACATTTTGTCAAAACCTATAAAATTGTGCAGGGCAAAATATAAACTATAATGTAAACTAGACCATGGTTCGTAGCAATACTTCAATATGTGTTCATCAATTATTTTTTTAAAATGTGCCACACTAATGCCCCTATAAAAACCAGAGAGATCCAGGAGAATAACAGTAGACTACTACAAACCCAAACACATTTGCAGCTGCTTTGCTAGAAGCATCATCTTTGCTAAAACAGATCAATATGGCCTAGGTACAGGGTATGCCACCAGTGATGGAGTGAAAACATGCTTTTCCATCTCCATCAGAGGGAAGGATCAGAAATAGTTTGAATTCATTTTAAATGGACAACAGCATATATTTTCATTCTTGCCACAGGCTATATTAACTCTCCCACCTTCATTCATATTATGGTTTTAAGAGTCCCAGACCAGCTGGGCATACCAAATAATATCACAATGGACCGCGAATTGGACCAGATGAGCTGGAAGGAGCAAGTACATTGAAGACCTTGGTAAGGCACAAGCCCTCCAGATGGTAGTAGAGAAACCCTGCAGTGATTCAAGGGCCACCATATCAGTGACAGCTTTAGAGATTTAAGAAATTCTGGGAGATCCCTTACAAAGTAAAGTACAGATTATTTGCATCCAGACCTCCCACTGTAAAAAGGAAGCGCAACATCTGATAGACTTTTTCAGATTCTGGAAGTAGCATATTCCAGACCTGGAAGTAGTGCTCCAAGTCCTCTGCCAAGTGTTGGGGTTTGAATCATATCCCCCATAAAGACACATTCAAGTCTTAATCCACATTCCTGTGGGTGTGAACTCTTTTGTAAATAGGACTTTTAAAACTGTTGTTATTAATTAAAGTATGAGCTCATTTGTGAATAAGCTCTTCGAAGATCCTATTTAGATGAGACCAGATGATCATGGTGGGCCTTGATATGGCTGGAGTCCTTATAACGTGGAGAAAAATGTGGATGCAGTCAGTCAGAGTGACAGGAGAAGGACAAGAAGACAGACCACCATGGGGCCGAGGCAGAGATGCAAGCCAAGGAACCCTAAGGAACCCCAAGGACTGCTGCAAGATGCCACCAGAATGCAATAGCCTACAAAACAATGAGACAATAAGTTCCTGTTGTTTAAGCCAGAGTGTGTAGTATTTGTCATAGCAGCCCTGGCAAACTAAGACACCAAGTATAATGAAATACTACCTGTTTTGAGTGTTGTCCAGAGTAGGAAAGGGCTCTGGAGCAGGTCCAGGCCTTGGTGCAATAAGCTTGATTTTTGAGCCATATGACACAGCAGATCCTACAGTATTGGAGTGCTGTAAGAAATTACCACAAATAGTGGCCTGAAACAATATACCTTTATTATCTTATAGTTCCAGAGGTCAGAAACCCAAAACGGGCTTTCACCGGGATCAAATTAAGGTGTCAGCAAGGCTGCACTCCTCCTAAAGGCCCTCAAGGAGGCCTTCCCTTGCCTCTTCCAGCTTTAGGACCACCTGCTTTCCTTTGCTCATGATCCCTTCCTCCAACTTCAAGGCCAGCAGTGGCTGGTTGAGTCTTTCTCACATCTCAACACTCTGACCCTGACTCTCCTGCCTACCTCTTCTACTTATAAGACCCTTGTGATGATACTGGGCCCACCCAGACAATCCAACCAGCTCTCCTGCTATCCCTGTCCTGCCCATGGCATCTGAGTACACTCGTCCTGGGGACCATTTCCACCTGCAATAGTACACTGCAACCTGGACACATCAGCCTCTCTCACTAGATGTTTCCAATACCTTAGCCCCCACTCAGCTGCTCAGGACACTCTCTTTCAATGCTTTGAGTCTCCTATGCCTATGCCCTTGCTAAGCTCCTCTGTCATTTACCTGATCTTTATAGAGACTGAATTCTCTTTCTCAGAGGCAGGGTTGTGTGGTGCTTCAGTGAGACGCTATGAAATTAGGTTGCCCTTGACCGCACTCCTGGCTTTACCATCTGCTCACTGTGTGTCTTTGGGCATGTTACTTAACCTCTCTAAACCTTAGCCTCCCCATCTGTGAAATGGAGACCATGTTACCTATCCCATTGCTGGCGGAGAAGGGTTACTGAGGTGATGTGTTTAAGCACTGGTAGCATCATCTTGGAAAATGGTGCCTTTTTTCCTTTTTCTTAATCCCATCATCTTATTTTCTTTATCCTCATCATGCCTTGAAGTCAGAGGGAATATGCTTTGGAAGCTCAGGCGCCTCTGGGTTCTAAGTTCTCACAGACTGTGTTTCTTTGGCTGGACAGGCTGGTGCTTCTGTTGAACCCAGGTGCTTTTCTCTTTGGCTTTCCCCTTTCCATTCACATATTTCAGGGTTTATCTCTCAGCATCTAGAGGACTCAATATGCTCAACCCCAGCTTTAATCCTCCTGGTGAGACTCTCGCCCCTCCCCACTCTGTTCCCAAAGCCAAGGGTGTGTGCTGTTGACACGACACTCCCATGGGCACCCAAGTTGTGCCAGCCACAATATCATCAGTGTCACTCGTAGTTAGCCCAAGAGACAAAACCACTCTTAGGAATGGACCCAGAGAACATCTATGGGGCCTGTCTTTTCTTTCCCTTGGCTAGAAGATAGTAATTCCAGCTGAAAGACATTTTCAAAATATTTGTAATCATAGGCTGTGAGTGCTGCAAAGGCCTTTAGGTCAAACCTCATTTTACAGATGAGGAAACTGAGGCTCAGAGAAGGGAGATGCCTGTGTTTTATCAGAAGACAGTGCAGTGCAGTCCTGAAGGAGACTCGGGTTCAAATCCCGGTTCCTTCCCATCCTTGCCATGTGACTTGAACCAAGTCACAGAATGTCTCTAAATTTTACAAATTTTCTCATTTGTGAAATGGGAATTAATATAGTACCTGCCTCATGGAGTCATTGTTTTGGAATGCACTCTGAAAACACTCAAGAAAGCTACAGCATAAGTCTCACTCTGTCCTTTCCATAATCCACTGGAATTGGGGCACTGAGAATTGCTTTCCATTTTTCAAGGTTTCCTGGAATCCAGTGTTATATATGCTGGTTAAGCTTTGGGGACAACTTTGCTTTTCCCTACTTATCTGGAAAAAAGTCCTTTAATAATCACAACAATGCATATATAATAATATTTATTATAAAGAGTAATAAAAATGGAATATATAGAGTGTGTCTAATATGCCACTATGCAAGAATCTTCACAACCACCCTTTGAGTTAAGCTTTATTTTCATCACCCTCATTATACTGATGAAGAAACTGAGGCACTGAGAGGCTAAGTAACTAGCTCAAGGTCACACATCTGCTAAGTGGCAGTGCCCAGATATGGCCCAGAGAGATCTGATTTGGGGATTACAGTGCTTTCCTTATAAACTAAGGCAGCTTGATTTCATTACTCTTGACTGTTGGCTTATTGGAGGAGGATCATCCTCTTTTCTTTTGTCTTTTTAAATCCGTATTGGCTTTTCAAGTTTTATGGAATATTATATAGTCTCCCAGTTGTTGATTCTTAGGGATGGGTGGGGGACTGGTGGTTTCTCTTTTGATGAAACTGGAGATGGCTTAAGTCTACCAGTTAGCTTGAGATATTTGACAACTGGTTTTCTCGGCTCCATTTTCTCTTTCCATTTAACAGCTTTTGTCTCAGATGGGAACGTTTATCATTTTTTTCTTTTCTTCTTAATGGCCTTTTTTATTTGAGGATTGGATGTGATGGGTGTAAAAGCAGGCAGGAAAAAGGAGAAGGTCTTTATTTTCTCGTCTGGTCTCATTTAAAAAAGCTCTCTTTGCTCTGTACTTAAACATTTGGGCTTCCCAGTGTCTCTCTTGTTAGTGGTTTTGCCCTGTCTCTGTTTATTTTGTGACTCGTGGCTGAAGGGCTGTGTTTTCTAAAGGGAATTATCCCGGCTACATGGTGTTCTGGCCACAGGTTGGCCGCCCTCTTGGCCAAGGCCTTTTTGTGTAGAGAAACTGAGGATTTACTCTGGTTAAAGGGATACCATAAAGAAGCAACCATTTGATGAGGCAGGGACGCAATGAACTTCCATTAGCGTAATCAGACATTTACTCCCCGTGGCAGGATGTTGTTCTTGGCAACAGAACCACTTAAGTAGAGGTTTAGAACATAGGATTCTAATGAGTGCGACTGAAACACATCAAGATTCCTGTTGTTTTAGTCAGAAGTAAGAGCAAAAACGTCTCGAGTTGGCTCAAAAGAGGGGGCTTCATCTGAAGGCTACAACAGGTTATCTCACTGGAAAGCAAAGATGCTCACTTGGGCCTCACAGGACCTGGGTCTGGGCTTTCGGGGAACATGTCTCTCTCGCACGCTCAGGCAGTACAGCGGTCCCCTCCATCCCCCATCTCTCAGAGGCTGCATGGTCTTCTCCAAGCCTTAATTTCCTCATCTGCATAATGAAGCAGACACAGAGTAGTTAAGAGTATAGGCTCAGGAGTACCAGCCTTTATTCACAGCCTCACCACTTCCTAATATTTGGCAAATTACTCATTTGGTTTGTGCCTCAGTTGCTTCATCAGTGAAATAAACACTGTTGAACTCTGGGGTTGTGGTGAGGATTAAATGGGCTAATCCCTGACACGTGCTTAGCACGGTACCTGGTGCTGGGCAGTGCTCAATCTGTGTTAGTCATGTTTTGTCTCTTGTGACCCCTTTCCTAGCTCTCACATGGCCAGATAGAGCCATAGCCAAGGGTGGTATTAACAGTATTAGTAATAATAATAATAATTAGTAATAATAGCTAACTATTATGGAAAGTTTACCCTATAAACATTTTATAAACATTATTTCATTTTATCCTAATAAATAATATCCTATTATCACTTTGAAATAGTTACCTTTAATATCCCCATTTTATGGATAAGGAAACTGAGGTTCAAGAAAGCAAGTAACTCACCCAGACACCCAAGTAAACTGAGCCAAGCTCACATCTGTCTGATGCAAAGCCATGCTGTGGGAATACAGGGTCTTCTAAGTCCACCACCACAACCTGGTGGCTTAGTTTGCAGGTCTTAAGCTTGGCATATTAGTTCCTTAGTTCAAACTCTTAAGAAATAATGTAATGGACTGAGCTCAGCCTACAGACTTTACCCACCCCACCCCCAAGTCAGCTGTGGCCAGAGGGGTGGGGTCATAGGGTACAAACATGGTAGTCTAAGCTCAGTAGGGACCAGGAGCATTTCTCCAAAAGGAGGTGGTAAGGGGGGAAGGCAATGAAACCTTTCTATTATAGACCACCACTCAATCCTGAATCTGCCTTAAGGTTTGCTCCATAGGGTTAGGGTCCTGGAGGTACTAGTGCCGGCCTTTCTCCTGCCAAGCTCTGCTATAGGTATGGAGGACCTTCCCTGAAAAGCTCAGCCCTACCCATTTCTGGAATTCAACTATCCAGGTTTGGCAGTACATGGAATGCCTTGTGCCTGCCAGGGGATGGAGCCTGGAAATTTGTCTGGCAGCCCTAAGCAGCAAATGCCCCTTTGAATGTAGTTTTTTTTTTTTTTTTTTTTTTTTAACATATATTATGGAAAATTCAAATATTCACAAAAATAAACAGAATCATATAATAAATCCTCACATATCACCACCTAGCTTCAAGAGTGATTAAATCATGGCCAAAGTAGTTTTATCTATCCTTCTACCTAATTTCCCCAATATTATTTTGAAGACAATTCCAGACATCCTATCATTGCATCTGTAAATATTTCAGTGTGCACCTCTAAAATTTTAGGATTCTTGTTTTCAAACATAACCACAATGACATTATCACACCTAAATAAATTAACAATAATTTCTTAATATCACAAAACATTCAGCAAGCGTTCAAATTTCCCGGTGTCTCCTGAATATCTTAAAGTTGCTGCTGTGGATAATTGAAGCACGTCCCCCCGACAAAGACACGCCCAAGTCTTGACCCCTGGCCCTGTGGCTGTGAACCCACTTGTACATGGGCTTCTTGAAGGTGTTATCAGGTAAAGCTGAGGCCAAACTGAGTCAGAATGAGCCTTGCTCTGTTCCGTGTTCACTTCCGAGATGACAAAGAAAAAAAGGTCTTGCCAAACAGGGCAGCGGCCACGTGCAGCCTACTAGCTGCGCGAACTGCGCCCACTGTGTGCCCAAGGATAAGGCTGTTAAGAAGTTCGTCAATCGAAATATAGTAGAGGCGGCCGTCAGGACATTTCCAAAGCAAGCGTTTTCGGTGTATGTGCTTCCTAAGCTGCGTGTGAAACTACATCACTGCGTGAGCCGTGCCAAGGGCTCAGAAACCGCTCCGTGAAGACAGGGAGCACCGCTTTAGACCTGCGGCTACTGCTCCACAACTTCCACCAAAGCTGAGTCCTTAAAGGCTGGAAAATGCTGCTTTCTGGGGAGAAAAACAATAAAATGGAAATTAAACTTAAAAAAAAAAAAAAAAGAATGAGCCTTATCCCATATGACTAGAATCCTTACAAACAGGAAATTTGGACACAGGAGGAGCGAGGAGCAGATGGGAGGGGACAGACGGCCAGTGTGACAGAGGCAAAGATTGAGTTCTGGAGTGCCGGCAAGTCACCATGAGAACGTACAGGCATCAGAGAAAGCACAGCCCTGCTGACACCTTGAATTTAGACGACTAGCCTCCAAACCCACGAGACCTAAAATCCCTGTTGTGAAGCCAACTAGTCTGTGGTACTTTGTTTCCGCTGCCCTGGCAAAGCAAGACAGTTGTTTGATTTTATTCCATTGTAACGGTTTGAATCAGCTTCCAAATAAGGTCTACCTACTGTGATTTGTTGGCATGTCTTTTTTTTTTTTTTTTTTTTTTTTTTTTATTATGGGTAAAAATCAAAATTCTCACAATACATACAAACATTTGCAAAATGATATATAAATATATATGCATATATGTGTATTTGCTTACAAAAATGTTATTTATATATATATATATACATATATTTTAAGAGGTGCTTAGATTACCGAAAATATTACACGGAACCCACTGGGATTCCCATGTTGCCCACCTCCCACACCTCCCACCAGTCTCTTTCTGAACAGCTGGGCCTTTGCCTCCATCTTTCTCCTTCAACAACCCTACATCCCTCTCTCCACCCCTGCCCTGCTCCCAGTGGTGGGATGGGCACAAGGGGAAGGGAGCGTATATGGCGCAGCCCCTTCTGGACTCCCTCTCTCAGGGATGGGCTTTGTCTGCAAGCTGTGTGATCCGTGGGCACTTGCCTCCTCTATGGGGTAAGCAGTGCAGGGCAGGCATCTGGAAGTTAGGCCTGGGACTGGGTGGCTAAGTTTCATTTAGCAGGGAAAGAGTCAAGTGCTGCTTTTGGCTTCACGTTCAAGCCCGTGTCCTCTAACCCACAAGCATTAATCTGGTACGTTAGGCCTTTGTGTTTCCTGTTTCCCAAATGGTTTGTCATCCGTGGAAAACAGAAGTGTGATAAATCAGCACCTTAGAAACACCACCAGCTGCCTTCCTTTCCCCACCAGCCACCCACTGCTGAGATGCTATCAGCCCTCCTGGCAAAAATTGTCCAAGGTAAAACAGAAGGCTCTCATTAGAGCACAGACTTTGCTTACCAGAGTAGCTGTGAGGTGTTAAGTTTAACCCGCCAGGCATCTAGCGCATTTCTTAAACAGGTGTGGATGGGGCTGGGACAAGGATTCTATGAGGAGGCAAAGAGACTCTTTCCATTTACAAACCTTTTAGACATCTGGGAACCTGAAGACTGAGCAGCTTCTGCTGTGATTTTCAGCCAAGAGGGTGCATGCAAGCTGTGTGCCTCCCAGCCCGAGGTGTGCACATGGGGCCTTAAATTGTTAGCGCCACCTGCCCCTACCAGCCAGCTGCCCCCTGTGCCTTTTAGGCTGATTTGAAATGAGCTCAGGGCTGTTTGGTTAGGGTATAATGTGGACCAAATGTGAAATAGACCCCAAATAACGATATGTTAAATAAGGTCGAAATCTATTCTCTGTGATGTAAAAGTCTGAGCTGACGGTGGCTCTGCTTCATCGAGGTGTCAAGGATCCCAGATCCTTCTGTTTGTTTGTTCCGTCTTCCCTGGAGCATTCCTCTTGTCCGCATGGGATATTGCCCTTGCCTCTGTCAACATCCTATTGGCCAGAACTTTGTCCCATGGCCTCGCCTAGCTGCAAGGAAGGCTGGGAAATATAATGTTTATTTTCTGGATGGTCATGTGCTCAGTTTAAAATTCTACCCTATGGAGGAAGGGGAGAATGGTATCAGGGACAGCAGTCTCTGCTGAAATGGGCAGTGGAGAAGGAGAACGTGGGTATGGGGGAGTATAACCCTTTGGATTCATACAGTCTTTCCACAGCCTCTTAAAGATCATTCTTACCCTCGCTTTAGATTTCCAAAACCAAAATAGGGGCGTTACCCTCAAAGGTGGTAGCCTCGCTGAAAGAATAACAACCAAAAAAAGGACTTTATTCCCTTGTTATAAAGAAAAATCTTGCCTTCTTCTTGGGTTCAAGAAAAGAAATGAAATTATTACAAACCCCAAGTCCAGGAAGGCACGTGCCTTTTTGCATCAGCTTTGCTTTGGGAACCACATTTGCTCAGCAAGTAGAGGAGGAGCCCAGGTGGCTTGCAGAGCATGCTTCCTTACCATCAGCACGAGAGCAGTTCAAGAGAAAAGCAGCTATAAAGGGAGGCTGAGCACGCTGCAGGGAAGGCACATGGTTTTTCTTAGGGGAAAGAATGAGATGTTAGGGACTGACTTGATGGATAAGAAATAGAAAATAGGATCTGCAGGGTCAGGAGAAATATTCCTGGGTAGGCAGGACACCTAGATCCAGCTGCTCTTAAAAAGACAGAAAGGGCGGGGATCTCTGGCTGTTATTAGGTCAGGGATAGACAATGGGATCCAAGTTCACCAAGAAAGTATGAAAGACAAGACCCCAGAAAAGAGACTATAATGACCCTCCCAAAGGCAGCCTGGATGTGGAAAACTTGACATGTACCTTCTCACAGCCCTAGAGGGAGGAAAAGACTAGAGGAGGAGCAGCAGGAAAACACCTGTTAAAGATCAGGACAGCCACCATCTGGACAGATTTGCAGGAAGCCAGGGAAGATGGCGGTAATATGCTCAAGGATTGCTGGGCGGGTTCCAAGGTGGGGACAGAACTATTGCCTGTGGCCTGAGGGACCATCCCTGAGAGCATTATGGAGTGAGGAGTTTAAGTAAGCTCTATATTCTTATTAAATTGGATCCAGGCCTGGGATGTGGGCCTGATGGGAAAATATGCCCAGAGGAGAATTTTCCACCTCAGCAAAGGTGAAGATGGGCAAGATTTCTGGAAACATTGGATGAATTTGCCAGATGCAGTATTTAGTGATTCATAGAGAAACTTCGCAAGATATAATTTAGTGGCAGATGTTAGAAAAATAAGTGTCTGGTCCTATTTCATTTACCTATGATTGTACAAGAAACCACCTCCAAAACAATGGCATAAACAAAGCTTTATTATTTTTCATGATTCTACAATATGTGCCAGGCTTAGCTGGGCAGGCCTTTTGTTCAATGTGGTGTCTGCTAAGGTCAAATTGTCTGAGACGGTTTCTTCTTTCCCATGTCTAGCACCTCAGCTCAGATGGCTGAGTAGCTAGAGGATTGCTGTGCATCTCGCTCTCTCTTTTCTCATGGCCCCTCCAAATTGTTAGCTCGAACTTCCTCACAGCATGGTGATCTCTTCGTACATGGATAAGGACTTCTTCCATGGTGGAGATCAATCCAAATATGCAAAACCTGAAGCCACAGATCTCTTAAGGCCAGCCTTGGAAGCCAAGCAGGACCACTTCTGTTCCGTCCTATCTGTCAAAGTAAATCATGGTGCAAACCTAGGTTCAAGGGGAGGAGAAACAGAGTCCATCTCTTGATGGCAAAGAATCTAAAGCCATCTTTAATCTACCACAGGTCCTGACGGCAAAGACAAATGAAGACAGTTACTTAGAACCAGCAAATTGTAAGAACTTTTGGTGAGTTAGAGAAAGAAAGGTTATATAAAGGAATATATTAAACTATTAGAAATTCAACTGTATCTTGCTGAAAGAAGTTAGGGGACAGCAAGAGACCTACAGAACTAGAGACACATCCCAGTTCTGCAGAAAAAGATGGAGCAGAAAGAAATGGTACTCAAGGCCTGCACATTCAAAAGCAGAGCAAAGACAGTCACTTAAAGAGTACATGACAGAGATGCAGGTCCTCCTGAGGCTACAGAAGCATCAAGGTGCATTTTAGGAACCAAATGAGGATGTTGTTTTAGCTGGGGGTGGGGGGAGCTGGGATAAGGGAGAAACATCCCCCAGAAGGATTCTTAGTTTGCTTAAGTAGCAGCAGTAGCAACAGCTACTACTGCACAGGATGGAAAAGGCCAGTTCCCAAGAGCACGTGCCCATGGCTTGAACAGCTAGAACCCACCTTCATTACAGCACTGAGGTGCCAGAAACACAGGCTCGAAGAGAACAGCAACATAAAGAGGTGCTGGATGGGAAGGCAGACACCATCTAGTACATGTGGTGCCTAGAGCTGCCTGGACTCTCTAAACTTGGCAGGATGGCCTTCGTGTCCCTGGGAGAGGAGTCAGCGTGCATAGGGGAAATCCACGGTTCCAAAACGAATCTCTGCTGGAGCACCCTTCCTTTTTTGAGTTTAAGGTCACAGACGCTGCACAAGGAATCTTTCCCTCGTCTAGGCTTCTCCACCAAAGTACCTCTGAGTCTCAGCAGTGATCTCTGGCAATGTGAAGTAAGGGCTCTGGGAATGTAATTTTGCCTGAAATAACTAACTCTACAGGTTTGGGAAGGATGTGCTTTTTAAATTTGGTGGGAGTGGGGCCAGTGCTTGTGAAAATGTTTTTGACCAATTAATTCTTTGGTCTCTTTAAAAGGTGAGGCACCTTTAAACTAGTGAGACATGATGTTGAACTAATTTAGGTTCTGAGGCCCTGATGGAACCATCTGCTTCCAGTGAAAGGCCCCAGGCTTTAGCTGCAGTGGAAACCCTAATCCCATCTAGTCATCAGGAACCTTCTGGCCGATGCTGTGCACGAGACCTTGGGGGGCATCAATCCTGAACTCCATGTTCTTTGAACTTACACTAACAAGGGCAAGAGGACTTGATTTAGGGTTTCAATTTCTGCCTCTTTTTTTTTTTTTTTTTTTTTTTTTATAATTCAGTTCTGTTTTCTTTGCATGTTAACTTGAAAGAAAGGGAATTTAATTTTAATTTTTTTCCTTGGGAATTTTATATGGAAGTGCATTTATATTGAAATTAGAGCATTCCATAATCCTGGATTTTAATTATCGGAGTGTCTTAATAGTGCCATCCTGGAGAGTATGAATATGTTACCTCACATGGCAAAGGGGACTTTGCAGATTTGATTAAGTTAAGGATCTTGAAATGGGAGCGATTATTCTGGCTCCTGAGAGACGAAGGTACTGGAGTTACCAGATAACTCAGGGAGTCGCGGGAGAACAGGATAAAGATGCTATACAACTGGCACACTGACTGCAGTAAGGTGCAGGAACGGAAGCAGGGGACCTCCAGTTTTATTTAGGGCTTCTCCCCCAAGCCGGCCTCCTCAACATCACAAGATTGCCAAAAACTATGCTCTGCTTTTCAGAGACTTTCTGCTTGCCTCCTGCTTTAAGCAGTTTCAGATTGGCAAATATCTCAAAGAGGGAAATTGTCCTTGTATGGATTCAGTTCACTGCTTGTTCCTTTTCACTTGGTCCCTCAAACGCTATCTTTTATCTATCTGGCTTTGCAGAACTACTAAAAGCTTATCCTCTTATTAGTGGCCCTTCTGCCCAGAATCCTCAGGGTCTCACTCCCTGCCCAGAATTGGCAAATGCCTGGAGCAAAAAAGCAATGCAGGATGTCAACTAACCTCTCTGTGATTCCCTTTTCTCCAGGATTTTGGCCCCTTAAGTACTGGCTGCCTCTGAACTTTTCTCATATCTTCAATCAGATTTTTTCATGTTACCCATCTTTTCTAGTTGTCTTTGGAAGTGAATTAGTCTTCTCTAAGCTATTCCATACCCTCCATATTTAAAATTTCCAAATATATGGAGTTTTTTTAATTTCCCTTTAGTTAGTGACTTCTAGCTTAATTGCATTATTTGGTTAGAGAGTTCTTTGAAATCTGTTGAGACTTGTTTAATGGCCTAGTACATGATACACACACACACACACACACACACATGCCCCATGCTTGGGGAAAATGTGTATTCTGTAATTGTAATTGCTGGATGCAAAAATCTATACATGTCCATTAGGTCAAGCATTTTTAATTGTCTTTTCCAAATCTTTATATATTTGCTAAATATTTTTGATGATTGGCCTATCAGTAAAAATGATAAAAATGTGTTGGAATCTTCCATTGCAATATTGGATGTATGAATTCTCACTGTAATTCTATCCTTTTGGGCTTTAAGTATTTTGATGCTCTTATCAAACTTCTTGGCAATTTGAAGTGTTATCATTATACAGTGATATTCTTTATCCTGAATGATGCCTTTTATCTTAAAGTCTATATGTCAGATATTAACATAGTTTATACCTGCTTTGATTTATTTAATGTTTGCCTGATATATCTTTTGCCATACTTTTACTTTCAACCTTTCTGTGTCCTTATATTTTTAATATTTCTTATAAACAACATAAAATTGGATTTCACTTTTTAAAAAATTTAATCTATAAAAGCTCTGTGTTTTAACTGACTAGTCCATTTAAATTTATTTTAATTTTTATGTATTTTTACTTATTTCTACCATCTTATCTTTTATTTCAATTTGTCTCACTTCTACTGATTTCTTCTTCTTTTTTTAAATTAATTCCTATTTCTTTCCCCTAACAGGAAAGAATCAGAGCACACTTTTATCACTCTTGGCCTCCCTTTCCTTACTTCCTATTATGTTTATATTATCTAGAATTTTAGTTCTGAATTTATTTGAATTTATTAACTTAACTTTTTGTTAAATAACAACAATCTTTACCAAGGTATTTCATAACCCCTACTTTGGATATCTCTTGAAACATCTGGGTTTGTTTCTCTTTTTGAACACATCCTCTAAAATTGTTTTCAGTATCAGTCTTTGTGTGGCAATACTTCTGAAGTGTTATATGCTTTAAAATATTTTTATTATACCCTCACATTTAAAAGACAATTTAGCTGGACGTAAAATTTTAGATTCACAGTTATATTCTTTCAATACTTTAAAATAGTGCTCAAATGCCTTCATGCATCTAGTATTGATATTGTACTGTCTAATACCAGTCTAATCATTGTTCCTTTGTAGATAATCTGCTCTTTTTCTCTGTTAGCTTTTTAAAAACATTTTTGAATTTTTGTTTTGTTTGGTTTTTTATTTATTTATTTTTATTACTTTATTTATTCCTCCCCCCCTCCCCCCACCACCTGTGCTTGCCATCTGCTTTCTGTGTCCATTCACTGCATGTTCTTCTGTGTCTGCTTATCTCCTCTTCTCGTCTTCTCTTTAGGAGGCACCAGGAACCAATCCCAGGACCTTCCAACATGGGAGAGAGGCACTCAATCACTTGAGCCTCCTCAGCTCCCTGGTTTGCCATGTCTCTCATTGTCTATTTCCTGTGTCTCTTTTCTGTTGCATCATCTTGTTGCGTCAGCTCTCCATGCAGGCCAGCTCTCAGCACAGGCCAGCTTTCCCTCACCAGGAGGCCCCAGGAATTGAACCCAGGACCTCCCATATGGTAGACAGGAGCCCAATCACTTGAGCCACATCCACTTCCCTCTGTTAGTTTTTAGTTGTTGTTTTTGTCTTGATTATTCTTAAATTTCACTAATGTGTCTACATAAGTATTTTTCCTGATGTTTTCTGTTTGAACTCTATAGTTGCTTTCTATCTAAGATCACTTATCTTGAATTCTGGGCCATTTCTTCTAATTTCTTCCATTATTTCTTCAAATATTTTCCTTCTCAATTTTATTTTTCTCCTCTCTGGGACTCCTATTATTCACTGTTTGACATTTATTTCTATCCTCCATATAGCTTAACTTTCTACTTTCTTTTATTATTATCATTTCTTGCTTCCTACTGGTAGGGTTCATCAATATGATCATCAAACTCACTAAGTCATGTTTTCAGTTGTGTCAATTTTACTGTAGCTCATCTATTTTTTTTTGTTTGTTTGTTTGTAGCTCATCTATTTTAATTAATAATTTCAAGCAATCTACTTTTCAAAACTAATATTTCCACTCAATTCTGTTTTATGATTTTCTCCTTTTTTTATTATTATTCTAGGCCCTCATCTCACTTGGGATTTTTGTTCTGCTTATTTTATTTTTTTTATTTTTTATTTTTTAAAGATTTTATTTATTTATTCATTTATCCCCCCCTTGCTGCGTGTGCTCGCTGGGTCAGCTAACCACGCCGTGCGTGCGGGCGGGCTTGCCTTCACCAGGAGGCCCCGTGAACCGAATCCGGGGCCTCCCATATGGTAAACGGGAGCCCTACTGATTGAGCCACAGCCGCTTCCCATGTTCTGCTTATTTTAAATTCTTAGTCTGTCAGTTAGTCTTTGTATAGTATATTTAGTCCAATTTCTTCTCTTTTGAGAGTTGTACTCCTTAGGTTATACACCTTGGGTGTCTCCTTATTTGGGCCTGTGAGTTCATAGTCCCCTGAGATATGTGTTACTCTAACAAAGGGCTGAAGATCAAACCCAACCTGTGTGAACCAGGGTGATTTTAGGAGAGAAAAGGAGACAAGCCCTAGGGTGGAGAGCTTGTAATCACTCCCTTTGATATCACCCACCACTGACCCTTCTGGTCAGGACTTCACCTCAAGGACAAAAAGCAGTGGCAGGAGTTTTGGAGAAACAAATGTGCAGTTAGTAAATCCTTCACCTGTTTTCTTTAACTCTTCAACCCAGTAGGCCTTTTGCTCCGTCCAAATTTACACCTGCACCAGCGGTCTTACCTGTTGTCAGATATTCCACAGTTGGGTGAAAATGATGGCTCCAAGTCCGTAGTGGAAGAAGGCCTGATGAGAAATGCAAGCACTTTTATCTAATTTATCTGAGCACATGGGCCTCTGCCCCATGCTACAAGCATCCCTAGTCCCTACAATTTAAAGCAGCTTAGCATCTCCCAAGAGCTTTCTTCCACTGCTTTGTTGCTCGCATGTTTAGTTGGTTGCTATTGTCTTGTTCTGTTTTTCATTTTTCATTTCCTGTATTCCATGTTCCCTGCTATAATTTCTCCAGGATTGATTTGGGGGAGAGGAGCTTTTTGTAGGTGGAGCTAGCAGCCTGTGCTAATTCACCATCTTGACAGGATCTAGAAACCTTTCAAGGTACTTTATATATACAATAAAGGCCCTATTATCTGAATGAGTCCAGCAGTAGCCAATCAATCAAAAAAGATAGCCAAAACAGGGAGTCATTTTTAAAAATGCATACATACCTTGAGTACTTTATTTTAATTAAAACAACAACAACAACAACAACATTCATTCGCAACGCTTTGATGTTTGGGCCAAGGATTTTTCTTTCAGTATGATCCCCTGGCCGGAGTTCACTTTATCTTTCTGGTATAAATCACATCCATTTTGTATTATCTAAGATTTCCTATTTCCGCTTCTTTAAAATGGAATAAAAGCTTAAAGATGCTTGTAAAGAAATCTGATTTCAGTCTCTTCTATATTTTTGATAGATTTTTCAATCTCACAACATTTCAGCAGCAGTTTTTTTAAGCAATTCACTTTTATTTTTTTCTAAAAGCATTCAATCTGATTTTCATAAAAACAATTCTCTTTCTTCACTCATGTTTCATCAGTTTTAACATTTTAAAAAATATTTTACTGGTAATTTAATTACAATAAGAAGTATAACTGGCTGAATAATTTTGAAGACATACACAACTCCTTCTTGATAAGAACACCATGACTGGGGAGTGAAAGTGTGTAGCCCAGCAGCAAAGAGTAGTTAGTGCACCTTGGGCATCTGTCAGTAGCTTTCCTCCATTCCCTCTGGCAAGACAATTAAGTGGGCATCAGTTAGGGATGAGTCTACAGCACCTCTCCCATGATAATCAGTTAATAGGTTTGAGGTCTTCCTTCAAGACAGCCATTCCTATTATTTAAATACTGTATTACAATACAGGTCTTTCTGGGGAAAATGAATTATCAAGCGACTGCCTTCCAGAAACACTGTAAGTCAAACATCAAGGCCACCCATGAATGAGCACTGAAAGCCAACTTCAACCATTCACAATTATGCTGAGTTCACTCTTTCCACACCAAGCCTACAGATGCTCATCAATTGCTACAGGATTCTCATCCTGGTTACTCAAATAGCATAATGCTGCTGCTAAAGTATGCTGGATGCAGACGTTTCTCTGCCCAGAGTAAGCATCCACAGAGGGGGCCTGGAAAACAGAAGGAAGTCCTTTCTTCCTTTCTTCCTGCCTTCTTTCCTAGCTTCGTCCCTTCCTTTCTGAGAACGTGGGCTGGCTCCACTACTTGCTAGTTGTGTGATCTTCAGCTTTAATTTCCCCGTGTTAAATAAGAATTGGTTTATTCCACAAATACTTACTAAGTGCTTGCTACATATCAGACACTATAGTAGCTATATTAGGTCTAGGGATGGGGATCTGTATTAAAACAAAGATGGTCCCTGCCATTGTCAAGCTTACATCTCCATGGGGAAGACACACGGTAAAGAATTTAAACACCCAAATAAATACATAAGTAAAAATTGAGGTAAGTACTCTGAGAGAAGATTACGGGATAGTTATGAGAGCGAATGGGGGAGACAAATTTAGCCTGGAGAGGTCACTGATAATAACTGCACTTACCTCATAGGTTCTTGTGAGGATTAGATGAGACCTCGTGCCTGGAACAAGACCTGGAACAGGGCCAAGGTTCTAGAAATGGTCACTACTTCTACTATTCAATCATGTGTGATGTCAGCCTTGGGGGATGACAAATGGCACAAAGGCCACGTTTCCTGCTCCATATGCCATTCCTGTCCTGAATTTTTGTGGTTTATTCTACCTCAGAGCTAACTGGAGACAGAAGAACAACTACTACTTCAGGAGAGAGGATAAATGGGGCAGAAAAATCTCCTGGTGTTTAAATGGAGCTGATAAAGGAAGGCTTCTGAAATAGTCTGGTATTGCTGCTAAAAGGAAATCAGTACATTTCTTTTAATCATTTAAAAAATAGAAAAACTAGTACTGAAGAAATGAACATGTATGTCCTTAGCCAAACAGCTCTTGGTGAGAAAAGCTCTTTGAGCAACTTGGGTAAGAAATAGCATAAATAGGAGGCTTCAATAACTTCCATTTATAGCTTTTCAAAAGTTATTCTGGCCATTTTCCCTGATCGATTCATCCCTGTCTCAGGCTCCAGTGAATTCATGTATTTGCCCAAGGAAGGCCCTTCTCCCTCACTTACCAGCCCAGATGAGAACAAACACAGACTGGGTTTTTTGTTTGTTTGTTTGTTTGTTTTTGTTTTTGTTTTAAAAAGGAGACTAACATTTCCTTCTTTTTTCTTTATTCCATTCAATTTAGAGAAGGCTATTTGAATCTCAGATTTTCAAGGCTAGGAGAGATCTGAGTGATCATCCAATATAGTGGTTTTCAAATAATTTTTAACAAGAGAACACTTTTTTCAAATGAAATTTAATCCAAAATCCCAATGCAGATAACAGAGGAATAAAGTCATATTTTTCAAATAAATGTATCATTTTAATTTAAAATTATCTTTCCATAAAGTTGGCCAATGAGTTTGATTGAGGCTCTTTTGGTGAACCCAATTTAGTACACATTTAGTACTGGACTAAATGAGCTTGCTGTGGAATCCTGCATGACGGTTTTAGTTCTATATTAGCTTCAGTATCTAATGTTTTAACAATTTTTGTTGTTGCACAGTTGCAGGAAGTTCCTGATTTTCGCAATATATTTGCCAGAAATCTTTTATTGCAAATGAGATAAACTCAATTCGGTTTAGCTTAAGGAAGGGAGTGGGAGGGGTGATAGATTTTTATCAGCTCACGTAAAGAAAAGCCAAGCATTTGAACAGCTTCAGACATGGTAATCTCTCTCTCTGTCCCTCTCTCCACCTGTCAGCTCTGCTTCTCTTCAAGCTAGCTTTATCCTCAGAGGTCCTCCCTGAACTACAGGGAAAGATGGCCCCCAGCAACTGGAGGCTGATACTACAATTCAAGATCATGATCCTAGAGGAAAAAAGACTGCGTTTATCCCTAAAAGCTCCAGAGAAAATTCCAAAGCACCCTAATCAGGCAGTCTTGCATCAGTTGCCCTTCTCTGGACAGATGACTTAGGGAAGGAAAATGGGACACTCTGGCTGACCAGGTCAGAGTTATAGTTATGATCCCATCTTATGGTGAGGGAGAGATTAAGGTCAGCCCTACCCATCCATAGAGAATGGGTTTCCCACAGGGAAGAGGACTTCTTTTAGCAGAAAATGGGGAAAAGAGAAAGTGTGCTAGGCAAACAAAACCCTTAGCTACCTGACTCATTTAACATCTGTAGCAGTTTTAATAGCCCACCTTTCAATCTCGGTATAGTGGAACAAACCCAGAAGCTTGAGAAAGAGTAGGAATTCGAGGTCTAAAAATAAATCTGTAACACTAACAATTGTTCACGTGCCTTAATTAGTAAGTATTGGTATAGGATGGATTTGATGAACAAGTTCCTCAGCCAGTTTAAATTTTCCCTGTTTTCCAAAAACACATGTCAAATATATCTTGGAACATTCACTGATAACATCTTTAATTACTAGAAATCTCAATTCCTGTCTCTGTCAGATAGTCCCAAAATACTTCAAAACCATCAAATTTACTTTGCTTTGAATGTTGAGTCCAAATTTTAATCTTTCAGTTATTTTAATGATGCTTAGTTTGCTTCTGTAGGCATGGCAATACTGTGAGCTCCATTCTGCTTACTAAAGACAGAACTGCAATAAAAACTTAAATACAGAAATGACCTATGACATTATATTGTCACAAATCAACATGTTTTATGTTCTGCTGTCACTACATAGCTGGTGTATAAAAGCTATGAGAGCCTTATCCAGTCTATAATTGAGAATGGCCTGCACATGTGTTATAGGAATTGATTCACCTGCACAGTTTTAGGCAAGTAGATAAGTACTGGACTAAATTCTTTCTAATTTAACACTCCAGGCCCACAAGTCAATGGGACTTCTACAAGAATTTTAAATATATACAGAAATAGCATTAGGAGTTTTGGTCCAAAGTTTGCACAAGCTATACAACATACATAAAAAATAATAATAATAAGATGGTGGCGGTCCCATTTGCTATATTTTAGCATATGATATATTTGTCCCTGTGTTGTTTCTGTAGTTGTTTTACACTAATTTTACTGAAGCATAATGTATATACAAATAAACTACCTGTTTTAAGAACTGTATATTTCAAGGAATTTTTTAAATGGTTAAAAATTCGGTTTTAAAATGACATTCTAGATTATAATCTTCAGCATTTACATTTGACCTAATATTTCCCATCTTAAAATTTTTTTCTTGGGGATTAACACCAACAGGTATGTTTAAGTATTATAATAGTAAAATAATTAAAAACAGTTTAGTGCTGGATCATGAATAGACAGATAAAGTAGAATTTTATCAGAAACTAGCCCAAACATAAAAATTAGAATGTGAAAAATGTGGCATTTCAAACCAGTGGAGCAAAATGGATTATTCAATATATGATGTTTAGACAACCAGGAATCCACCTGGAATAAAGAATAAGCTGTATCAATAATTCACACCTTGCAACAGATCACTCCCCATTTCCTGGTTCCAGTTACTGCGGAGGTCTAGCCATCCTTGGGTTCTGTGGTAGACTCAGGAGTCCTTCCTATTAAATCGGCTTTTTTTTTCCCCAAACACTGGCTTAAGTTGGTTTCTGTAGTTTGCAATCACTTTAGCCACTGTGTATCTAACTGCATTCCTTCTCACACTGAAAAGTTCCCAAGTTCTTAAAACTACTTTCTTCTCTGTCACCCTGATTCTGTCCAAATTCCATCTGGTCTCTTGCCTCTACCTAGAAAAAGGCTATTTAATATTTAAAGTCAATTGGTTCCTTCTGCATCTTCCATTATTTGAGCCACCCCAAAGAGATGGTCAGTCAGAGAAGAAACTGTCCTTCGAGGGCCACTAAGAAGTCTGTGAAACCAGCTAAGATCACAGCTAGTTTAAAGCCTAGATATTAACGTGTTTGTATGGGATCCAGTTTCCTCTCTGCCTGCAACCTCCTTCCAAAAGAGAATCAAATTGTGGGGAGGAGGGAAAGCACCTCAACTGGACCTCTAATTATCAAAACTGCTATTGGGCTCCCTACTACAGAAAGGGTGCTCCTTGGACGCTGGTTTATTATAATATTTTTGAGAGAACATGAGATGGAGAGCAGGGCAAAAACCAGAAAAACTACCCTTCAGGCCAGAGGATACAGTTATGTTCCAGGTTCCCTCTCACACTGCTCTGGTTTGCTTTTCAAACAGTAACTATAGCTGCCATCTGTTGGGCACTTACGTGTCTGGCATGTGTACAAAGGGACTCATGAGATTACATTATTTAATTCCCACAGCATCCCTATAAAATAGGTTCTATAAGTATTCCTGATGTACAAATAAGGAAACTGAGCCTCAGGGATTTTAATTGCCCAAGGCCACACATTTGGGAGGTGACTGAGCTTACATTTGAACCCAGGCCTTGTCTGATTCCAGAGTCTATGCTCTTAACCGCTACTCTGGATATTCCAAACCAAAATGTCTAAGGGCACCAGGCGGAACAGGAATGAGTGGCGTAGACCAGAGATAAGACATAAGGGGTGGCCAAGAGTACTGTGAGCTGGAGACCTGCGCCCCACCTGAAGAAGGCACCCACTTTGCAACAACGGCTGAAAAGAAGTTTGAAATCTGGATTGCATATGAAATGTTCCCAACTTTCAAATGTTGGCAACTGATTCAAATGTTTAAAAACAAACAAAACATCATGCAAGGCAAAAAAAAAATAGACATCTACCGCCCATTGTTAGGCAGGAACTCTTAATCCCCACTCCTCATGTTTCCCCTGGGAGGGACTTTAGCTAGACTGCCTTCTCTCTGATTGGTGAGTTTCAGAGAAGGAACTGGGCATGCTCAGTTTATTCCTCACCTCCTCAGGAGCCCCCCGACCCCTGGGCAGCGCACAGCTTCTGCTTCTGAGGCAGGATGGAAAGGTCCCTCTATTCTGGGATGAGGCAAACTGATTTTTTTTTTAACAGAGCAATATTTTAATTTCCACTTCTCTGTTTCCTGGGGCTATCTCTACACTGGTTCCAAGTGAGTCAGAAAAAAAAAGCTGTTATTTCCTTATTTCCTAAAACGCCAAGAACCATATTCAGCTTGAACCCTGACAGCTACACCTTAACTCGGCCATTTCTCTCCTCCGTTTTCTTTTCTCTTCTTCCTTCTCATTTTCTCTTCACTCTCTTTATGTTTCCAAGCACTTTTCACTACTTAGACCTCTACTCACGTTGCCATGCTGTGGTGGAAAGGCTTTGAGGGTGTACAGACCCGGGTTGAAGACCCACTCTGCCACCCATGAAGGCTTCAGCCTGACTCCTCAGAGACTTCAGTAAATGTGTGCTGTGAACTGAATCTGCCATTGGATGAGAAGCCCTGAGGCAAGGACGTTTTCTCCTGTACCTTAGTTTCCTCATTAGAAAAATGGAAATAACAAATACAGAGATAGAGCACTCCTGTACTTAAGAAAAAGAACATTTCACCACTAAATAAATGATTCTGAAAGCAGAATCAAGGTGTTAGGAATGTGGTTTGGTGAATTGTTCTGGGTGTAAATAGAACACACAATAGCTCACCATAGTAAACAGATGAGCCTAGAGGCCTTCCAAGCTGAGTTCCAACACCAGGAGCTAGTCACACTGCTCAACACAGCCTGACTCACACTCTCTTCCCCCCACCCCCCACCCCTTCTTTTCCATTGCCTGCCTCACCACCACACATTTTCACACACAGGTCCTAGCCTCTTGGTTTTCGCACAGTAAATCTTCTACATGCTATTAGTGTTGCGCACTTGATATACTGCTGAAAAGTCAATGTGACTCATCCCCAAAGCAGTCAAAGCAGAAATGTGTGTGTTGCTCTCAAATGAAGTTCTGGATTTTTTTTTTTTTTTTTTAATGATGTACCAGGGGCCACAGATTGAACCCGGGATCTTGTATATGGGAAGTCAGCACTCAACCACTGAGCCACATCGGCTTCCCTGAATTGGTTTTTTCATTTGTTTTGCTTGTTTTTGTTTCTTCAGGAGGCATGGGGGAACCGAACCCAGGACCTTGCCTGTGGGAGGGGGGAACTCAACTGCTTGAGCCACAGCCACTCCTTCTGGATCATTTTTAAGTGATTCTTCTCCATGGAGGCATGAACAAGGAAAAAAAAAGAGGGAGTAGATTAATAAATGCAGCACCAGGGCCTGGGAGAAGAGTAAAGAAAAGTGTGGCGTGAACCCTGGATGGAATTTCTGCAGGAGGTGGAGGCATCTTGCTTGTGGAGCTCTGTGTCACAATAATGATCCAACCATGTAAATGAGTGTCACATTGACATAAGTGCCAGGGAAGCATGGGGTGGGGTGCACAATACAGTTTTGTGGGGTCAAGGAAGCCTTACCAGAAGAGGTGAAGCTGAGCTTCATCCTTAAGAACGCCCCAGGGTAAGCCAGATGAAGAAGAGCTAGTGAAATATGCCCAGGATCCCAGGCAAAGTGGGGAGAATATGTAAAAGCTTGGTGACAAGAAACTACATGGACTTCAAGCAGCTCACAATGGCTGAAGCATGCTGAGAGGAAAAGGCAGTGGTGAGAAATGAGACTTGGAAAATGTGGTGGACATTTGTGGTGTTGGGACCACTTTTCCTATGTTGGAGAAAGTACTACATGATAAGTCCCTCCTGCTCAGGGAAGGAGCCAGAACTGCTTCTCATGGTCTTTGCCTTTGTCAGGCATGTGCCTTTGGCTCCACCAATCAGATGCACCCACTGAAAAGTGAGCAAAGTAAGGAAGAGGGTATTAGGAAGATGGAGGTATTGGTGAAGGCAGCTAAGGAAGAGCAGCGTGTTAAAGCCTCAGGTGGGTCTTCCTCTTCCATTTGCCTTATTCCCTTGTCTTATTTCTCAGCTGGTTCAGAACTTGGCAGGAAAGAATAGGGGCATGTATCAGGCCTCCTCACATCTCAACAGAAGGAACAAAAAGGAAAGTGTATCTACAGGTAAGACGACATTCAAATCATTCCACCTCTAAATCAACTTTGAGGTCTCTAGCAGTAAACAGGCCCATATAGAAAATCCTAAACCATTGTCTACAGGGTTTACCCTGTTGCATTTTTGCAACCTCTCTAACTTTAATAACCTGTCTGTAACTATAAGGATTAAACAAGATAGGCAAACGATCTAACACAGTCCTAATCCATGTAGTAAATGCTCAATAAATATTTGCTGAATTTTAATCTCATTCTTGCCTGATTGGACTCACACTGTTCTTTGTCAAATTGTGGAGGAGAAATTAGGCAACTGTTTCCTGTCTTTTCAAGGTGACGTTTCTCGTTGTGACCCCACTGAACAAGCTGCCACTCTCATGACTTTGTGCACGGTTCTCAAGAACTCAAATCATATCAGGCCTTAGGTTCTAACGTGACCAGGCGAGTTAAATGAACGTGGGTGAGATGCCACTCTCTGCTGGTAAAAAGCAGGATGGTAACAAATTATATAAACACTGTGCTCAGTATTGATGAGAAATGGTGCTTTTTAGGTAAAGGGCATTTGAGAACAGCTGCCCATTTCCTATGAATCAGCCAGTGCTGTCATAATACTAATTCCAGCTTTCCAAGCAAAACCCTGTGTCCTGGCCATTCCCTAATACTTCCTGTATTAGTCAGCCAAAGGGGTGCTGATGCAAAATACCAGAAAGCAGTTGGTTTTTATAAAAGGTATTTATTTGGGGTAGAAGCTTACAGTGACAAGGCCCTAAAGAGTCCAACTCAAGGTACCATAAGAGGTACTTTCTCACCCAGAGTCTGTGGCCATGTGTTGACGCAAGATGGTGGGCAACATCTGCGAGGGTTCAGTCTTTCTCCTCCCCCCAAGGCTCCATGGTCCCAGCTTCTTCCAATCTCAGCTGCAGGCTGGGACAAGTCTCTTCTCTCTCCCAAGGCTCGTTTCTCTCCGGGCTCAGCTGCTCTGCTCTCTCTACAAGGCCAACTGTAAACTGTCAGGTGAATGGCTTGTCTCTCTTCTTGGGGCCTTTGCCGTGTCTAATGGAGCCTTCTCTCTTTCCTCACATATCTGCTTCTCTGTGTGCTTACTTCCCAGGCTCCAGGATCAAAACTCTAACTTTCTCCTCTGCCATGTGGTTTTCTCTGTGAGCCCCACCCACCAAGGGGGCAGGGACTCAATGTCCTACTGATGTGGCCCGATCAAAGCTTTAATCATTATTTAATCAAATAAAAGTGAAACCTCTGAATCCAATCCAATCTAATATGCCCAGAGGAACAGACCAGTCCACAAACATAATCCAATATCTATTTTTGGAATTCATAAACAATATCAATTCCAAAACTGCTATACTTCCTCAGCTATCTATGTCACCATCCACCAGTACTCTCTTTGTTTAAAAAATAAATCGAGTTCCAATATGTATTCCCTCCCACCCCCAATAACCCTCCGTTAATATTGGACTTGATTATTTACATTTAATTTGTTAATGTCTCTAATTTTGCACTACTAGTTTTGGAATCAAGAATCAATTTTATTATCAATTGTGGAGAGTGCAATGTTTATACTATTGAACTTCTTAACACAAAACCTCTATTTTCTTTTTAAAATGCAATAGAAAAATGTGGCCTGCAAGAAAATCCATACACTGAGTGTGTTCCCATCTTCATCTGTGTCCCTGGGTTCTTTTATTTCTGTTGGTGTCAGCAGTAGAGTGACTCATCCCAGGATGAATTTCCTAATGGAGAATTGAGGGAAAGGCTAGTGCCTAGAACAGTGCAAGACATACAGGGGCTCATTACGTATTTATTGCATAGATGAATGAAGAAACAGGCAGCCTAGCAAGCTACGTGCCATCCTGGTTTCCTCATCCCCATTTTTCATACTCAGACCTAGGAGAATTTGTGGAAAATCCATGGGGATCCCATTTACCTTCAGACAACTACAAACTAATATAAATACTTACTTTGCCCCTTTCACCCTTTCTTCCCCTTTCAGTCAAGGGTGACCTCCCAAGTAAGGTCAAGGGTGAAACTGGGTGACCTCATATCAGCCCTGGAAGAAAAGAGGAGTTTTATCCTAAGTTTAGAAACGTGTCTAGAAAAATACAGACATAAACATAGCTTATTATTTGATCTAGTGTATATTTCATTATGCTCGCGTCTGGCATGTTTTTGGTTTTTTTGAAGATTTGTTTATTTACTTTATCCATTTTAAAAAACCCCCTTTCCCCTTTGCTGTTTTGTGTCCATTCACTGGGCAATTCTCTGTATCTGTTTCCTGACATCTCTTTTCATCCTTCTCCTCCAGTCTTCACCAGGATTCGATCCTGGAGACCTCCGATGGAGGAGAGACGTGTTCTGCCACCTGCGCCACCTCAGTTCCTGGTTTTTGGAGCTTTTGGAGCATCTCGTCTTGACTCTCCCCTGTGTCTCTCTCCTGTTACGTCATCATCTTGCTGCATGGCTCCTGGGGCCTGGAGGCTATAAAAAATATATATATATAATATATATAATATATATATATAATATATATATTATATATATATATTTTTTTAATTTTACCAGGAGGTCCCGGGGATCGAACCCAGGTCCCTCCATATGGCAGACGGACGCCCAACCATTTGAGCCACATCCGCCCCCTGGCATGTTTTAAAAATGAGAATAACCAAAACGCAAATAAGGGTCCACATGGTCCATAGCAGCGTCTTTGCCATAGAGCCAGTCCTTTAACACATAATGATGACAATGTTATTGAACGCTTGCTGGAGGCCAGGCTCTCTTCTAATCTCTTTACATGTATCTACTCGTTTAATCCTCACAACCCTGAGAAGGAGGGACGACTATTTCCTGGGCCCTTGGATTCCTTATTTGTAAAATGGAAATAGCACTTTACCTACCTCGTAGAGTTGTTGCAAAGATTCATTGAATTAATATATGCCACACAGCAAGCACTCAATGCAGAGCAGCTTTTAATATTTTGTTGTTGTTATTGCCTGCATTTTACAGACTAGGAAATTGAGACACAGAGAAGTTAAGTAAATTTAAACAGCCAGGATATAAGCTCCCTGCTATTATGTAAGACTCCTGATTGCTGAAATCCAGGAATATATAAAGGAAAGTAAGATATGGAATATTCCCATCGGCAGTAAAGAAGGGGGCAAAACTCAAGCTGCTATTTGAAGTTGTGTCCACCAGGGGGAAGCAGATGCATGCATTACACAGCATGGCACACGCCTACGTTTTTTTTTTTTTTTTTTTCAATAACGCTAAACATTGAAAGTTTTATCATGAGGAAGAAATTGATTCAAACTGTTTTCCTATTACCTCAAAGTAGAGAGGATTGCTGTGAGGATTAAATATTGTGGTGTATAGCAAATTAAAGTACAAATTAAGGCACTTCAACCATCCCTGGAGAAACCCTTGTTGTTCACTCCTCTGAGCTTGACGCTGTGGTAGTGCTGGTTCCGGGAGCACCAGCGTGAAGCTCGCTGAATAGTGAGATACGAAGACCCACCGCACCACTGCACCCCTCCCCACGCCACCACGCTGAACCTTCTGGTTTCTTTAAAACCTGATCTTTCCCTTCTCTGTGGAACGCCTGCTGTTCCATCAACCCGTCGGTCTCAACTAAGAGCGTTCTGACATCTCCCTCCACCTCCCAGCCTGGGCGAGGTGCCCCTCTGTGTCCCCTGGCCTTTTCTAGTACCTGTCACATTCCAATACAATTCTGCTTACCTGTTTGCAGCCCTGTTCAATTGAAAGAGCAGGGACTTGATCACTGCACTCCTGGCATTTACATTCTTGTGGAGCAAGGTAGACAACAGATAAACAAGATAAATTCAGAGTCAATGCTGTGAAGGAAACAGGGGAGGCAGGGGATGTTGGCGGCTTGGTCTAGGGTGGTGCCAACAAAGATGGAAAGAAGGAGATGGATTCGGTGCATATTTTACAGCATCTGAATTACACTGAATTTGGAAAATAGTGTGGTGTTTGCTATAACAGAGGTGATATGCCAAGGGGTGGAGGAGCAAAGGAGCAGAGGTGACCGAGCCTGCCTGGAGATGACATTGGAACTCAGCTCTTAAGGATGAGAAAGAGCTTGCCAGGAAGATAGAGGGAAGCAGGAAAATGTTCCAAGAACAACAAATACCCTGGACAAAAAGGTTTCCTTGTGCCTTTGGAAAGTGTGGAATGAGCTGAAGGGAAAGGAACAGAGATGTTATCTATTCTCCTGCCCCCAAGTAGGGATATTAGATATCATCCAAAAAAAGATGGTAGAAAACCCTTTCTCTTAAAAAATAAAAAAAGAAAGGAAAGAAAGAAAAAAGAAAAGAAAAAGAAAGGCTTTTTGTAATTCTGATTACAAAAGTCTTGAACCATAGCAATTTAAATCCAGCCCCACCTTGGTTTCTGTCCTCCATAACCTATTGTTAAAATAGTTTTAGCTGCTTAGTTGATCCACAAAAGTGCCCAGTTTGTTTTGAAGTAAAAATGAGGCCTGAACCTGTAACTGAAAGTTAAGAATTAACAAATAATTATGACAAAAAATCATTATGTAGATACCTTTATATTATAAAATAGCAACAGCTTAATATCTGAAATTGCCAAAACTGGATGGATTTAGCCTAGACCTGCTATTGTGATGGTCATTCTAGACAGGTCTCACCCGTTATGGTTACTCAAGCTTAGCCTCACCCTTGTGTATTGGTCAGGGTTCTCTAGGGAAACAGAACCAACAGGAAGTATCTGTAAATAGCATGAGATTTTATCAAATTGTCTCATGTGACCATGGGATGCACAAGTCCAAATTCCACAGGGCAGGGTGCCAGCCAGGGGCTTCCATGAAGGTCCTTGATAAGTTTCTCGGGAGACACTGGCTGTCTGAAGTAGAGATGGGAATTCTCTCTCTGAATGCTGAAATCACTTCTTTTTTGAGGCCTTCAACTGATTGGATGAGACGTCACTCATTGCTGTCAGCAATCTCCTCGGTTGATTATAGATGTAACCAGTCATCTATGCAATTAACTCACTGCTGATTAAAGTCCATGAAATGCCCTTGTATTACAACCCAGTGCTTGCTTGACCAGACAACTGGGCACCATTATGTGGCCAAGCTGACACATTAACCTAACCATCACAGATGGTTATTTCAGAACTAGGGCCCGCCCTGTGTATACTTGCCATTGTGATGGTAACCATTCTATCCTCCCCGTTTGAATCCATAAAAACTCCTGCTCCCCTAGTTCAGGTAAGGCAGATTTGAGACACTCCCGTCTCCTGTCCTTCTGCCAGCATTAATAAACCAGCTTTCTCTCCTGACTCCAATTCATCTGCTCCAGGGAAGAATCCAGAAAGACCCCTACGGGGTTTCCTTCGGGCTAATTGTAGACATTCAAGGGAAATAGAGAGAGAATATACATTTCATCACACACATAGAAGCAGTATGTCCTTGCTGTCACTTTTATAGAAACATTTATATATAATAAAATATATATGTATCTGGGACGATTATGTATGTAATTTTGTATTTTTGCATTCTGAAATACACTGTGCACATTTTCCCATTAAATGAAATAGTCTACAAAAGCAGGCAGAGAAATGGCTTTGCAGGGACTGTAGTTAGCCAGGTGACTACAACAAAAAGGGAGATGCAGCAAGGGAGTTGAGAGTGGATGCGAGGGAGTGATGACACTGATTGGCTTGGTATTTAGGAGGGGCGTGAGGACCCAGAGGAGGGTAAAAACAAATTAACAAGGTCTGGGGCATAACCATGGGAGTGAGTGTCTGAGGTTGGGTGGAGGGCAAGTTAACTGGAAGAGAGAAGGTCAAGGAACTGCGAAACCAGTGTACTGGAAGGTGAAAATACCGTCTCATTGTTACTGTTCTTTCCATTCGACTATAATGAGGCGGAAATTTCCCCCCCGTGATTTACTGGCCCTCTATATTCCTATTATGAATTGTCTCCTTGGTTCATAATGCTCTCAGGCCCTTCGTCTAAGAGCTCTTTACAAAGCACATTAACCCTTTGTCTGTCACAAACACTGCGCTGCTTTCCAGGCACTTGCCTTTTAAATCTTTCCAGGCTAGTTTGTTTTAACATATAGATGTTTCCATTTTTTACATCAGGTCTAACTGTATTTTACTTTCTGCATTCAGCTGTGTGTATCATTCTTACCAGTTTCAGGGTCAGATAAACATTCAAGAATATTTTCCTTTGTTTTATGGTTTCATTATTTATATTACTCTCAGATCCACGCAAATACATTTATAGGATATTAGATGACACTTGCCTCTTCTTGCCCCCAGTTAGTTAACTCTTTTCAGCACCATTTTAAAAACTCCTCCTTTTCTCTCTAATTTATGATGCCATCTGCATACACTCAGTTTATAATATATTTGTTTTCTCTTCTGTTCCATCAGTCTCTCTCTTCCTGTACCAGTCCTAGAGTGGTGATTGTGGCTTTTTTAGAGCTTTGATATCAGTAAGGCATGGTCCCCTCATCACTACCTGTCCTGGTTTGTCTTTTGTGGAGCCCAGAAAATTATGTTCTTAAGCTGACCTATTCCGTGCCTGTAAATGCAGTTTAGATGGGGCCTTTTCATTGGAGTCAGTTAAGGAACTTTTAATTAGATCACTTTTGATTAGATCATTTTAGGGCCTTTGATGGACTATATCAGTGAGGCAATGACCCAAGTTAGGGTTCCATCCTCTTGCTGGGATCTTATATAAACAGAGAATTGAAAGCCAAAATACACAGAGAAAGACAGCCACCATTTTTTACCCTGCCATATGAGAAAGGACTCCAGGATCACCTGCAGGCTAAGACAGGAGGCAGAGACCCAGACGGAGAGCCGCCATTTTGCCTTCCATGTGGCAGGAGTCTGGGATCTGCCAGCAGCCAACCTTGGTGAGACAGCACCTGATGATGCCTTGATTTGGACATTTTCACAGCTTTGGAACTTTAAGCTTTTACCCTAATAAAGTCCCTTTATAAGAGCCAACCCATTTCTGGTATTTTGCATCGGCAGCCTTAGCAAACAAACACTACCACTCCCTCAGTTTACGTGTTTTTATGATTGTAACTGCACTAAAGCTATAAGGAAATATATAAAGACAATGACCCTGTTCCTAAAGGACACGGCCTCCTTAGATCACACCCTCTCAATATACCACCCTTCTGTAGGCAATTAGGAAATCCAGCACTAGGATTCCATTCTTTAGTTCCAAACAGAACCTACATACGTTGTAAATTATGCATAAGCTCAAAAGTATGAGACCTATATAGGCAAACAGATTTAAAAAAAAAAAAAGACCATCTGTCGAAGAAACTTCCACACCCCAGCCTCTTCTCTAGGGCTGTGTTTCTGTAGGAATTGTGCTTGTGAGCACATGAGTATCCCGACCACTTACGCTGTCCAGCACTCCACATGCAGAATCCCATTCGGTGCTCTCTTCGAGTGGCGTCTAGGACACCATTCTCTACTGGTTTTCCTCTCTCTGGCTACTCCTTACTCTCCTTCACTGGCGCCTCGTCTCCCAAACTCCAAACACTGGAGTTGCTGCTGACTCACTCTGCTGGTGACTTCATCCTGCCTGATGGCTGTAAAGACCATCTGTACACCAAACTTATATCCAAATATAGGTACCAAATGTCTATCTTCAGCTCTGGCCTCTCCCCTGATGCCTAAGGGGAGCTCTTGCCTGCCTGTTCTATGTTCCACTTTGAAGTTGAGGAGGCATCTCCAACTTATCGGCCAAATGACCCGATCACCCCCAAACCTGCTCCTCCCACAGTCTTCCGCCCTCTCAGCAAATGGCAATTCCCTTCTGTTACTCAGCCAAAGTCCTCAAAGTACTCCTTAATTTTTCATCTATTCTCACACCTCACATGCAATGCATTGGCAAATTTTGTCCATTCTATCTTCAAAACATATCTAGAATCTGGCCCTGCGCTCGGGTGCACCCCCAGGCCCCGCGTGCAAGTGAGCCCCCCAGGCCCCGCACGAGGGTGAGCCGTCAGGCCCCGCCGAGGCCCGCAGCAAGATGATGATATAACAGGAGAGTGACACAAGGGAGAGCCAAGATGAGATGTACAGAAAAACCAGGAGCTAATGTGGCACAGGCGGTAGGACACCTCTCTCCCACATCGGAGGTTCGAAGGACCAAATCCCAGTGAAGACAGGAGGAGAAGGATGAGATGAGAGGGCAGGAAACACAGAGAATTGCCCAGCGAATGGACACAAAAACAGCAAAAACGGGGGGAGGGGGCAGGTAAAAATGGATAAAAGTAAATAAGTAAATAAATAAATAAATCTTAAAAAAAAAAAAAAAATTTATCCAGAATCTGACCACTTCCAATGCTATTGCCCTGTTCCAAATCTCTCCTGGAGTATTCCAATAGCCTCTCAATTGACACCCAGGCCTCCATCCTCCCCACACCAACCAGCAGCCCATAATCCTGGGAAACGACCCTCTGCTCCAAATCAGCCAAGGGCTTCTCACCTCACAGAGTGAAAGCCCAGGAGCTACAAAAGACTACTAGGTCCAACCTAATCTGCATTCCCCCAGGGCCCCTCTGACTGCCTCTCTCTGACCTCCTCTCCTACTATGCTTCCGTTTGCTCTCTTTGCCTGGTCACATGAACTCTTTGTTCTTTAAACATGCCAGACACACTCCTGATGGGGTATTTCAACTCTTCCCCCTCTCCTTAGAATGTTCTCCTGCTGTATACCCATATGGTAGCTATTTCTCCTTCAGGTATCTGCCTTTAAATGTCACCTTTTCAGTAATTCCTTGATCATCCTATTTAAAATTACAATGCCCACTTTCTTCTCTGGCTTTCTATTCCCTCCTCTCTGGTTTATTTTCCCCATAGAATGTATTACTCTGACAACCACAAAGATAATAGCCATTTATTTATTGGTTTAGTGTATCGTCTCTTTAGAACTTAAGCCCCATGATGTCAGGACTTTTGTCTGATTTGTCAGCTGCCACTTCCCCAATGTGTAAAGCAATGTCAGGAATAAAGTAGACATTTGGGAAATAATTGTTGGAGGAATGAGTCAATGAGAGGATGAATGATGGTAACAATCCTGTAGGGAATCATTATAGATTCTATCCCATTGATTGAAAATGTCCAAGGCACAGAAGAGTCAAATGACTTCCCAAAGACCTTAAAAACTGTCCCAAACACTCTACTGCTATAGAGAGAGAAGACACCAGCTGCCCCAAAAGTTTGTTCCTGTCTGAGAGATGCAAATTAATTGTCTTTCTCACCAACCCAAGGCCATTTCTTCATAGTGGGTCACTGTGGCTCAATTCTATGAATAGAAAAGAATGGAAAAGGCCCCTGTCTTCTAAGAGTCTGTAGTACTATATCAAATATTTAGAGAATAAGCAAAGCATGTACCGAGTGCCAAATTATCTAAGTGTTATAGATTCCATTGATGGAGAAACAAGTTTGTCTTGATTTAATGGAATGGTTTTAATTAGAAAGAAACGGGAGAAACATGTGAAATGATAGGATGGCCCCAACACAATCACCAACATAATTACTAAGCACCAAATTACACCTGGTATGGAGAACGTTCTCAACATGTTCCTTCATCACCACATCTATCCATGTATTGTCTGAAAACTCCTAAGTATTTTAAATTATAGATTAAATGGGAACTCCAGCTTCCCAAAACAGAACTGCAAGTACAGTGGTACCTCAGTACTCATCGTTAATTGGTTACGGGAGGCGCGACGAGTACCAAAAACAAGTACCAAACAAATTTTTCCCATAAGGAATAATGTAAATAAATTTAATGCATTTCCAAACCAAAGACAATGCACATTTTTAAGGCAATATGTAAAAAGATAGGGTTGTATATCATTACTTTACATGAGAAATAAACCTAAAAATAAAGAAATAGTTAGAATAAAAAAAAAACTACATGGGAAGTAGATGTGGCTCAAGCAGTTGGGTGACAGCCTACCACATGGGAGGTCCTGGGTTCGGTTCCCAGTGTCTCCTAAAGAAGATGAGCAAGACAGTGAGCTGACGTGATGGGTTGGTACAGCAAGATGATGCAACAAAGAGACACAACAAGGAAACACAATGAGAGACACAACAAGCAGGAGCAGAGATGGCTCAAGCCATTGGGCACCTCCCTCCCACATGGGAGGTCCCGGGTTTGGTTCCCAGTGCCTCCTAAAAAAAAGAAGATGAGCACACAACAAACAGACACAGAGCAGACAGCAAGTGCAAAACCAATGGGGGCGGGGGGGGGGGATAAATAAAAAATAAACTTTTAAATAAATAAAAATAAAAACGTCACTATACCTGTACTGAGAAGAATCCATGGCCTAATGAGATGGTGGGAGGAGAGTGGTGAGGAGGAGAGGTTATGTGGGGTGTTGCTTGGAAGGAGAGTTCCCCTCCAATAGAACACTGGGCACTTACACTTCAGGTGTTCTTTCTCATTTCTGCCTTTTTTCAACTTGCTCCATAGGCTCCAACACACTCTTTGTCACCTTCATTAAAACCTATCCAATAAGGACTGCTTCTGTCTTCTTTTCAGAATTCCTCGAAAGTATGAAATTGTTTGGATATTCAATAAATTCACATTTCTGCTTGTCAGAGCTTTGTCTGGATGGTACTTCTCCACAAAGTTTTGAACTTCTGCCCATTTTGCACACATTTCTTTTATCAAGAACTGGAGACATCCTCCCTTAGCTCCTCACCTGAAGAAATCTCTTCAGCCACCTCTTGCTGCTGCTCCTTCTGTAGTACCTGCAGCTCCTCAGTGCTGAGCTCTTCACCATGTTCTTCCACTGACTCCTGAACATCAGCATTATCGACCTCCTGACCCACGATTGGCACAAAGATACAACATCCTGCACAACTGTACCCTCTGCACCTGCAGGCTTGGGGTCAGCCTCAAACCCTTTGAAGTCTCTCTGAGTCACAGCTTCTGGCCACAAATTCTGGCCTGGTAATGCCTTTTCCTCTTTTGTGGTGTAGGTTCTACTCAGCATTTTTTTTCCAAAAAAACTCCAGTCTCATCACAGTTAAAAACTTGGTGGGGAATAAAACCCTCAGCCTCTATGTAGCCTTGAAATTCACTGACAAATTCATCAGCAGCCTTTTTATTAGCACTCACTGCCTTGCCAGGCCTCACACTATGGATGCCGGTCCTCTTTTTTAAATTATCAAACCAGCCATGGCTGACCTTAAAAACTTCAACACTCCCATCACTCAGTTCTGGTTTGTTTTTCAAAAGATCGGCATCCAACACTTTTGCTTTTTCACATATCATGGCTTCTGATACACTGTCGCCCACTAACTGCTTCTCGTTTACCCAAATTAATAACTGCTTTTCAACTTCAAGTGTTTGGGAACGCTGCTTTGTTACTGCTTTAACTCCTTTGCAACATCAGCCTTTTTTCAATAGCTTCTTTTTTCTTAATGATGGTGGAGCCCGTTGTTCTAGGCATACCGTATTCCCTAGCAAAATCAGTAATGTGAATGCCGCTGTCATATTTACCTATTATTTCTTTTTTTTTGCTCAATGGTGGTGTGAAGTAATTTTCTTTACTGTTCAGCGCTATCACTGTGCATTTTCTTAGGACCCATGATGAGAAAAAAAAGACAAAAATACACAAAATGACCACAGAAGCTAAGACTACAATGGGATGTGCACAGGGCAAGAGCTACCGCGTGACTAACGTGTGACCCTTTGTTTCAGCTGGAAAGTACAGTCACGAGGCAACCAACACCAAGATCTAGCTTGTGCATTGAGTACCAAACAAACGACAAGTACTGGGACAAAATTTTTGCGTCAAAATGTGTCGAGTACCAAATTCGACGTGTTTCAAAGCAGCCGAGTACCAAGGTATGACTCTATTAGCCATGCCTCCTACAGAGAGAGACCCACAAACCAGGATTTGGAAGAAACAGAAAGAACAAACCTTCCGATGACCCCCAGATGAGAATAAAGGGAAGGACCAGGTACTTAAGGTCCATGGCTGCTTCACTCCCCAATGGCTTCCAGACAAGAGGAGAAGGTCAAGGGCTACGAGTCTCCTCACATGCTCACCTGGCCATCGTTCCCACCCCACTTACCGTCACTTATCATCGAGCCAGCCTGAATTCCCAGAGGTTCCCAGGGTACACCGAGGGCCTTCAGGGCTCTGTATCTTTGCACCTGCTTTTCTCTGCTTGAAGCTTCTTTCTTCTCCCGCATATAGCCAGCTAACTCGGACTCACTCAGCAATGGGGACTGCTTTCTGGGGAGTCTTTCCTAACCCACCAGTGTACTTTAGACATCCCCACCCTGGGCTCCATGCAAACTTTGGCCACGGCTCCGTATATTCATTGCAGGTTACCCACCACATCCCCTGCCAGCATAAAGATCTTTGAATGCAGGGTTGGAGCTGTCAGCCGTGCCCCTAATAACTAATGTGCATTTGGGGCAATGCAAGGACTCAACCAGTGATAAATGACTGAAAATCTGAATTGGTAATAAGAGAACACACTCTATGGAAAAGTACACCATTTGGTACTGCTTGAATTGATCATGTACATTAAGTGAAAATAAGTAAATCAGGAAGTGGATGTAGATCAAGCGGTTGAGTGCCTGCTTCCCATGTACGAGGTTGTGTACTCATTCCCCGGTACCTCCTAAAAAAAAAGTACATAAATACAAGTAAATCATATTCCTGGGAATGAGTTCCTTACCACTCTTGAAATTCTTCACAACGCCAGACATGGATACTATACTAACAATATTACTACTACACAGAACTTCCATTTGCAGGATTGAACATGTTTTCTCTTCCTCTCCAAGCATTTAATAATTCAAAAATCCAGAGAGACAACTTCCCTATTGCACCAACTTACTACCTTCGATTATTCTGCCTTTCCCGGCAAAGCCTGGTCCAGCTGACTCTTGAAAACCCAGTTCATCAGCTAGCCATTCTTTAAAAACTGTACTTAACAGAACTAGATTTCTATATTCTAGAGATTCAAACAGCTCTTCCAAAACTAAATTCTAGTAGTCTTCTTTAGCTGAGTCTAGGAATAAATGTCTCCTAGTTTAGAAGAGTAGTGCACTACTCTCAGGAAAGTTTTTTTTAATCAATTTTACCAATTGAAGATTCTCTGAAACTCACTTTCCTATCACTTTTTTTAAAATCTTGAAAAGAACCAGAATATATTGCTTGAAAATATATTAACTCTTACATTTCAGGCTTTTCCAATCTCTCGCTTTTTCTTGTGAAAGATTTTAATGTTATTAGCTATTTTTCTCTAAGATCCTTTTAAGATCTTTCACTCAAGATCCCTGCAGTATTTAATAAGGATTATAAGTATTAGCCTTGAGGCATAGGCAAGTGGGTGGCAAGTATTATCAACACATAAGAACTACCAGGTTCTAAATTTAAATAATGTCTAATTGAAGGAAAATGCTAAGACTTGTCATAATATGGAAAACATCATTTATAATGAAATTTGATGACATTTTAGGAATGTGTTTTAACTAAGTTTTGAATTGGATTTTTATTTTATAGGCTTGTTTGCTAGTAAAAGTCAATCTTTAAAAAAATAAAGGATGGGTCATGTCAACTTGAAAAAAACTCCCAACGGCCAAAGCGGAATAATTTGAGCAAACAAAATGGTGGTAATGTTGGATTATAACCTAAAGAACCAAATATTCATGAGACCCTACTGACATAAAAAAAATAAAAAAAATATAAAAAAAAATTAACTGATGGAATAAATAAGCAAATGGGAGAGAAGGGACAAAGGGACAAATATTCCTTACAGAAGAATTCCAAATAATACATGTAGAAGGAAGGAGGGAAATAGAAAATCACCATTAGAACAGCACAGTAATAACTGCTGCAGATAAGATCCAAGGATGATGATACTTAATGCACCTGTGACAAGCCAGGTGGATGTCATGAGATTCTATGAAATGATGCAACGAGAGAGCACGTCACCTCTGGGGTATTCTTCCCTGAAATACATAACCCCTGTCTAATCAGGAGGAACCATCAGACAGATCCAAACTATAATACATCTAACCAGCAGGATTCAAAAGTGTCAAGGTCAGGAAAGAGGAGGAAAGATTGAGAAACTGCAAGGAAGGGGAGACTAGAAGACCTGGTAACCTAACACAAAATGGAATCTTGGGCTGGTTCCTGGAACAGAAAAAGGACATTAGTGGAAAACTCATGGAATCCAATTAAAGACTGTAGTTCAGTTGATAGGGTGGTACCACTGTTGACTCTCTTAGTTTTGAAAAATACACTATTGTTACATAAGACACTAGCATCACAGGAAGCTGAGTGAAGAGTATACGGGAACTCTCTGTACTATCTTTATGACTGTTCTGCGAATCTAAACTATTTCAAAATAAAAAGTTTTAAAGAAAGTCATCTATCTGTTATCCCTAACAGAATAAACTACTGGTGTTCCACCTAAATGTTATTATGGACTTTTAGTTATGGGTGTGATAAGTATATTGTGATAATTTCTTAATGATTCTTACCTTCAACATTTATCAATTTGATGCTCCTATCGTTGTCATATGGACAAAATATAAGATAATATCTTTCTCCTTGTGACAAATTTTGAGTTTTTATAGTAATTTACTTATACATTATCTTTACATGTTGATATAGTATATCCTATATATCCCTATGCCATCTGTAACTTCTTTTATAGTGTTCTATTGAGAAATAATTAGTGAATCCAAGTAAAGAGGAATAAAAATGTTTTAATTGTTTAAATACATTGGTAAATTGAGTAATTTACATTGTAGTACTAAGAAGAGATACGTGGTCATTAACAAAGAATTATCCAAATATTCCAGTAACCATCCATCACAAGTCCTTGAAAACAGTATAGAATTAACATGATGAGGTGTCGTGATTACACAAGGGTAGCATGAGAGACTCAGTGACTAGGAAGTAGCGATAATTACATAAGCCTTTGAGTAAGAAAATAAGATTTAATCAAAATGCGCATATGACACTCCAATTTAAGTAGTTTATTTTGAAATATTACAATGTAATTCATATTAAATTTTCTGACATTTAAATAAAATCAAAAACCAAATAGAGAAAAAGGAAAGTGATCATAATAAGAATCAATTTAATGATTTTCCAGCTAAAAATTAACATGACGTAGAAATTGTAAAAGATAACAAATATATTATTTTAGGTAACTCATTTATAGAGCCTTATTGTCTTAAGTTATAAATAGAATAAGGATTTTATTATTTAAAAAACTATCAAAAAAGTATGGGTGAAAAGGCATGATCTTCATGAACTGTGTTGAATGACCAGGATGAAAATGCTGCTGGAGCACAGCAGACGAGGCTGGGCAACCATAGCTCCATGACAGTTTATTAACTTGTCTTTCATGTGTCAACAACGGAAAGTTCCATAAAGGAATATACTATCTAACCAATCCCCTTCTCTTACCACAACATTCAACCTGTGCCTTTGGTTTTAACTACACCCTGAATTTGTTTGTATGTTTTTTGGAGGGGGGAATGCATGACTGTTTAGAAGTTTCTTGGAAATGTCTGTGCACATTATAATGTCCCATGGAGCCAGATTCTTTCCAAATCTTGATGAGCAAGCTCTAAAGACAACAAACAGAAAAAAGAAAAGAGTTAACAAGCTTAAAAAGGTACAACTTAGATGAAAATACATCAGCCCTTGGCCTACAGATTATTTACTGATTTTCTTTTATGGAAAACACACATTCAGCATTCACTCAAAACTTCTTTAAGATTTTCTATGTGCCCAGTGCAATGCTAAGCACCAATAATACTTATATAAAAAGATAAAGTCAAGTGGAGAAAGAGACTAATAAACTTACAATTGAAACACATGATGAAACAAAAGAAGAAAGAAAACCCACATGATGAACAATACCCCAACCTAGCTGCATATGAACGTCTCCCAAATTAAAAATACAGACTGTTCAGCCACATCCCCACCCCTTTTGTACCTAGTCAGAACCTCCTGGGAGAGAAAGAGGTCTAGTTATCCACACTATACCAAGCTCCCGGGTGTTCTGATGCCGCTAGCCCAGCTTCCGGCATTTGAGAACCATCATTTAAACTCCTCTGCTGGAAGGACTCCACACACCTAAGTGTGCATAGCTTTTAACCTAGGGTCAACGTAGAAGAACCTACGCTTCTGTATCTGCAATAGAAGTGATTTTAACACATTCTAAAGCCATTCCACAATTTGTTTCAAAAAGTAACCAGACTTGGGGAGCGGGTTACTTGCTTTCCATGTACAAGGTCCAGGGTTCAAACCCTGGTACCTCCTAAGAAAAGAAAGAAAAAAGAAGAGTAATCAGACCATGTAGCTAAAATGGCAATACTACCCAAAGCAATCTACATTCAGTACAATCCCTATCCAAATCTCAATCACCATTTTTTGCAGAAATGGAAACACTGATCCTAAAATTTATATTGAAAGGCAAGGGACCCGAATAGGCAAAACAATCTTGAAAAAGAAGACCAAAGTTGGAAGATTCACTGTACCAAGCTACAGTAACCAAAACAGTATGGTACTAGAATAAGGATAGACATATAAACCAATGGAATAAAATTGAGAGCCCAGAATTAAACCATCTATGGTCAACTGATTTTTAACAAGGGTGCCAAGACAATTTAATGAGGGGAAGAATAGTTTCTTCAACCAATGGTGGTGGAACAACTGAATATCCATATGCAAGAGAATGAATTTGGACCCCTACCTCTCACTACATATAAAAACTGACTCAAAAAGGATCAAAGACCAAATTATAAGAGCTAAAACCACAAAACTCTTAGAAGAAAACACAGAGGCAAATCTTCATGACCTTGGATTTAGCAATGATTTATTAGATATGGCACCAAAAGCATAAGCAACAAAAGAAAAAATAAATTGCACTTTGTCAAAATTAAAAACCTTTTTGCATCAAAGGACACTATCAAGAAAGTGAAAAGAAAACCCACAAAATAGGAGAAAATATTTGCAAATAATTTACTGATAAAGGTCTAATATCCAGAATATATAAAGAACACTTACAACTCAACAGCAAAAAGACAAACAACCCAACTCTAAAAAGGGAAAAGTACTTGAATAAACATTTCTCCAAAGACGATATAAAAATGGCCAACAAGCACATGAAAAGATGTTGAACATCGTAGACATTAGGGAAATGCCAATCAAAACCACAATGAGATACCACTTCTTATCCACTAGGATAGCCATAATAAAGGGGGAAAAAGGAACCCAACAAGTGTCAGTAAGGATGTGGAAAAATTGGAGCCTTTGGACATTGCTGGTAGAAATGAAAATGATACAGGCACTATGGAAGGCAGTTCAGCATTTTCTCAATAAGTTAAATATAGAATTAGCATATGAGCCAGTAATTCCACCCCTGGGTAGACACCCAAAAGAACTAAAAACAGACGTTTCAACAAAAACTTTTACATGACTGTTCACTGCAGCACTATTCCCAATAGCCCAAAGGTGGAAACAACCTAAGTGTCCACCAACAGATGAATGAATAAGCGAAATGCGGTATATACATACAATGGAATATTATTCAGCCATAAAAAGGAATACAACATAGCTAAGCACTGAAAACATTATGCTAAGTGAAAGAAGCCAGACACAAAGGGGTAGGAAAAAAGACTAAGATCAAATTAAATGTTTAGAAATAGAGTTAAAGAATGGGGAAAATGGAGAAGAGAGGAGTAGCAATAAAATAATACATATTTACAGCGATGTCTTCTGGTAAGGAAATATTTTAGCTAGTTGTTTAAGGTTACACTGGCTGGGTTACCAGCAATGTTGCTAAATTGTTATCAGAGAATTTTAGATCCACACGCAAAGGTGATCAATCATCTCTCCCATGAGATGCCTGATACTGAGAGAAGTTGTGAGAAGTTAAGGGACTCATCTAAGGTCCCGTGTCAGCAGCAGAGCTGTGACCACACCCAGACTCCTGATACCCACCTACACGGCACCCCTTTCCACCCCATCTCTAAGCTTTTTGAAATAGACCATTTTTAGGAACAGGAATGTGGGCCTGCTTTCAAATAGATTATCTTTTCTATTTTGATGCAAAGAATAAAAATTACTACTTCATAGGGGAAACTGGCAGGGAACTCAGAAATCTGTATGTAGGATTAGAACCCTATTAAAAGTACCGGAAATAGAAAATCTCCAGCAAATGCCCAAAGAGAAATCCAATGCCCGAATTTGTTCATGGGTGCTCAGGAATGGACTCCACAAAACTGTTGCCTTGTTGAGAAAGTCTTAGAAGTAGCTACCCAAAGGTTTTTTGTTTTTTTTTAAAGACTTATTTTTTTTTATTTATCCCCCCCACCCCATTGTTTGTGCTCACTCTCTGTTCTCTGTGTCCATTTGCTGTGTGCTCCCTGTGCCTGCTAATCTTCTCTTTAGGAGGCACTGGGAACTGAATGTGGGACCTCCCATGTGGGAGAGAGGCACTCAATTGCTTGAGCCACCTCCGCTCCCTGCTTTTGCTGTCTCTCTCATTGTATTTCCTCTTTGTGTCTCCTTGTTGCATTAGCTCACCAAACCAGCCCATTGTGCCAGCTCACTGTCTTGCTTGTCTTCTCCAAGAGGTACTGGGAACTGAACCCAGGACCTCCCATGTGGTAGGTGGGAGCTCAATCGCCTGAGCCACATCCACTTCCTTACCCAAAGGTTTTTTACAGTTCTTTTCAGGAAGAAAGTGGTTTCATTTTCTGTGTCCCCTTGCTCCAGCAGGGTAAGCTTATTTGCCTCCACCTGTGAGTTTATTCTGCGCCCCCATCTTCCTCCCCCAAACCAACTGGCCCTAGGCACGAAGTTGGTTCAACATCAAATCAGTCTTGTTTCTGGTCTGCCAGTGGCTGGATTCTGGTTACAAAAAACAATAATAGGTGCATCTCTGAGAGACCCAGGGCAGTTCGTGTCTGCTGCTAAGGTTTCCACTACAGAGGCAAGAAAAAAAGGCCCTTGGGTTTTCTGTCTGGTTGTGGCAGCCAAGATTGAATGGGGAATACAGGAAATTCTGAAAACATGGGGAAGGAAAAATAATCTTTGCAACTCAAAAATAAACATGTAAACAGTGAATAGCAAAAAGAAAAAAAAAACAACAATAGCATGATGATGATAGTGACTATGAAAACAGTGATAGCAGAAGGTAACTTTATTTTTAGAGAAGTTTTAAAGTAGATCATTTGTTATTGTGTATGTTATCTTGCACCAATATAAAGATAGAGGTTGCCAGAGGTTCAGAAGGGAGGGGGAGAATGAATGAGTAGAACAGGGCATATCTGGGGCTGTGGGATTCTTTTCCATAATAACTGCAATGATGGAAGCAGGACATTAATCATCTGTCAAGACCTATGGAACTGCATAGCACGAAGGGTAAACTACAATGTAGACCGCAAACTTTGGTTGGTACCATTTATTTTTTATTTAACCCTAGCACTAACATTTTCAAGGTAAGCATGCACTCCATTTTATAGATTACAAAAGTGTGGCAATGAAGGGGAAGTAACTTGCCCAGCTAATAAGTGGAAGAGCCTGAATTCAAATCCATGGCAGTTTGACTCCCAAAAGAGAACGGGCTCTCTCAGGAGACAGGGTATTCCTGATCACTGGAGGCTTTATAAGAGGTTGGAGGTCATTGAAATATAATGAGAATCCAAGCATCAAATGCATTGTTGAAAAGATGAACTGAGACTCTGTTTCTATGGAAATGCCGCTAGATATCTGGTAAACAGAGGGTAGTTAATAAATGAAAGCAATGTTTTCTCTTGTCTTGTTCTTGTCTCATTATAATTATAATCCCAAGCTCTTCAGCAGGATCCCAGGCCAATTTCTTCTGTCCATATTGAACATGTGTTATACTATTCAACCTGTAAACTCAGTCTATGATTCTTACTAGTGCTTCTGACATAGCTGCATCTCTGTAGGCTGGCGACTGACCATCTCTATTAGCTGTCTGGCACTGAGACATCCCTTCTCTCTATATTAACTAACTCCTGGCTACTGCTAAACATTTACTATTGGTCCTAATCCAATTCCCTGTCCTATCCTCTCCGGTTTCCCCCTGTCATTTCTCAAGTCCTAGGCCCTCAGAGTTTTGGCAATGAAGAAGTGTGAAACCTCAGTGTTCTAGATGGCCCAGCCTTAGCTTGTTCTTATTAAGTAAATTAACTTGCACTGGAGACAAAATGAAAAAAAAAATAATAATAACTGCAAAGAAAATCAATCTCATCATTAAAGAAACCTTTACAATAAACACGTTTGATTCCACAGATTTAACTACAAGATGAGACCCTTCCTACTATTAAGGAAGTTCAAGATTTCTAAGAAGTACATAGCAATAATGTCTACAGGCTAAACAGAATTATTTAGAAAAATATACAGTACCTCTTGAATATTGAGTCAAGATATTATTTTCTTCTAATCTTAAAGAGAAAATTAAGAAAAGTTAAAAATTTAGATTATATAGTATATATTCTAGTTTCCTATAAAATTATAAACAATAGTGACATATTTGTATTTTCTAGCCTAAATCATAATGGAGAGAAATAGCAATAAGGAAAAAATAACTATGGTAAGTTAAAAATAATGTAATAAAGCCTTAGGTACAAATTAAACATACTAATAATCCTTTAAAACTATACATCAGACAACTATACAGTGGTTAGTAAATCAGCATTCTTTTCCACAAGCCTCACTAAAATTATAATTAAGCAAGAATCTATCTACAAGGTCACAGCCACGCCTATTGCTCAAAAGGATTTTGTTAGCCCTGCAAATAGTAACTACTGCAACTCAGAAAAGGGACTCTCACTTCATTTAATTATACAGTAGGCAGTTATTTTTCCTTTAATCACCAGACTGCTCACCAGTTAGTAGTTTTTATAATATATTACAGAAATATAACTTTATGGTCTACAAAACACTGTAAACTTGCTTAAACATTAGTTTTCCTTTTCACACTGATCATCACTGAAATTAACAAGAAATTAAAAATATCCATGGAGCATATCCACAAATAGAAGCTTGAATTTTGCTCTGGAACTACTCAAATGTGTGGGAGGCAATTTTGACAAATTATTACAATGAACAGACAATGCTTTTACATGGTTCACAGAACCTAACTATATAGGTTAAGTCAGGCAAACTGAAAAAATAAGTTTCATATTTTTTTATGACATATAAAAATAAATACTTAGAATAAATACCACATGACTTCACTTACTTTTTCGTACAGTCTTTGTTTGACTGGATACCATATTGACAGCTTCCGATGGTAGGCCAACATACACCCCTCCATAGTTTCTTAATAAAAACAAGCAGATACAGAAAAATCAGTCCAATTTAAACAGTTCTGTAAATTCACAGGAAGCTATAGCAGCATGGACCACTTCAAACAATTGTAAATTATTAAAATGAGTCATGATTTTTCAAAAATAGAATTCAGGATATTATTGCCTTTGGAAAGATAACTTTTTCTATGTTAAAAAGAAGCTATTAAAAAAGAAAACTATTTAGTGTGTAGAAATTTTGTTTATTTTACTTGCAGCGAGAAAGAAGAAGGAAAGTTGGGATGTTATAATTTAGTATAATAATAAATATCAGTAGCGTGACAGATGTAATTATCAACATTTATCAGTAATTCAGATGGTCAATATGATATTAGACGTTATTTTACCTTTAGATAGATATAAATATAAAAGGAGGGAACAGAGAGCTAAGGAGTAAAGAGCGAGAAGGCAGTGAATCAGAAGAGGAGGTGAAAGGACAGAAAAGGCTGAGCGAATGAAGAGAGCAGGACATCCAAAGACCAAAGGATGAAAACTAGCAGAGGCCATGTGCAGAAGACAAAAACCATGCTTGCTTGAAAGAAGCAAAGATTATGATTCCTGGGCAAGTGCTTTTTCAGATCACACGCTCCCACCTGTATTCTCTGTGCCAAAGGTTTCCCTGGTGGAACATGTATTCTTGGTAATGTGCTACAGTGTGTTAAATCCACGAGGTAGGGCAAAATTATTCACATTAAATCCAGTTGCAATACCAAACATACCTTCTCTTGTCATCTTCTGTTATTGATTCTTCTGTTCTAAAAGGTCAAAAACATTTGCCATGAGCCCTCTGGTTACATAGTCAGAGACTACATTTTTTTATTATGGGAAAAGGGGCACTGATGAGTTAAAGTCCATTTTGTTTATTTCAAGTGTTTCCATAAAGTATTTCTCTAACACAGTGTTCTGTCTATACCTTAATCATTCACACTCCACAAAACCAGTAATTACCTACTTACCAAAAAGTGCAAATCCAGCAAATGCCAAAAAGCTTAACTGACAGACAAAATGAAAAACAAGGCAGCAGAGATTTTTAGAAAGAGTACATAAATTAGGAGTCAGGAAGCCTGGTTTCTCATCTTGGCTGTTCCCTGCTCCCTGTGAAATGGACAAGATGTGAGCAAGCTACCTGCCTGTCTCATGTGTAAAATAAGGAGGTTGACAGATGATCCCTGAGATCCTTTCTGGTCTTAACACATGAGAATTTTGTGTGTCTCACTCCTGTTCAATGGTACAACTATAGATCTTGTCAGATTTCTTTAGTGAAGAAATGGAAAAATGCAAATTTGACTTCTTTGTATCTAAAGTCTGCCATTTTACATATTATCTACCACAAAGAGAGGGAGGAGATGCTTAAAAGGAAGTGTTTATAGGGAATCACTACTTTAAAATGTACAGCCACTTTCCTTGTAAAAGAGGAAGCCACATTCTACTAGATGTTCCTTGGCATATTTATAAGAGGATTGGGAAGCTTTCCCTGAAGCACTACCCTAAGAAAGCAAAGGAACTCTGCCATACCAAAGTTAGTCTTCTGAAAGGAAAGGGGGGCGGGGTGGGGGCGGAAACCTTAGTATGATTCAAATGAATCTGACTGAACTGGACATGTAAATTCTAAGGAGCTTTAGTCAAGAAGAAAGCAGACTGAAAACAACTAAACATCTTCATTGGATCTTCTAATTCTAGGGATTTTCCAACTGATTTTACCCATTTAACAGGTGTAAATATGCCAAGTTTTAACTACATGCACATGAGATTTTGCTTCACTGCAACAGTCATTAGGGTCCAATTGCATAAAGAAAAGTGGAGATTTGGTTGATTATCTGGCAAACAATGGCCATGCAGACAGCTAATACTCTAATAGAGTGCAAAAATCCACCTTGAGATCCAATTCATCCAAACTGAGCACATAACCTGAAATCCCTGGATCATGATCACCTTCATTTACTTCATGGTATATAATAAAGTTGGGTCGTTTTTTAATTTGAAGGTGTCAAAGTCATACTGTATTAGAAATGGTGTTGTGCTTATTGATGTGGTCTAGCAAAACGCTGTTTATTACGTTTAATTAAAATGGATTTTTTAAGCTTTTAGTATGGATCATGGGAAAATGACAGTGATAAACCTTTTCAAGATCATTAAAACTGTTAACTTTGGTCCTGAATTACTGAAATGATCATGAAATTGCTTTTGGAGCTTTATATAACTAGTAAATTTGGACATACACATTGTTTCATATTTTCTGCCAAAGCTATTCTTTCCATATCCAATTACATACCTGTTTATTTCAATTCTTTCCCCTTTTGTCTAATTCTGCTAAAAGATATATTCAAGGTTTTAAAATATATTTTAGGGGGCAGATGTGGCTCAAATAGTTGGGCGTCCATCTCCCATATGGAGGGACCTGGGTTCGATCCCCGGGACCTACCAGTAAAATAAAAATAAAAAAAAATAAAAATAAATAAAAATAAAAATAAAAATAAATATATATATATATATATTTTTTTAACTTTCCCAAAGGTAAGCAAATAAATTATTTGTCTCATTAATTATTCAGTACCCTAAAACCCAATCTGTGTTTCTGATTATAAAATTAATCAATAGCCTTACACATCTAACTGGCAGGAAATGATACTGTAGCTGTCAGATATACTGGAAAATAAATTAAACTTCAAATATAAGAACATACAATCTTTGAAAATATTAATACCATTTATAAAGACATATAAGATGTCCATTCCTTTAAATCTTTAAATAAGTTATAAAGCATGCCTTTGTGTATGTGTGTGTGTGTCTGTGTGTTCTCAGGTTATGAGATTTCTGCTTTATCCATTCCTTCAACATGCAATTATTCTACAATTCTAGTACTAGAGACTCAAAAGACTACATGGGTAAAAATAGCACTATAAATGAGTCCCGCTATGTGTCAGGTTTGTATGGGGTAATTCACAAACATTGTGACAGTCTGAATTTGATGAATCCCAAAAAGAGATTATGTTTTTGAACTAATCCGTTTCTGTGGGTGTGAGGCCCTTTGATTGCATTAGTCACTTGATTAGATCACTTGATTCAATCGCTTTGGGGATTTTGAATGCATGTGGCATGACACAGGTTGGGTCTCTGCCTTCTTGCTGTGTTTTATATAAACAGAGACACAGAGAGAAAGAGGACACTCAGAGAAAGGAAGCCACCATTTTGATCCTGCCATGTGAAAGAGAGGACTGAAGGAAAACAGAGAAGCCCCAAGAGGCTGAAAGAGGTCTGGAGTCTGGAATCAGCAGAGTGCAGAGGCACAGAAAGAGGCCCCTAATGGGCTGGACCCACAGAGCAGCTCAAGGCTAACGAGACGAGCCCTGCCATATGCCTGACTGCCACATGGCAGGACGCCAGGATCACCAGTAACTGACTTTGGTGAGAAAGCATCACTGATGGTGCCTTGATTTTGGCATTTTCCCCTAATAAAATTTCTATTACAAAAACCAACCCATTTCTGGTACTTTGCATCAGCAGCCCTTTAGCAAAATAAGACAAACATCAACACTATTCCTCAAACAACCCCAAGAGTTTAGACCTGAGCAAATAACTGTAATGGTTTAGACCCCATCAACCCAACACCAAATATCATGCTGCACATTCTAAATCATCAAACTGCCTCCCAACAGGAAGAAGTGACCACTGAAAAACACTTTCGGTAGAAACAAACCAACATGGTGGTTTCCCTCAAACTGGGAGTTCCCCTCACACCACTCTTGCAAAGGCTTTGAGCCTCTCCCCAGTCACACAACCTGCTTATGGGATTTTTTTAAAGCTTTTTTATTGAGATATATTCACATATGAGACAATCCATCCAAAGAGTACAAACAATGGCTTTTAGTATAATCAGAGTGTTATGCATTCATCACCACAAAAAATTTTTGAATAATTTCATTACTCCAAAAAGAAAAACTCCACACCCCTTAGCAGTCACCTGTCAATTCCTCTATCCTTCTCCAGCCCTACATAACAACTAATCTAATTCCATCTTTATAAATTGATTTATATTTATATTTTATAAAAACGGAATCATACAATATGTAGTACTTTGGGTCTGGTTTCTTTCATGTAGCATAGTGTTTTGTTTTGTTTTGCCTAATATTAACATCTTGTAACATTAACATACATTTTTTTTTCAGTTTCAAAGAAAAACAGTCTTATATATGCAATATTATCCATATTCATATTTCACATGAGGTTTTACTATGCTATACAGTCCCATGTTACATTTTTTAGCTTTCCCTCCTAGTAATATATATGACCTTAGACTTTCCCTTTCAACCACTGTCATCCCCATATAATAGCTCTGCTAGTTACAAACACTATGATGTGCTTTCACCTTTTCTATTCATTTCCAAAGAATAGCAAACACCCTTTTTACCAATTCTGTACAGATTAACCCTCATTTTTCCATTCTTTAACCTCATTCTATTTTCTGGTAACCTATATTCTAGTTATTAACTCCAAGTGCTTAAACAACACATTTAGTTAATAATAATGCAGTCATACAGTATTTGTCCTTTTGTGTCTGGTTTGCTTCACTCAACATGTCCTCCAGGTTCATCCATGTTGTCAAATGCTTCATGACTTGATTTCTTCTTATACCTGCATAATATTCCATCATGTATATACACCACAGTTTGTTTATCCATTCATCCCATTTGTCAATTGATGGACACCTGAGTTGTTTCCATCTTTGGGAATTGTGAATAATGCTGCTATGAACATCGCTGTGCAGGTGTCTGTTCATGTCACTGTTCTCAGTTCTTCTGAATATATACCTAGTAGTGCCAGATCACATGGAAAATCTATATTCAACTTCTTAAGGAACTGCCAAACACTCCTCCACAGTGGCTGTACCATTCTACATTCCCACCAACAGTGAATAAGCATTCCTATCTCTCCAAATCCTCTCCAATACTTGTTGTTTTCTGTCTTTTTAATAGTGGCCATTTTAATAGATGTGAAATGATATCTCATTGTAGCTTTGATTTGCATTTTGTAGTTTTCTGAATATAGGTCCTATACATCTTTGGTTAAATTGATTCTTAGGTATTTGAGTCTTTTTGTTGCTATTGCAAATGGAATTTTTTCACTGATTTCCTCCTCAGATTGTTCAATACTAGTATACAGAAACATTGTTCATTTTTGCGTGTTGATCTTATACCCTGACACTTTGCTGAACTTGTTTTATTAGCTCAAGTAGCCTTGACATAGACATTGTGGGATTTTATAAATATTGGATCACGTCATCTGTAAATAGAGTTTTATTTCCTCTTTTCCTATTTGGATGCTTTTATTTATTTATTTTTCTTATCTAATTGCTCTAGCTAAAACTTCTAGCACAATATTGAGTAACAGAAGTGACAGTGGGCACCCTTGTCTTGTTCCCAATCTTAGAGGGAAAGCTTTCTATCTTTCCCCATTGAGTACAATGTTGGCTGTGGGTTTTTCATATATGCCCTTTATCATATTGAGGAAATTCCCTTCTAGTCCTATCTTTAGAAGTGTTTTTATCAAGAAAGGGTGCTGGATTTTGTCTAATGCCTTTTCTGCATTGATTTAGATGATCCTGTGTTTTTTCTTTCCTTCAATTTGTATATGGTGTATTATGTTAATTGATTTTCTTATGTTGAACCACCCTTGCATATCAGGATAAGCCCCACTTGATCATGGCGTCTAATTAATTCTTTTGATATGCTGTTGGATTCTATTTGCAAGTATTTTGTTGAGAATTTTTCCACGTATGTTCATTAGAGAGATTAGTCTGTAATTTTCTTTTCTTGCAGTGTTTTTATCTGGTATAAAAACAGTATTAGGGGAAGCGGCTGTGGCTCAATCAGTAGGGCTCCCGTTTACCATATGGGAGGCCCCGGGTTCGGTTCCCGGGGCCTCCTGGTGAAGGCAAGCCCGCCTGCACGGCGTGGTTAGCTGACTCAGCGAGCACAAGCAGCAAGAGGGGGATAAATGAATAAATAAATAAAATCTTTAAAAAAAATAAAAATAAAAATAAAAACAGTATTAGGGTATTAGGTATTACCTAGTTTGGTATTAGGGTGATGTTGGCTTCAAAAAATGTGTTGGGTAATTTTCTCTCCTCTTCAATTTTTTGGAAAAGCTTAAACAGGATTGGTGTTAATTCTTCTCGAAATGCTTGGTAGAATTCACCTGTGAAGCCATCTGGTCCTGGACTTGTCTTCATTGGGAGATTTTTGATGACTGTTTCAATCTCTTTACTTTGTGATTGGTTTGTTGAGTTCTTGTATTTCTTGTAGATCAATGTAGGTTGTTTGTGCATTTCTAGGAATTTGTCCAATTCATCTAGGTTGTCTAGTTTGTTGTCATAGAGTTTCTCATAATATCCTCTTATGATCTTTTTTATTTCTGTGGGGTCATTCATAACTTCCCCCCTTTCATTCCTGATTTTATTTGCATCTCCTCTCTCTCTCTCTCTCTCTCTCTCTCTCTCTCTCTTTTTTTTTTTTTTTTTTTGTTAGTCTAGCTAAGGGTTTGTTTATTTTAGTGATCTTCTCAAAAAAAAAAACTAGCTTTTGGTTGTGTTGATTTTCTCTATTGTTTTTTTGTTGTTGTTGTTCTCAATTTCATTGATTTCTGCTCTAATCTTTATTATTTCTTTCCTTCTGCTTGCTTTGGTATTGGTTTGCTGTTCTTTTCTAGTTTCTCCAGTTGTTCAATTAGACCTTTGATTTTAGCTCTTTATTCTTTTTAAATATAGGCATTTAGGGCTATAAATTTCCCTCTCAACACTGCCTTTCCTGTATCCCATAAGTTTTGATACATTGTTATATTAGTCAGCCAAAAGGGTGACAATGCAAAATACCAGAAATCTGTTGGATTTTATAATGGGTATTTACTTGGGGTAGAAGCTTACATTTACAAGGCCCTAAAGAGTTCAAAGTTAGTTCCTCAACAAAGTCCACTGCCATGTGTTGAAGCAAGATGGCAGGCGATATCTGTGAGGGTTCAGCCTTCCTCTTTCCTCTTAAGGCTCCGTGGGCCCAGCTTCTTCCAATCTCAATGGTAGGCTGTCATAGGACTCAGCTGCTCTGTTCTCTTCTGCTGCAAACTATCAGACAAATGGCTTATCTCTCTTCCCAGGACCGCAGGATCAAAGCTCTCTCCTCTTCCATGTCTATGGAGCTCTCTTCCTCTGTGTATTTCTTCTCTGTGTATCTACTTCTGTGTGTCTCCTTGATTGTCAGTTTATATAGCCCACAAAGGGGGCAGGGACTCAAACTAAGTTGCCCTAATGACAAATCAAAGCCCTAATCTTAACATAATTTAATCAAAGGCATCTCAGCTGAATCTAACACAAAGGGTATCATGCCCAGAGGAACAGACCAGTTTACAATCAAATATTTTTTTTTGGAATTCATAAATAATATCAAGCTGCTACAGCTGTGTCTTGTTTTCATTCATCTCAATATATTTACTAATTTCTCTTACAATTTCTTCTTTAACCACTGATTGTTTAGGAGTGTGTTGTTTGGCCTCCACATATTTGTGAATATTCCCCTTTCCCATCTATTATTGATTTCCAGTTTCATTCCATTATGATCTGAGAAGGTGCTTTGTATAATTCCAATCGTTTCATAGTTACTGAGACCTGCTTTTTGACCCAATATGTGGTCTATTCTGGAAAAAGATCTACAAGCACTTGAAAAGAATGTATAACCCACTGATTTGGGATCCAATGTTCTATACATATCTGTTAGGTCTCGTTCATTTATCATATTGTTCAAGTTCTCTGTTTCCTTGTTGATCTTCTGTCTAGTTGTTCTATCTAATGATGTGAGTGGTGGGTTGAAGTCTCCAACTATTATTGTGGAGATGTCTATTTCTCCCTTCAGTTTTGCCGGAGTTTGTCTCATGTATTTTGGGGCACCCTGGTTAGGTGAATAGATACTTATGGTTGTTATTTCTTCCTGGTGAATTGTTCCTTTTATTAAATATTAATGGCCTTCTGTATCTCTAACATTTTTGCATTTAAAGTTTATTTTGTCTGAAATTAGTATAGCTACCTCTGCTCTTTTTTGGTTACTGTTTGCATAGAGTAACTTTTTCCAACCTTTCACTTTCAGCCGGTTTATATCCCTGGGTCTAAGGTGAGTCTCTTGTAGGCAGCATAAGGCTGGCTCATGTTTTTTTTAAAATACATTCTGTAAGCCTATATCTTTTGATTGAGGACTTTAATACATTCACATTCAATAATATTACTGTAAATGTATTATATACTCCCACCATTTTATTCTTTGGCTTTCATATGCTATATCTTATTTTTGTCTGTCTTTTTATTCTTTCATTTTATCTTTTCTGCTAGTCTTACCTTCTACACTCTCCTCCAAGCCTTTCTCTCCTGTCTTTACCTTTCTGGCTGTAATGCTCCCTTTAATGCTTCCTGCAAAGGTGGATTCTTTTTTATGAACTCTCTTAGTTTCTGTTTATTTGTGACTATTTTAAACTCACCTTCACATTTGAAGGACAATTTTTCTGAATTAAGAATTCTCGGCTGGCAATTTTTCTCTTTCAATAACCTAATTATATCATATACTGTCTTCTTGCCTCCATGAATCCTGATGAGAAATCTTCACTAAGTCTGACTGGGCGTCCCCGGTATCTGATGGTTTGCTTCTCCCTTGCTGCTCTCAGAATTTTCTCTTTATCTTTGACATTTGACTTTCTAAGCAGTATGTGTCTTGGAGTAGGTCTATTCAGATATATTCTGATCAGGGTATGCTATGATTCTTGGACATATAAGTTCATTTCTTTCATGAGAGTTGTGAAATTTTCAGCCATTATTTCCTCAAATGCTCTTTCTGCCCCTTTTCCCTCATCTTCTCCTTCTGGAACTCCCATGACACGTATGTTGTTGTATTTCACATTATCATTCAACTCCCTCAGCCCCTGCTAAACTTATTCCATTCTTTTCTGTCTCTGTTCTCTCTCTTCCATTTCAGCTGTTCTCTCTTCTGCATCGCTTATTCTTTCTCCTCTCATTTCAAGTCTGCTGTTGTATGCCTCTAAGGTGTTTTTTTATCTCACCTATTGTGTCTTTCATGCCCATAAGTTCAGTTATTTTTCTATTCAGGTTTTCAAATTCTTCTTTGTGCTCACCCAGTGTCTTCTTGAGGCCCTTTATCTCTTTAGCCATATAGTCTTTCAACTCATTAATTTGATTTTGGAGTTTTGTATGAATCTCGTTGAATAGTTGTCTCAAATCCTGTGTCTATCTGGGGCTTTGATATATTTCTTTGTGCCATATCTTCCATCTTCTTGGTATGGCTTGTAATTTTTTTGCTGCTGTCTAGGCATCTGATTATGATGGTAGGTTAACTCTGATGCTCAATTTCCCTCTCTTCCATAGGGATTTAGTGGCAGGAGGCTGTGTGTTACTTCCGTTCTTTGATTCTTGGTTCAACCTGTTCTAGGTCTTTAGGATTGTCCCTGTTAGTTGCTCAAATCTGGGCCATGGACCCAGTAATGGTTTGTAGACCCGCTTCCAAGGATCTTTGGGAGGAAGGCTATAAAGCCTGGAAAAAGCCTCTCTTATTTACTTTTAATTTCCTCTCCTGCACTTCCTTGGCCTGCCAGCAGATGGCACTCTTAAATAGCCCTCAGTCAAAGCCTGGTCAGAGTGTGTTTGTTGTAACTGGGCTGGATCAATGTGACAGAGGATCCTGCCCAGAGGCTATTCAGAGCCTCACAATTCAAAACTTCTCAGAGGCTGTTCTCCAACCTTTGCTGGCAGCTCCCTCCCCTTTTCCCAGGTAGGAAATAATTTCACTCTCCTCTGCATCCTCAACACCAGTCCCAGTCTGTAGAGAGGCTGAATGAAATGGTCAGATCTCTTTGGTCCTGTGCTGGCTCCCAAGGTAAACAATGGCACAGCCCCACCCAGCCTGCAAGGGCTCATGGGACACAGCAGCCAAATTTATGGGTCAAAAGCCGAGTCAGCCTTAGGCTGCATCCCTCTCTCTGTTTCCTGGGAAGGTAGATCCCTGGGACCCCCTTTGTCTGCAGCTGCCAGCCATAGACCAGAGAATTCAAAACTGTCTGTTCAGGGTGTGGGGGAAGGACACCAGTGGCTGCAGGTGCAGCTTCTACTCACAGTCTTTCCGCTGAGATTCTTTTCCTATGTCTTTCTCGCTTATGGGTGGTATCCAGGCTTCCCCTGTTGGCCTAAACCCTAGAACATTTTTCCCCAGGCCATTTCTGCCTGTCTGCTAGCTATTTTTCTGGGAGAGAAGTGAGTCCCACGTCTAATTCACCATCTTCCCAGAAACTTATATAACTCTGCTAGTGCTAATATATTATTTCCTCTAATCCCCATCACCCGTCTGCAAGATAGGTATAAGCCATATTTAACAGATGAAAAACTGAAGCTCTGAAAGTGTGAGGGGTGACCACGTTTATCCCAGTAGGTAACAGAGCCAGAATTCAAATCCTAGTTTTTGTGATTCCAACTCCTGCTTCATAAACTGTGGGCATATGTTAATTGTGTTAGAGAAATTCTCCTACTCCCCAAGCTGGATCTCTCCACGTCTTACCATCTCACTTAAGGAAAGAGAGAACCAAGAATGTAGAAAAGACCTAGCCTAAGTTCTATTCGCATTAGAAGTCTAGAACCTTCAATAGCCACCAGGGACAATACATCTTTGTAGAATCTGTTCGATTACTATGTAACTCCTTTTTATCCAGGAACAAGGGTTGTCTTGACCAGCAGTTACATCTGAAACTATTCATCTGGATAACCAGGTACAGACTAAGGTTCAATCAGAAAATGGTAGTTGATCTAAACTGAATCTCCTAGTGGAAGGATAGGTCCCAGTCATTATTTAGGTGCCTGGGGAGCAACAGATGCTACCTTGGCCCTGCTGAAAAAGATAGCATCCTACCAGCTGGGGTGGCATGTTTCTCCCCAATTGCTCAGGCTGCAGCATAAAGTAAAATAAATGGATCGCCAGGTGCAACAAGGGCTACTGGCAAACTGATGACCCAGAGATGTTAAAGCAGAAATTCTTATGAGCTGGTAGAACTGTTTAGTGGTTACTAATCTCTCCAGGTGGGAGTCCAAATAACGTACCTTCCAGTGTGGACTAACTTCCCCAAGAAGTAATTTCTTGTTGATAAGAGAAGTGGGTATTATCAAATCTTGGGGTACTTTGAAACCAGGATATTAAACTTATCTTACTGACATTTGATAAGATCTTTTTACCTACATTTTGCAAACTAGAAAACTGATGCTCAGAGAAATCAAGTCACAAAACTAGTCAATAGCAGAGCTGGGATTTGAAACTGGGCGAGTCTGCCACCAAAGTCTAGCCCCTGCCCATTACACTACATTGTAACCCCATTACTGTTTTTCTGGCATAGTAATAGTATTAGAGAGAGACCATCCTTGGGAAAGCAAGGATCAAAATAACGACCTATTAGAGGAAAGGCAAAAAAGCATTTTCATTAGAGTAGCTCTTTCCTTAAGTGAAAATTTCACAAAAGCAAATCATTATCTAAAATGATAAAACCATAAAGGAAAGAAGTAAAGAATATTTTAATTTACCTCCCACTAAAATAACAGGTGCAGGGCAATGACTCATGGGCATCTGCCAAGGGGTCTATTATTTTCATCCACGTATGAAAGGAGTGGTCAAGAGAGTTAGTGATACCCCACTTCTCTAGCCAAGATTAGGTAGTAATCCTATTCTATTTCTCCTATTAAATGACAAGCATTTCCAAGATAGGTAGCTCCAAAAGACGGAGACAGGAAAGGTGAATTTCTAGATTAGCAGGGAAACAGTCCATCCTGTGAGATTAAGATTTCTAAGAAGCTCTGGGATGAGTGCCACTCTGTTCCTCAGAGAGGACTTGGTTATTTTTCTTGCTTTGTAGCTACAGCTCAAGTAGGAGGGTAGTGGCTATTGTGTGGCCTGCAGCTGTGATTCTGATGGATTATAAAATTTTTCCCAAAAATAGTGAAGGAAGGGGAGCAGAACACAAAACCACACCTTCCCCAAGCTTTGTGAGAATAACAGTCACGATAAAAAATTCTCGACGGTCCTCAGAAATAGGCATTATGACCCTATTTTCTGCCAGTACTAAACCGGATCAGTAAGGGCAAAATATAATGACTTCATCCCCTAGGATCTTCCCTTAGAGAGGATAGCCTGAAGATTGAATCATCCCATGCTGAAAAGGATAAACAAGGTGAAAATGAGGCCAATTCACAGTGGATGGCCTGAAAAAGAGGCCAAACTGCTCCACTGCACTTGATAACACTCTTTGGGAATTAATTGGTCCAACGAGTTCTGCAAACTCAACTTACTCATAATCTTGCTCCCTCAGAAAAGGAGCATGTGGACATACATTAACCAGGATAAATCTCCCATAGTAGTAATCCACTTCTAAATAACAGCTTGGGGGACAGCTTAAGAGTTAATGCCCAGATACCTACAAGCAGACCGAAACAAATGAGGATGATTTCCAGAGATGGCTGGGGGTGGAGGTATAATGAGGAAGGAAGGCCAGATGATAAGAGGCACTGAAAACTGGGAAACGTGAGAGAAGAGATTCAGAGACAATCTATGATAAGTGTTGGTAATGGGGCAGGGTTGGGGGAGGGGGGGAGACCTGGAGAATAAGGCTTATACCAAGAGAACCAAACCACAGAGCTACAAGCAATAAGGGACCAGCTGCCATAAACCAAACCACCTGGAAACAAAAAGGGAAAGGGAAGTTTTACACCCCTTCCTTCTCTTCTGCCCTGGCCCCAAGAACTGGGCCTTATCAGGTCTTCTCCAACTTGACTCTCACAGAGCTAGGCCAATGAGGGGAAGAGGAACTCACACAAATTACCAGAGGAGCAAGAGTGATCTAGAAACAACTATGTGGCATATCAACAGAAAGTCTGCTCCTGCTGGGACCTGCGCTGGATATTGAGCTACTGTCTCTCAACTCCAGTCCCACACTCTGTGATGAAAACCACCTTCTCCTTTGCCCCTTGAGCCCTGTTTAGGTTCTACCAATAGGGGGTGCCAGAGAGAGACGACAGGGCAAAAGGAGGAGACAGGCTTGCTCTTTCCTGCTTTGCTTGCCGTTCCTGTCAGCATCCCCAGCAGTTGGTTCCAGCTCCAACCATCTCTCAGCACTCCCAGAAGGCTCCATTTGGCTCCTTTCCTGGCCACTACAGCTCAGGTGGGAGGGCAGTGGTTATCCTGGCCTCCTCTTTAATTAAGAGGCTGTGAGTCTGACTTGGATCTGGAAACCGGGTTTAGAGATTGTGCCTTTCCATCGTAGTCACTCAAGTCAGGTCCCTGGCCCATAGACTTTTCTTGTTAGTGTCAGTGGTTAAGTTCTTCCACTTGGCCTCTGGCCCTCGGGGACCCCTTCATGGCCACCGCAATGGCAGCATCTCCCTCTACCACAGCCATCTGACAGAGGACAACATCTGAGGAAACACCTTTCACTGGCGTATTTCTCAATTTTCCCAATTTCTTAGTGAAGAGGATATACTCTGAGGTGGAGAGCAGGACCTACTTAAATTCATCCCAACATTCCTGTCTCCTTAACCCTTTTGGCTTCCTTCCTCTATATTATACCAGGGAAATTCTGGCATCTGGACCTCATCGAATGAAAGTTCACTGAGTCCAAGCTACATTGACCAAAAAAACTAAAAACTGTGCAGAGTTCCAGCCATGCAGCTAAAACATTAAACCCAGAACCTCTGGTAGAACAACATCAATAGATCAGCCTAATTCAGCATACATTCCCTCCTCCTGGGTCTCACACCCTTAGAATCCATTCCCACACAGACTCCCCAGGTTTGTGATCATGTATATTACAAAATCCTGCAATTACTTTGCAGTCTGAGCTCTTTCCTTTCAGGTCAGGCTTTGTCCTTGTCCCTGTGGAGCACAGTGAGATGTGACTCTATTTCTGGGTCTAGAGGCAAAAGGGGGTGGTCAGAGTAAGAATTAAGGAGACTAAGTGTCCCTCAGCACCCCAGGTGAGGGGACTCAAATCCACACTCCCCACCCCCCAGCAACCTGCCTAACTCTTTCCCAAAGGCCCTGCCAGAGGCTTCAGAAAATAGATGTTTCTAGCTGTCAAAGATGAATAAAGAAAGCCAGCTCTTCATCCTCAGTTTAACTTCAATTCTAATTTAGGCCATTCTCGTACTCTCGCGAGAGGAAATGAAAACTAGAAGAGGCTACAACAGCTATCTCTAATCTAATGAGAGAATGAAAGGCTACAAAATACTCTCTCCAGGGAAGTGGTTGTGGCTCAATTGGTTGGGCTCCCATTTACCATATGGGAGGCCCCGGGTTCGATTCCCAGGGCCTCCTGGTGAAGGCAAGCCAGTCTGCGTGGCGTGGTGAGCTGATACAACAAAGAGAGACAAGCAGACGCAGAAAAACCCACAGCAAATGGACACAGAAAGCACAAGCAGCAAGGGCAGCATAAATAAATCTTTAAAATAAATAAAAAAATAAAAATTGCTGAATCTTTAAAAAAAAAAAAAAACTCTCTCCAATGTGGAATTGAATCAAAAACACTTCACATGGAAAGCTCTTCCATTTATCATAGTTTCAATCCCTTAATATCTTGACTACACACAAGACAAGGACGTCATGGCCCACTTTGATGTTTGGCATCCCCAGCTAAGTAAAGAATAAAAGGAGGGAAGGAGAGTCGTAAAGAAGCAGGCAGACTGGCTTTTTTTTATTCAATGGTATAAGCAATCATATATTCTGAGTAATTTTAGGGGTCTAGAAAGGCTGAGATTTAAATATAGTTTAATTTTACCTTTTGGCTAAAGTTACAAGCTCATGTTATCTATTATTAGTCATGTACAACTCAGTGTCAATGAAAGGAGAGGCCTATCAGAGAGAACTTGGAAGACCCAAGAGAAGGGGTTAGAACTAAGAGTTTGGGTTCAATTATAAACACTGTCTATTTTACAATTGTGCCCCAAGACCCATCTTAGAAGGAAAGCTTACTCCCATAGCCCAAAAGAGTGATGGAGGAAAGCAGTCCTCAAGGACTTACATGAACTTTAATGAGTAGCTACTCCATTTTCTAGTTACATGTGAGCCATTACTCCAAAGAGGAAGCTTGTGAGATAAACTTGTTTCTTCCAGAGAGAGCATGACTGAAGCCTATCGATAAACTTCTTTCTCTGATATCAAGACAATGTTTTATTTCTGCTCGTATACATCATTTGAAAATTTGTGGTAAAATTTGTCGTATTTGAATAAAATGTAATGGGAAAGATTTTTAAATCATAACCTCACATACCATCTTACAAAGAAAACCTCTTAAGCTACAAAAATATTTCCCAAGAACCGTGGAGCATGTATTATATTAACTATTTCAGACCAGGTTTAAAAAAATATTGGGAATTTAATTAAAATCAGGTCTCTTGTTAGCAAGGGTTTAGCGTCTTTTATCAAAGGACAGGTGTTCTGAGAAGAACGAATGCGTCAGACTCAAGGCCACCCAAACCGAATGTCATCACAACCTCCTAGATGGAGCTCTCACGCTCACATGACTCAGACTTCTGGTCACAGCATCAATAAAAACATTTGCAGGGACAAGCGTCACCAAGGAGGGATCGCTGGTCAATAATATGCCCTCCACTTTCAACATCTTTTGGGATTGATGGTAGTTTAAACATGATTGATAGCTGAAACATGACTCATCCTTGCAGAGTAAGATACTGTTTAGTGATGCTTCTCATACCAAAGTTAGCCCAATGCTTGGCCCTCCTGCAAAAATAGGAGGGGAAAAAAGAACACAATTGACCAAGGGTAACTAATACAACCAAGCTTACAGGTGGATACCATCTGGTTTCAAAACATCTTACTTTTGTCTTTGAGTTTCCATACTTCCAGGCTACTTCCTGTGAACTTGCTAAAACCAGCATGGTATACTTCCTACCCTTCTCAGATTGAAAATCTATACTGATCCTGACTCTCTAGGTAATTATGCACTCTCTGCTTCATACTAGCTTTGCAGACCTTGCCAAAGTGAACCAGAGACTGAACTTCTCTTTAGTCAGACACAGACTGACTTCTTTTGAGCCAAGGTTCCAGAAGATGGGCTGCCTCAGAACCTGCTGTGTGTTTCTGGTTGCTCTTTAGGGCAGGCTGGCTGTGGCAGTTTGAAATTATTTTATGAATCCCCAAAAGAGAAAGATGATTTGTGGGTTGGTCGACTCCGGTGGGTGTGAGACCTTTTTTCAATTGGACTACCTCAGTGAGGTATGACTCAGGTTGCACCTCTGCCCTCTTGTTGAGTCTTATAAAGAAAACATATAGAAAAAGAGAGCTCTGCCATTTTTGGTCCTGCCATGTAAGAGAAAAGAGAGGCTCAAAGAGTTGAGGCCCCGGGGAGAGATGAGCCATATGCCTTATAGCTTTTAGCTGAAATAGGGAAGGAAGTGGAGCAGCTGAGCCAGAGAGAGAAGGCCTGGTAAAAGACAAGCCCTACGCCTGGTTTGCCTACAGAAAGGCAGATACCTCGGCAGAGATGGGCGGCCATCTTTCTTTGCCACATGCCCAGACACCAGGATCAACAGTAGCTGACTCTGGGGAGAAAACACCTCTTATGATGCCTCAATTTGGACTTTTCATGGCCTCAGAAGTGTAAGCTTTTATCCCAAATAAATACCCTTTATAAAAGCCAACATATTTCTGGTACTTTGCATCTGCATCCCTTTGCCGAACTAAAACATTGACTTTCCTCTGCCTGTCCTTTCTTTTTTTAATTAATGTATATTTTGCATGCCTATTTAAAACCAAATATCTGTATGAAACACCTAAACCCTTCAATCAATTTATAATACTAATATTTTCATTATATCAATAACTATTCCTTTAATAAAGAGAAACTTTACTCAGATGTATATCAAATATAAACCACTACTTTTTTCTTCCTGTTACTTATGGTAGTTGAAAGATTTCCATCACTATATTTGCTTATTTTGAGTTTTATAAAATAGCTATCCCGAGTGATGTAAATAAAGGTTTCAAAGATAAAATAATGGAACTACGGCATATATATATATATAATGTGCACTTTCAAGGACAAATACAGATAACAAATGTTAAATAGCAGTCTCTCCAGTTAGCTAACTCACCCTGTCTGCTCTACAGTCTTAAAATTCAAAGAGTTTTCACTTCCCTCAGCTTTCCAGAACTAACATAGTTAGGTGACAAAGAGATAATTTATTTTTTACTTATTCAACAAGAAAAAATATTCTAAATATAGAGCTATTCTTATTAGGGATGATCTAAGAAGCAGAAAAACTGCCTGTAGTCTTTTCTTTTTCCATATTTGCAGTGCCACAAAAGAGGCCAAATTGTAAACAGTACAAATTTAATATGGAAACCCGTAGAGACTATGCTCATTGCTCGAATTATCCATTTTCATTTAGTGCTCATCTTTCGTGTTTAATCTTTTGGAATAGTTTCATTAATCGACCTACTTCCATTTACATTAAAATTCATCAGATGAAAATGCAGTTATTTAATTTTCTTTATAATATGCTTTTATTATAGCCCCTGCTCTTTAGAGTGGTTTCAGTCAATTCTACCAAACTCTAAATCACATACAACTTTTGACTGAATTAATCATGTTTTGTCATTGCCTGTTTGGGCCTATGCTTACTCTCTCATACAGTTCTTCACAATGTCCAAATTTCTTTGGACCATTATCCTTAAACCTCTCTCCTTGATTAATACTGGTCCCTTTCTTCCAGGGTGTATTACAGAACAACACGGGGAACATTCACTTAGAGGAATGCTTTCAACTTCTCTTAGAATGGGGGCCATGTGTCAGGAGCTAAATTCCCATTTCCCCTGCCCCTCTACTCTACTCCTTCTAGCTGGTCTCTTCCCAAGAAGCATGCAGTATTGGAAGATTATTTCAGCATTAGTAGTAGAAGTATCATTTGCTGAAAGTAATGCAAGAATGTTCTCTCAAAGAACTTGCTTTTCCCTGATGGTACTACTTTTCTTTAAAGAAAAAGAAAAGAAAACCTCAAGACTATGCAGCTTGTTTTTTAATATCTCAGTACCTCCAAAGTGGAGATGGCGCCAGCAAGCTTCTAATCTCCCTACAGAGCTCTTTCAAATAGGGACAGCTTCACTCAAAAACTCCTCCTCTTTAGAGACTCATCCCTGCTACAAGTCCTTGATGTACTAAGAATGTTGGCCCCTGACCCATTTTTTCTTCCTAACTCATTACCTTGGAAAATTGTTTAAATCTGTGAAAACAACTTACCCATTTGTGGACTTCATCTATTCCAACAACTTTTATTGCCACTCAGTAACTTACTCTCATGGTTGCTACATGGAGCTTAACTCCTGGAACTGCTTCACCTCTGACATTGTAGGGTAGAAAATCCCATGGGGGGAGGGGATAAGTGTCTTCCTCTTTTGGTCCTTCCACTATTCCCAAGAAGCCTGTCTGCTTCCAACACCCCACCCCCCCATTCTCCTCTTCCAAACCCCTTGGGCTTCCCTTCCCCTCCCACTGCAGTCAAGCATTTCAGCAGCACCTCCTGGTCACCACCTTTTCCCTCTCCATCCCTGGGTGAACCTACCCATCTGCTTTCTTTCCTCCTACTCCTATTCCGTTAGCTCCTACCTAAGGAAAATCTAACAGTGGGCACCCCATGGGAATGGGTGATTTCTAACTTCAGCAAAGATCTCCATGTGCTGTGTATTCTTCAATCAGTACTCATGATCGAGACTCTGCCAAACCTCTTTAACTACTCCTAAACCACCTAATAATCACAGCACTATTTACTGGAGCAGCAAGGCCCCATGCCAAGTATCATCCTACGATACTGAACATTCTGTATCAATTACCCTCATAACTCTTAAGCAGTTTCCAAACCTCTCTGTGCCTGCTCCGCCCCTCATCTATATAATGAGACAGCATTATTTCCTCCATCAGATTGTTCTGGGATAATAAAGTGCTAAAGTACATAAAGTGCTGAAGCTCAGTTTATGGCACAGAGTCCTCAATAAGCATTAGCTACTAATGTAAGAATGATGATGACAACTACGAAGACGATTACCCTGTAAAAGTATTGTTCTTATCCCCGTTTTGCAGATGAGCATACTAATGGCACAATAGCACAGGGATATTAAAAGACGGAGGGAAGTTTAAACATAGATCTTTCTGTTTCCAAAGCTCATGCTTTTTCAATACTATCTCAATCCCATCCCCTTCACCTTCAGAAGACAATCTTACCCCTCACTTCACAGAGGAGGAGAGAGTCCCTCAGATACCTTCAGGTTTGTAATTGCCGGGAGTGGAGAGAGCTCAGCTGTCCCAAGTCCATTAGACATGGGAAATGTATAGGGATGCCAAGGAAACTCAAGAGTAGAGATTCATAATTTTATTTTTTTTTAAAAAAGACACAGCTTCAATGTTTTTATGTTAGCTTCTTCCAAGATATTTTTCTCTATAATCCCTACTTTAACACTAACAATAGCTCTGTCAGGAAAGAAATCTTCATGAAATGGCACTTTACGAGTTTTAAGTGAAACAAGTATTTGGATTATCTTGTTTAAATTGAGTTGCTATGATCTTTTATTATCAACTGCAAACAACTTGTTTAATACTCTTTCTTACTTGAAACATATTTATAATATTCTTATAAATACTGCTTGAAATTTAAGATATTTTTGAAAACATAAAACAACATTAATTTGGAATAGATTGGACATTATAAATAATGAAAATTTTATTATCAAGTCTGAAATAATTCTTAAAGTGATATTTTTAAACAAACTGCTATATGTTAGATCCCTAATAGTTACAAAACTACGTATTTTCCAATAAAATTTAAAAATCATAACCTACACAGAGAACACCGTTTGTTTCTGCCTACCCAGTTAAAACTATCCCCTTCTTTTGATAACACCTTCCCAAATTTCCTTTGGGGGACCACCACGCTCCCTCTCCTCAGTTATAAGGTTATGGTAGAGCCAAGGATACTGGCTCCAGTAGTGGGCAGGGGACCAGGCCTGGTCAATGAGAATCCCACGTTCCCCTGGGCCAGGAGACTGGCTCAGAATGGGCATATGACCCCACTGGGCCATGAGAGCCTAGTCTAGCTTTCTGAGTACATTTGCTCAAACTACTGGAAAAGAGAAGGTCTTTTTCCACAGGAATGATTAAGCTGATGAGACAAAAACCACTTGGAAAAAGCTGCCTAGGAAGGAAACCAAAACAGAGAAAAGCAGAGATGAGGAGAGTTTTTTCACATCACTTGCTCACCTGCATCCAGCTGGGCCTAAAGCCAACCCACCACACCTCTCTTACCCACTCCCAGCTTTTCCTTACACATGCCCTTTTGTTTGCTGGTTTAGGCCCGGTTGAGCTGGGCTTCTGCAGTTTCCAACTAAAACTATCCAACACAACCTATCAGTACCAAAAAGCTAAGATAATTTTGATGAAATAAAATAAAAACATGGTTGGTTTTTGCAGGTTTGTGACAGCAGGCAAATGCCATCACACTGAATTCGTTGCACTAATAGGATTTTGAAGAACTGAAGGGAGAGCAGAAAGAAAGGAAGGCTGACTCTGACTTGCATGTGGGCTTACCTTATATGATTATATTTCTTTATATCTTCACCCATGCTTTCCTCCTTTTCTCAAGTTTCTAAGGTTAACCCTTCTACCTATGATTTCTTTTTCTAAAAAACAGTTTCATTCATATATCATACAATCCACCCAAACTGTATAATCATTGGCTTTCAGTATAATCATAGATTTGTACTTTGATCTTCACAATCAATTTTAGAACATCTTCATGGCTCCAAAAAGAAAAACCCCTTTATTGATACTTAGCATTAGGGTGGTACCTTTGTTACAAATGATGAAAGAATATTACAATATTACCATTAACCATAGCCCATAGTTTGCATTAGATGTATTTTTTCTCTACCTATGATTTTAATCCTTCTAGCCTGTTTTAGGAACTACCTCCAAAAATTATTCTCTTTCTCACCATAGATAACCCTTTCTACAAACCACCCTGCTTTTTCTTACTCTACTGGCTTTTACCCTTTAGGCTATAGGCACATCCACATCTGCAAAATGCAAAAAATAATAATAATAAAGACAAAAAAAAAAGATTTCAAAATACAAAATCATCCATACGCATAATTATGTAGAAATAACAGCAACAACAAAATCCTGTTAGAAAATAATATAAAACATTAATGATGATTGTCTCTGGTGGTAAGATAATAGATTTCTTTTTTCTTTTTTTAAAAAAAATACTGTTTTGTCCATTCCAAATCTTCTCAGCATTACTTTTTTTCCCATTACTTTTATAATTAGAAATATATATGTTTTAAATATGCTTCCTCTTTAAGCTACCAACGTTTTCCCACCCCTTACTGCCACCCATGGTAAAGTGGAAGTCCATGCATGAATCGCGCTCCCAATTCCCTACCTCTCCTTCACTTCCACTTTAACTCAATTTTTTTCTCAAACCGCTAGTCCCCAAGGTGACTAATGTGGGCATCACACCAAACCCAACAGCTTCCCTTCCCCCTTCGACTCCTTTGACCTCCTTGGATTATCAGCCATCTCCTCTCTTGGCTCAAATTTGACACCTTAGATTTATCTTCCGATTCTCCTTTGTTTCCTTTCCCCCTTTCACTCATTCCATAAACCTTATCTTGAATGCATGGCCTCTTCTCCTCCCCCATGCCTGGGATCAGACCCTCCTTGCAAGTCTCCCACCCTCCCACCTCTTAGCCTCCACTCCCTACCCCACCCCAAGCTCATCTGTCCCACTGCTCTGGGAGTTTCTGCCCTAAAACTCAAGCATCATCATTTAATTCCCTTGCTTTAAAAATTTCTAATGGCTCTTCGATGCCTACAAAATCAAGTTTACAATTATTGGCCTGGCACCAAAGATCAGCCTCCTCTTTCACCTCTGCCAAGCCTGTAGCCCAGGTTCCCGGTGAAACAAGCTGCTGACTTTTCCCTGAAATGCCACTGCTCTCTTGCACCTCTGTGCCTTCTTTTGTGCTCTCTGCCCTGCATGGCCAATCTTCTCCTTTTCCATGTGAAATCTTGCTCATCCTTCAAGACCCAGAGCAGCATTAAATTCTGGCTACTTTAATAATTAGCATTTACACACTGTATTTAGGTCCCAAGTAAAAAGTGACCTATTAAAGGGCAGGAATAGCATGTATTTGTTATTATATCCTGGCTTCCTGCATACAGAAAAGAGACAAATAAATAGAAAAGGGGAGAGAGAGTCAAAACTGCAGATCTTCCCTAGAGATATGATTTTTAATACATATTAAGAGGGTAATCATAGATCTCTGACTTTCAAAAATAGATATAATTCCCCCCAAAGACTCTTGTTTGGTCTGTATAATAGGTTTGTTGCAATATCTGAAGTTCTCTACTCTCAGCTTCCATTAAATTACTTTGGCCACTTCTTTTGGCTTGGGATCAGTCTGTTTAGATACAAAAACAAAAATCTAAAATCTTTATAACAAAAAGCTTAAATCATCTTAATTTCCTAGCTCCACATTCATTTATGGCATTACCTAGTTCTATGGTCAAAATTTATAAATCTACAGCTTCTGCTTAAAAAAATAATAGAATGTGACTGAATGTGCCTTTTGTACAAGAAAAGGTAATACTAAATATTCTTTAAATTTTTCCAATTAAACTGACTACATTTACTTTTTAAAGTGTCATTTATTTAATAAAATTATAACTCTTAATTTACAGGACATACAAGGAGGAATAGTCATAGAGAATTTAAGTCTGGAAAATTCAGGAATTGAAAACGTAGTTAAATGGCATCTCACATCCTGGAACAGTTAATTTTGTTGACAAAATGTCCACAAAGACATCACTAAATTTCATTAGAAATTTCCATGTCTCTAAAAGAAAGAGGAAGTCATGAAATTGCTCTCCCTTGAAGGGAAACAATGGAATTTATTCAACAAATATATTAAACACAAACTACATTCAATGCATGATAGTGGACATTAAGATGGATAAGACATTTCACCTCCCCAATTTCCAAGGGGAAAATGACAAGAACATAAATAGCTATGACATAAACCCAGGACGACATATCATAAGAGAGGTCTAAAATTCTGCAAACGTTCAGAAGACTAAGATACTACATCCAGTTGAGAGATCCAAGGAAATAATTCTTATGAAGAATAAGATGTAAGTGCTAATGAATATATAAAATTTTCACAAACAGAATTGGGAGAAAGACTATTCCAGGCAGGAAAACAGCAAAAAAACAGGAGCAGAGAGAGTAAACAGGAGGTCACTCTGTGCACCTGAGAGTCGGCTCATTAAGCAGAATTTTTGCTTCCCACTTGGTCAGTGGCTTGACTCACTCAGATCTCAGCGTTTCCTCCCACCTCATCTAGAATCAGGCAGCTGAAGGCTAAAACATAAATGGACTTCATATTTCCAGGGATGCTGGACTCAATTCTGTTGGCAATGGAGGGTAATTGAAAGTTTCAGAGCAAAAGTCCTACATGGGCAGGGCAGTGCTTAAGGAAAATTCATCTGGCAACAACATATAGAACTGGAAGGGAAAGACACAATGAGAGATGCTGAAATAGTAAGATTAAAGTAAGGATTCAGAACTTATTATTGTGAAATTCTTTTGGTAATCAACTCAAATATGGCAACCAGGCATTTGAATCAATCTATACAGTGTCCTTTGTACCTAAAGTCCCATGTGAAATGCATAATTAATTCCCAGAAAGCTCTAAAACCCTACTACACTTCTATGAATTCCTCTTTGTAATTAAAATTCTGACTGTATTTTTGAAGTTTAACTGCTAACAGCTTTCGAGCCCTAACACTCCTCCTTTCCCTTTTGACCCATATCTGTGCAAGCTGATAAAAAAAGTCCCACCACTCTCTCCCTCCGTGCTGGCAGCGAAGATCAAAGAACACAAACCCCAGTGCCTGCCATGCATAAGGACATGCACTCGCCTCTACTCTCCAACCACAGTAAAAACCAAAGCCACTCACTCCTTTCTTCGAATGGACTAGCTGGGAAGCCTGCCTGGCTCTTCCCAGAAAGCCTCAATACGAGGTAATAAATCTTCTCACAGTCTCTTAGTGCAGGGTTCTTAACTTTTTTGTTCCACGGACCCCTTTGCCAGTCAAGTGAAAACCACAGACCCCTTGCTAAGTCCACACTATACTGCATATTATTTAATAAATGTATCATACCTGCAGCAACATGTCCCCACAAGAATAATGTGTTTTTTGAATTTCAATTCAAGCTCACGGACCCCTTGTTAAGAACCCCTATCTTAGTGCGTGTTTGGTGTCTTCAGTCTTGACACCGAAACCAATTCTGGGTGGGGTAAGGGTTGATCCCACCTCCAGGGGACAACCACAGGACACATAGTGATCTACTGTGATGTCCTTACTACACCAAACTGGAGGAATAAAGTTGCAGAAAACGGGCATAAAGGACATGGGACAAACTGCCAAAAACTGAAGGGCTGTTGAGCCCAGAAACCTCTCCTAGGGAGATCTCCTTTATTTAAATGGCCTATGACCTATGGCTTAAAGGTCAGCTCATAACTCAAAAAGATGACACGAGATGATGCAATGAGGAGATACAATGAGGAAACACAATGAGAGCCACAACAAGCAGGGAATGGAGGTGGCTCAAGTCAAGCAATTGACCGCCTCCCTCCCACATAGGAGGTCTCAAGTTCAGTTCCTGGTGCCTCCAAAAGAAAAGAAAACGAACAGACACAGAGAGCAGACAGCGAGCGCAAACAATGAGCAGGGGAGAAATAAATCTTTAAAAAAAAAAAAAAAAAAAGGTCAGCTCAATGTTGACTCTGTTGAATGGTCATATACATCTCTCAAATATCTAGTTATCAACTTTGAAACGGTTCGGTATGCATTTGGTAAATGCCTGGCTCCAACCTCTCCTCCCTGGCTAACTCGAAAACACTGCACAGGAATAGGGGCTATGTGCTTAATTATCCCCTAGGCACTTGCTCTTTTTTTTTTTTTTTTTTTCCTTCCCCGGGACTTTCCAGAGTGGGAGGGAAGCACCCAAGCTCCTGTGCCACCTCAGCTCCCTGGTCTCTCCTCTGTGTCTCTTTTTTGTTGTTGCATCATCTTGCTGCACCAGCTCTCCACACAGGCCAGCACTCCTGCGCAGGCCAGCTTGCCCTTCGCCAAGAGGCCCCAGGAATTGAACCCTGGACCTCCTATACGGCAGACAGAAGCGCAATTGCTTGAGCCACATCCGTTTCCCAGCACTTGCTTTTTACTAGGAAAAAACCTCTCTATAGGTTGGGATGGAAATACAGTTAAACATTTCCCTTTTCTTAGAGTTTTGAGCTAAAGTGTCAGGTCAACTGAAAAGTTAAAATGAAAAGTTACAAATAATAACATTCTCCACATAGCACTTTAGTTACAAACCAAATAATAATCTTGATATTACATAGTACAGAGAATATTTTCATGTCTTTTCAGCCATACCTACAGACATCTAAAGGTCATAAAAAAGACACTGAAAAAGTGTCTTTCTGAGATGAAGAACTTGGAAAGTGAAAAGTACTAAATACTTACACATCTTTAGCTGCTCCTGCAGGGCCTAAGGAAAAAAAAAAAAAGATACATTTGTATAAGTGTGATAATATTGCTACAAAAATTTTAAGATCAATACCCAACTAAAATAATATTCTAAAAGAGACATGTTGAGAAGATGGCTTTGTTTCAATATCATTTCAAAAAAGGCAAGAGGAGAACAAAAAAAATAATAATCATGAATTTCACATCTTAAGTAAATTCTGTACATTTTTAAAATTCCTATAAATTATACAGAATTGGTTCTGAAAGGGATTTTACAGATCACCTAATCCAATTCCCTTGTTTTAAAGGTAGGAAAATTAGCAGATTTGGGGAAATATTCTGTTTTCAAACCACACACACCCTGAGTTGGTGCCCTTTGGTGTTGTCAGAATAAGTCACACTATGAACCAATCACGAATGAAAGCAAAGAGGATTTCCTAAACAAGAAAGGAAGTCTCAAGGACCCCAGCCTACCTCCAGAAGGAGTTACATGCATGCTAACTCGGCTAGTTGTTCCTGAACCTTCTCGTTTCGGCTTCTCGCACACAAAACAACCCATCTCTTTCAGACCACATTCCTATCACTAAACTCAGATTCTCTGCTCACAACAAGATCCCATTTCCACAATTCTTCCTCCCAGTATCCTTAGCTGGATGACATTTAAAATCTTGGTCCCAAATCTTATTAGCTTAAAGATGACATTAAGTAAGTACTTTAACCTCTTAAAACCTCAATTCCCCCTTGGGCAAAAAGAGAATAAATAAAGAGTACCATCCCCAAAGTTTATTGTGAAGATTAAATAAAATAATGCGTGTAAGCACTTAGCACAAAGTCTGGTAACAAAATACTCAATAAATGTAAGTTATTATTATGAGCAGTTAACATCTCAATTTCCATATCTATGAAATGGAAATTAAAATCACTTCAGCACAAGTCACAGAATGTGAAAATATAAGAAGATGCACTGCAAAGTTAAGGAAAGAAGTCTGCAGGAAAAGTTACAAGACTGCAAGAACTACACCCCACTGGTGTTAATTTAGGATCTGTAATACCACAAAATAAAAATAGATCTTAAGATTAATCAAGACTGTGTCTCCAACGAACTCTGTTAAATTTTTGACAAACCTGCAGTACTGTCTTTGAAATAAACTAGTTCCTTTCTTCAGGGAAGAGTAATATTTGTGCGCCACAACTCTCATTACGGTTGCATAGATAGAAACTGCTTTGGAATCTGAGATCATAAAGCCAAAAAAATCCTAAAATTAAAAAAAAAAAAATCTTAACATAAGAAAAACTGCCAACAGTGGAATGTTACAGTGTTCTGATGGGGGAAAAAATCAGCAAAGGATTAGTGCCACCAGAAAGCCGTGAAAATGAACATTTTATTTCAGAGTCAAAACAAACATGACAAGCTGGAAGAAAGCCGAGAAAGGATCTAATATCCTGCTTTTCTTATTTTTAGTTTTATTTTCAAGGAAAAGGATGAGGAATGTTTATAGATTTTGTTATGGTCAGGGGAGGGGAGAGCCAGAGGTGCCAGAAACTTTGATTCTGCAAATGCTTCCACAGGGAAGAAAATGGAGATGAGAATGTCGAGCACAAGTCCTTGGCTTTCTGAGATGAGGGCTGCCTGGGACAATTCACAGGGGGGCAGAATGGACAGAAACCACTGCCCCTATCTTCCAGGGATGGTGCAGGGTGCAATGTAAGAACAGCATGAGCTGGAAGGCAGCAGACCCCACTTAAAGTCCCCACTCTGGTATGTGTCTAATGGATCCAAATCACTTTGCTTCCACTTCTAACAAATGAGGATATCCTGGGCCTACAAAGGCGGCAAAGGTGACCAAGCACGATAACAGTGCGTGAAAATAGTTTATAAATGGTAATGTACTTATTTTCATTAGCCATCAAGAATCCTCTGCCTACTTCACCTTGGCTGCCCCAAGCCCTGGGGCCAGGTCAGGGCCTCCTCCCTGCTGGGCTCACCATTTAACATCCCAGCAGGCCCAAGGGGGATGCAGGGTGTTACCTTCCAAAAAGAAGGCAACAGATCATTTCCTCTGTCATGGTAAAGGGCACCAGCTATTTAATAACTACAACAGAGAGGGGTGGGGCAAACAAGTCAGAAACACTACATTACGCATATACACAGGCCTGTAAATGCACTCTAGTCTTAAGAAGGGAAGAAAATGTGCATCTTAGAAGCAAAGTGTGGTAGATTGAATTATGTACCCCAATTTAGACATGTTCTTAATCTTGATCCACATGCCTGCGGGTATGAACCTACTGTAATTAGGACCTCTCAAAGCTGTTATTTTTACTTAAGGTTCGGGTTTTAATCTGGATTATTGGAGGTCTTAAAGAGAAAGCCACAGGGGGGCCAGAAGCAGGAGTCAGAGGGATCCCAGAAGAGAAAGGAGAGGATGGAACCCCAAGGATGGCCGGCCAGCACCGGAACGCCACAGGCTTCCGGGAGAAGCGTGACCTTGCTGACACCTTGATTTTGGACTTCCTGCCTTCCAATAAATTCCTGCTGCTTAAGCCAAAGCCAGCTTGTGGTACCTGTGATAGCATCTCAGGAGAACCGAGGCACAAAGTAATGTGGTAGCTGATGCTAAACTTATGGCCAGGGTTGGGAGGCTATGCATCCCCAACATACAACTTCCCAGAGTAAAAAAAAAAAAAGAAATTGTAACTTTTGGAAACAGTCGGCAAAATTACCAGAGTACCTAGGTATATAAAATGTAAAATAGAAGTCTATTTGTTCTGCAAAAGTATAAAAATCATAAAATTATCTGAAATAGAAGAAAAATTATTACCCTCACTGCAACGTTTTAACCACACTTTACCTATTTTGATTATAATTAACTAGCTGGAGATCGCTAATTAAGATAATCTATGCACAAAAAAAAAAAAAAAAAATACTTTGACCAGAACTATTCAAATATTGGCAAAATCCCATTCAATTTAAATTGTGTTTGTGGCTCATATGACTTATTTATCAAACAAATATTTATGGTGATACATCTACTTCTTTCTAGGCCCCAGTGATATGGCAGTCATCCCTGTTAATACCATTTCATTTCCTGCCAAACTGGCTTGTTTCTGTTTAAACATCACCTCAAAGCATTAATAAAATGGACGTCAGGAAAAACAGATGGAGGGAAGGTAACAATGCTTCTTGTGGAATAAAATGACCATAAAAATATTTAGGCCATTAGAATTTTTGTAGGTCCAAAAATCTGCAAACTATTTTTCAAAAAACTGCATGAATGAGAATCATAATTTTAAATAGGTTCCTAAAAAACCAGGGTGGGCGTAGCAAGGTTTGCTCTCAGAAAAAAATATGTAGTTCCAGCAACAGGAAAAAAGGTCATTGCAAATGGTTAGGGAGCTTACATAAGAAGAGCATTTCCTTCTGGAAGCAACAGTTTCTTTTACTTAAAAATGGTTGGTTGCTCACATTATCACTTTATTTCACCATGATGGGGTGTATCTTTTACTTTACACATTTTTTTAAAGATTTCAATATTTTATTTGTGAGCCCCAAAATCAGAAGGCTTAGTTATTTCAAACACATAGCAAACTCCAATTTATTTTGGTATTCTTCATATTCTACATAAAAGTTTGGTGCCCTACCAGGCTCTGAACAACCTTCAAGGGCTTTATGAATCACATGAAGATTGAATTGTACTGCATTTATTTCAACAAATCATTACTTACACTCCAGGGGTATAGTTTTAAATATAATTTCTATTCTAATGTGGTCTCATTCCCCAACAACTGCAGAAGAATCTTCTTACCTCTTTTCTCATGCCCCCACCCCAGCCAAAATTGTCTTTCAAAAAAAAAAAAAAATAGAGAGAGCAAAATTAATATTGGGGGAGAAATTAAATTTAATATATCATACACTCCACAAATACAGACATAAATTTATTCTGAGTGAGTGATAAAGCCAGATGCAAGACATTGCATCAGTTCAAAAATTTTAAGTGTATGCATTTTAACATCTTAGTTCTTCCAGACAGATGTTCCTTTTGATCTAATCAGTCTGCATTTATAATGAGTCAGACGGCCCAGTATGCCTTCAATATGAGTTTCCTCACATGATCTGAATTCTAATATTAAAAAAATATTTATCTCTTTTAAAAGAGAGAAGAGGTCACATATGTTTTTACCTTAGACAAAATAGACTATTAATGCCTTTTTTTATCACCATACTATATATACTTCATGGGATTTATGTAATATACTGAAAACAGTCACAGGTAAATAAGTTACTAAATTCGATATTGTCCTATTTCTTTCTTCAAGCTGAATAGTGATAATTTACACATACACACACCTATATAAAATGAATAATATTAGAATATCTAAAAAATATTAAATATTCCCAAGCCACCCTTCTTTCAGCATGAATGATTACAAACAAGTGATTATGGCTTTTATGGGAAATAATAAAGACATGCAGGAGTGTTTTACTCTGTAACAAAAGAAAAAGGCCCTCTGAGAAATGTGTAAATATAACTACAAAAAAATCTCAAAGTTCTCTTTAAATTTGACAGCTTGCTATGGCTCCTCTGACCCGTAATAGTTCTAAAACTATGTCACTGTCTCAGCTTGGCCAAAAGAAGCAAAACAACAACTCTTTAGCTCATCCCAAGCAGTGTTTGTTTTTCAAGTAGCCAACAAAAGATACAAATTCATAAGTCATTTCTTCAAATAACAGAGGAAAAAATGCAAGTCAACGTGTCCTCAAAATGTAAAATTATGTTAATGAATACAGGAACTCTTGAGAAAATCTCGTTGCTTACAGTTGTCCTTGTTGAGTAGCTACACTTCAGGTAAAGTACACAAAATTTAATAAGTAAAGGCAGCCTTACAAGAAGTACAGATATATGGTAACACATTGACATTTAGCTGCTCTAATATGATTCAAGCCATGTCTAGATTGAGCTAAAAGTGGCTTATGGTGGGACTGAATAACTCACCAAGGCCACCTTGACTGACCATTCACATGGTGGCAACGTCAACACTTGGGCGCTGGAACAAGTGAATGATGAACTGAACCTTCTGGTTCTGTCACACCAGGGACCCCTGCCTGAGCCCCGGTCCCTTGTCTCCACATCCTTCTTCATTCACCATCACTTCAAACACAACCCATTCAAAAGTAAATGGATCACCTGTCCTCCCCACCTGACCTTCAGAGTCCTTCCAGGGACCCAGGCTTTATCACTTTTAGTTACTTTTCAATCCCTCCCTCCTGCTTCAGCCCTCACTTCCTCAGGTCCAGCTGTCTCCCGCGTGCCTCTGACATGGACGCCTCCACAGCTCAGTCTCCGTGGTTGGTCCAGGCCCTCATCACCGCGCTGACTCCAGGCCTCAGCTTTAAATTAGGCCACTTCTACATGCACACACCCTCGCTACCTCCCTCTTTCCTTCTATCTCACTTACAAGCCTCCCTCTGGATTTCAAGGCTCTATAATAATGATAGACGACTACTGAGCACTTACAATATCCAAGGCACTGCTCCAAGCACTTTGCATACGTTGACTCATTCCACCTTGAGTTGAGGAAACTGAGGTACAGACAGAGTAAACGAGTTGCCCAAGGTCACTGAGCAGATAAATAGCAGAAGTGGATTCAAACTCGGGCCTTCTGGCTTTGAGCCCACTCCCAGTTCTGTGGCAACTTGTGCCTGTCGGGCTGCTCTTCCTTCCTTCCCACTCTATGACCACCATGAGCTCTGCTGCCAGGCAGGCCGACTCCTCACCATCCTGAAAATGCACCGCGCTCCTTTCATCTCATGATGCCACACAGTACTGAAAATGCCCTTCCATTTTTTGCTCATCCAGATCTTACCTATTCTTCAAAGCCAAAATCAAGTCCTATATCTCCCAAGCAAGCATCCCTGACTAACCTGAAGTGGTTTTTTTATTTCATTCTCTCAATTGCTACATCAGCTACCTTGTGCCTAACACAGTTTAGGACTTCATTATGTATCTTCTTTGTTTTTCCAAATGTAACTTATTCAATGTTCAACATTCCTTCAACAAACGATTTTAGAACACCAAAAAATTCCATTACAAGTTTGGATGTTGCTTTAAAGGCTGAGGACACAGCCAAGAATAAAATGGATGAGGCTCTCCTGAGGCCTGCATTTTGTGGGAGGGGTGCTACTGAGACAACAAACAAATAAACAAAATATTGGCTCTACAGAGAATTAAAACCTTGATGGTGATCTTTAAAGTCACTCAAGGTCTGTGATCTATAAGTCTATGCAACTTCTGTTTACTGACTTCTGAGTTGGAAGAGGGAAAATTAGTCATTCATGTGCAAAGTAGAGCTATGAATTGTACATCTTAGGCCCTAACCAGAACCCTAATTGGGGTGGGGGGAACTTAGAGCTATTAAGGGAGCAGGGATGGGATGTTGTCATTCACATGAATCATGTTTCTCTTATCATCTAGTGCAAACAACCAGTTAAAAACAAAAATGGCCTTTTAGCAGCTTAACACAGAAATAAGCTGGATGAGCACGGTTTCAGCATTTTGAGATTACAGAGTTGCTCTTCTGATGAACGGCACACTATCTAGTATTTTGGAGGTAGGAAAGTAGGTGAAAGGGAAGTTTGTGGACAGTGAAGTGTGCAGAAAAGGGTAAGACAATTTCAAGAGCTTCCATTAGGAGTCTTATTACAAGTTTATTGTTAGTAGTTTATTATTTTATTATGGGTCCTATTTTGAGTTTATTGTTATGAGTTTATTGTCCAATTACGAGTTTATTGTTCAAGTTCATTGAAAGAAAATAATAAAATTTATGAAATGTAAAAAAAAAAAGTGACTTCTAGAGTAAATAGAAGGCTGGATGCTGGGGAAAGCTATTCTGAGTAAGTGACATTTTTGCTGAGACCTGAATGACAAAACAAGAAGCACCAAGAAAAGCGCCAGTACAAAGTGTTCCAAAGACGAAAGAGCAAGAGTGATTTTGGGCATGTTTGAAATATAGAAAAAAGGCAGGGCGGGGCTGGGGTCTAGGTGAGCAGGTGAAATAGCAACCAAATTTTGTACCATTTCCCCCACAGTACTGGGCAAATGTTAAGCCCAGTCCCAGCATTTCAATACTACCAAACCATTTACACATGTAAATTAAGGCTGGACCTATATAAGAAAATGCAATTATCTAGTTGATTGAGGGTGAGTAGACAACTAATGTAAATAATTGGGCCCAAAAGGATTATATTCACCCTAGGTAGACTGAGAAAATAGGACAAATAATTATTAAACTTCTTCTCAGACTATTAGATAAATAGCAGAAGCACCATTATAGAAACATCCTCACAATATACTCCCTGCAAAATTATGGTCAGAGAGTTGCCAATGACAAATGTCTAGCAGAAAAACTACAGCTAACCCTGGTCACCAAACATTATGAGCAGAATACTTCTGATATAACTTTGCTGCTGCTGCAAATAATTTCTACAGTCTTCGCCTGCAATGAAATAGGCTATTGTAGATACCTGGAAACACTCTAACTTTTAAGGAGTTTCCTGGCTTACATTACTAGGACTCATCCAACAATCTATATGATTATGACTGTATAAAAGGGAATGACTGACCTGCTATACATCGTTAGCTCCAAATGCGGGATTGCTCATTTCACTGCCTAGTTAGGGAATAGGGCCAAAGAAAAACAAGTGGAAAGAGAATCCGATTGCCAAGCTAGAGACAGAGAGAGAGAGCACAAAAGCTCCCTGCCTTATAGTAACTTATAGTAAATGTGACACTTTAAAATCAGGGTTCTTAACAAGGGGTCCGTGAGCTTAAATTGAAATAAAAAAAAACAAAACAAACATTCTTGTGGAGACATGTTGGTGCAGGTGCGATACATTTATTAAATAATACACATTATAGTGTGGACTTAGTAAAGGGTCCGTGGTTTTCACCGGACTGGCAAAGGGGTCCAAGGAACAAAAAAGATTAAGAACCCATGCTTTAAATGGACTCTTTAATGTAGATGTTTTCTATAGTTTAGAGTCTAGACTCTAAGCAGGGGAAATGTGCTGAATGTTCACAAAATGGAAAATACAAGAAGTCCTCCTACTACGCTTCTAGGTTGCAAAACACCGAATTCCTACATCGAGAGAGTAAGCACACTGAAACATTAAAATGGAAAGCTCTTGTGTAATTGAAATGGTTCTCATGAATCCATCTCGACAGAAACCTCAACTCCTCCAGGAAGCCTTCTTTGATTAATCTTCTCCTAAGCACTTGGAAGTTCATTTTGCCTTCTATGACAGGCTGCTTTATAACAGTCCTCACATGTCTAATCTTCCCACAGAAACTATCAACCTCTCAGGAGCAAGAAAGTTTGATTTCATTCTATAATCATCCATTGCTGGCCCTGCCCCCATCTAACCACATAGGGATGGACTGTGTATCAGCTTACAGTCACAAATCTCCTGTAGGGGCAAATCTATCCTGAATTATCAAAGGGCTGATCAGTTGTCTCAACAGTCCTTGCGGCTATTTAATCATCTTACTATATATCAGTGTCTCCACATACTGGGCATATGAAGTGAACTGTATTAAAACCCATTACTGCATATCAATTTGTAATATTAAAATTCTCCAGGTAAAAGCCAAGAAGTTACCTGCCCCCCAATAGCTCAGGGAAAAGGGAAACAATTATCTGGTATTATTCCTTAGAGAGTAAAACAAGGCTTATAATGAGATTTCAGAGTTGGGTACATTATAATAATCTGCTAATGCCTCTTTTAAAAGTAGATTTGCCATGTTCTTATAGAAAAATATTCAGAGAAAGCCACTTCCCCTTCAGCATGCTAATATTCTGTTCCTCTATAATTACAAGTTTACAGAGCTCTTCCACACATTATCTAATGTTCAGTATCACACAGCCTGAGAAAATAAGGTACATCCAATTGTCTCCACTGGATAGACGAAGTGAGTGAAGCTCAAAAAAGCAAAATGAACTGCTCACAGTAGTACAACCAGCTCAAGTGCCAAAGTCAAGCTTATTCCAGACTCTCTCAGCTCTCAATTCAGCTCCCTTCTTACTACAGCTCTCTGTAATTGCTGTTGCTGTGTTTGTTTGTTGTTTTGTTTTGTTTTGTTTCTGAATTGTATGACACGTGGGACATTTTCAGATCTCTAAGTGGTGTGCCCAGAGGGCAGGAACAACGCCTACTTAACACATTTCACACTGCCTTGGGTTCAACACCAGGAGCCTGCAACTTAGTCTCCTGTAATTGATGCAGATGACAAAGCTCACAATGGAAAGAAATTTAAGCATCTTTGCATTGTGGTTTGTTTTTCTAAACCTTACATCTCTCATCTTGATACATTTCCTTTCTGAAGCTAAATTCCTACCACCAACTGACCAAAAATTTCAAAATCACAGTGACCAAATCCCAAAGCCAGCCAGCTGGATGCACTAGCAGGGAAATGTTTGGGAAGTAACTTATCAAAGACAAGGGCAGATCCATCAAAGAGGTGATGCAATACCTCCTTGCTCATACGGTTTTCTCCTTAATGTTTTACAGTTTGCACTCGCTATCTTACTCTTCTCTGAACATAAAAAAGTAATTTTTAGCAAAGGGCAAGCTAGAGGAGAGAACTGCATGTGCTGCCCATTATAAACAAACAGTAAGGCCACTCATCAAAGGGACATGTGCTTAGAGTTTTTTCAACACAACTATTACCTCCCTTTATGTAATAAGGGATGTACTGGGGCTGGGGAAGTCAAATATTTGTAAAGAGAATCATATTTTCCCATCTTCTTACATCACCATTTCAGAGTAACCTTAACATCATTCTGATTTTCATTTAGCAGTGGTATTGCTCCCTTAGCCCCAAACCTGACAAGCAGTTCATTAATAAATTACAATGTAAATGCACTAAACTGAATCCACTTTAAAGGAGATGGGTTACAAATCCTTCCTACAAAATTTTGTAATGTGGATAATTGTTCCTGACCATTTTTGAAGTAGGGGGCATAAGCAGGGGTCTCATAGGGCCACCACCCATGGAAGATTGAGAGATGTGTTCATGGGGTGGTGAGTGGCCTGGAAACTGTTCTAGGGTCCATGCAGAATTCTCTGGCAACTCCTGGGTTTGGGCCCTGTCCTTGCTGTCATGGGCACAACCTGTCTCACTGGTATAGGAATCGAAAAGATTTGTTCCCCAGGGGCTCTCTGCACATGACATGGACAAAATTTAATTCAAGATGTGGAAAGGTTCACAACCTTGTGAATGTAATTAACGGAACTGAATTTTTAAAAAGATAATGAGTAAATGTTACCTGTAAGAGCTAAACTTCAGTAAACCACTACCTGGGCTTCACTCACATCTCTAGGGTTAGAACCCCACGTATTTTATTTAGCCTCTTCTCCTATAAGGGAATGTCCCTGGTGTCCAGCCACTGACAGCCAAAGAGGAGGAACAAAAGTTGGTCAATTAACTGAGCATCCAATCCCATTATGTGAATATCAGGAATAATGACAATGACAATACAATAAGGCTTGAGTTTTAAATTATATCTTCTGCTGAGGTCTGGGTTAAAGGAAGTGATAGGCCCAAGGTCACAAAGTCATTGACAGGACGTCCTGCCTGCCTAGGAAATACTGCAGCATCAGACTGCTGTTTGCATTTGCCAGTAGGGACATGATGTGGCATCTGATTGATCTCAACTGGAAGAGATATGAGCTCTTTATCCAAACGGACACTAAAATAGGTCAGACGATATTACTCAAATCAGATCCAGACTCTTCTTAACTCAGGAGACACTAGCTGGGGTTAAAAGGAAGGGCTGAGTTTTAGAATAAGTCACTTGATGCAAAGCCTGGCTGGCACGGGGCATCTAGAAGACCTCACCAGCCAATCGACAAAACGAAGTGTTGTCAAAGGAAGTTTCGATGCGTTCTTTTTAAATATATCAAAGCTCTGTCACAACTATCTTAAGCAGCCTTAGTACTGCAGCTTTCAGAGAAATCCTAGGGGCAGCCGAGCCAGTCTCAGGCAGCAAGACCGATGCGGATGCATTTTGGAGCCCTGTTTGCAGTTCTCCTCAACCCCACCGCAGCCCACCACCACCACCACCAGAAAGTCCGGAATTGCTCTGCTGCACCTTTCCAGCTGCAGCACCTCGGTTTCCTGGGGCTGGGGGGCGAGGGCTGGATGAGGCAGCGAGCGTGGGGGACCGGCAGACCCGGGCCACGACGAGGACTCCTCTCCCCCAGGAGGGTCCGGGGCCCTCTCCACGCAGGGGAGCCTCGCCGAGGGCGTGACCGCCCCCGCGTGGGGGAAATGCCATACTTTAGGGTCTTTCCAGAAACGGGCGGAGTGCTCCAGCCCCAAAAACGGGGTGGGACGGAGGGGGGCGGCACGCAGCCTTCCCAGCCGCCGGCCTCTCCCTGCACGACCCGCCCCCATCGTCGCCGTCCCCAAGCCCCACGCCTCACCTCGGCCAGCGCCCGCGCTGGTGGCGGTGGAGTTCCCGCAGCCCATCGCGCCGCCCGCCGGGGAGCCGAGCTCGGGAGCTCGCGGCGGCAGGTCCCGGGGGCGGAGACGCAGACGGAGACGGAGGGCGGGCGCGACCCGAGCTGGGGGCCGGCGGGGGGCGCGCGGGAGCCGCCCCTGCCAGCGCCCTCCTGCCGCCGCGGGGCGCCCGCCCGGGCCGACACCGCCCGACCCGGCTCGCAGCAGCCCGCGGGGGCCGCGGGACCCGCCCGTCACCTCGGCAACCGCCGCGCCGACCACTCGGCAGCCTCCCGCGGGCTCGGCGGCCAGGCATTGGTCGCTGTCACGAGGGGGCGGGAATTTAAAGTGGGTTTGGGGGCGAGGCTGAGAGGCGTGGCCCGCGCGGGTGCTGCGGTGAGGCCGAGGGGCCGCGGGCGCCCCCCTCCCACCGTCCAGGTCCTCTGCCTTTTCTTCTCCCACTTCCCCTCCCTGCCCCAAGAGGGGACAGGAAGTGGCAGGGAGCCCCTGTTCTGCGCACAGTGGGCGCCAATAAATGGCTCCGACTGCATGATGTGCGGGTCTGTGGCCAAGGCCCAAGGCCGCCCTTGCTTTCGCAGGAAGCTGATGCAGCTGTTTCCCCGCCTGCGCTGGCTGGTGGAGCACGTGCGTTCTTCCCCGGGTTGCTCACATTCACCTTGTCCACTTCTAAAAGAAGTGTCTGCCGCAGTGCCTGAAACCTGGCTTCAGGACCTCGGCTCTGGTCAAGGAGCCTGGCTTCAGGACCTCCGCCCTGGTCAAGGAGCCTGGCTTCAGGACCTCGGCTCTGGTCAAGGAGCCTGGCTTCAGGTCCTCGGCTCTGGTCAAGGAGCCTGGCTTCAGGACCTCGGCTCTGGTCAAGGAGCCTGGCTTCAGGTCCTCGGCTCTGGTTCAAGGAGCCTGGCTTCAGGACCTCCGCTGTGGTTCAAGGAGCCTGGCTTCAGGACCTCGGCTCTGATTTAATGACAGAGCTGGATTTACATGGCACCTTTCCACCTAATAGTTGGACAAGTGCTATTGGAGTCCTAGGATCCCTGCTCCACCACTTGATAGCTGTGTGACCTGAGGAACGATACTTAACCTTAAGCGTATCGGTCGTTTCATCTGTAAAACAGCAATAATAACTCAGGTGTATGCAAAACACCTAACATAGTGCCTGATCTTCAGTAAATATTCAATAAGTGCCACCTATTTTTGTTATTCTTGAATCTGTTAGAAGTGAATACAGATTCCTTGAAGGCAGGGACTATCTGATTTATCATCATGTCCTCCTGGCTCACAGTACAGACTTAATAAATGATTTGTGAGGCAAAATCCAACCCAGGCATTAAATCTCCATTTTAAATGTATTTAATATTTATAGAGAAACTAGCCTATGCCAAGCCCTTTGTTAAGTTCTGGGTGAACAGTAAAACCAAGTAGACACATTATAAACAAATTAATTACAATATATTAAGAATGCTAGCAGAGGTGCTATGGGAGCCCAGAATGCTGGGATACCTGTTAAAAGGCTTTCCTAAAACCAGGTAGTTGTGTTTAGAAAAAAAACTTGCACCAGAGCCAAGGTCCTGGTGGACTGTTGAACATGACCTTTGAGGTCATGGTGAAGACTGGGTAGTCCTATTGTTCAGAATACAAAACATCAGCATCCTCCATTTGCAAACTAGATATGACTGGCCACATGCTGAGATAGTGACTAATTCTTGGACAAATAAGGGTGCTTTTGAGTTGTTCAGCTTCTAAAAGTACTGTTGCACAATGCAAGGTGTTGGCGGTGGGGCAATGTATGAGAGCCCTGTATGATGTTATGCATGTTAAGTTCACTACTTTTGTTATACACTTATTGTTTATTTATGTTCATGTATGAATGATATACTTAAATAAAATTTTATTTTTAAAAAATGTACTGTTGCTCTACCTTTGCCTCCACTCTCTTTGTTCATTAGCTACCTGTTGTGGGTTGAATTGTCCCCAAAAAGATATGTTGAAATCCTAACCCCGGGTACCTGTGGATGTGACCTTCTTTGGAAACAGATGTAAGCAAGTTAAGATGAGGTCATACTGAATTAGGGTGGGCCCTAAATCCAATGGCTCTGGCCCATAAAAGGAGAGATTTGGACTCAGAGACATACACAGAAGGAAGACAGCCACAGGAAGACGGAAGCAGGAATTGGAGTGATATTACTACAAGCCAAGCAATGCCAATGATTGCCACAACCACGAGAGGTTAGAAAGAGTCAAGGAACGATTCTCCCCTAGACGCTTCTGAGGGAGCATGATCCTGCTGACGCCTTTGTTTCAGACATCTAGCCTCCAGGACTGTGAGAATAAATTTCTGTCGCTTAAGCATCCAGTTTGTGGTGCTTTGTTACAGCGTCCCTAGGTAACTATTATACCAACCTAATACATCAAATGAGGGTGGTGTCACTCTGACTGTGGGAACAGGATGACGAGGACAGAGCTGCCACCACTTCCCCTGCAAGACCTGCTCCCTCGTGCACAATATCAGCCACAAGGTCTATTAATGGGGGAAATAGACACCACCATTTTGCTTAACTGAGCTTCAGAGTGTTCCCTATCATCAAAATTGATTGCAAGCGTGCATTTCTTCTCGCTGATTATGTGCACAAGAGTGAATGAAGTTCATGTTGACTCTACTGGTTCATTACCATATGAGAGATTCAAATATTTTCCACAAAGTACTATGAATAATACAATAAAAATGTTTAAAAATAATCTTTAAATGCCTTACATTTTCATCAGCTTTGCCAATTTGTCCAAATAAGATTTTTCCTACTTCACCCATATTTTTACCACCATCAGTTGCTACACATGTTAGCAGATTCCACTTCAGGCTAAACTGAGTTAGTGTTTTATCAATTTATCTGGAATCATTCTCACCTGTAGTTAAGTAGTTCCATGCAGACTAGGCATAGAGAGCGATTCTTCAGTCACTTCCAATTCGGCACTGAGGCTCTGACTCCCTGAATAAACAATCACAACTGAGCAGTCTTAGTATCACCTGTGGACTCATCAAGATCCGAGGAAAACTGCTTCCAGTCACTTGCCTTGTCTGATTTTACCTCCGTTTTATCCATTTCTAAGTGTATTTGTTTACAATATTTAAACAAGATCTTTTCAGTGGTATTACTTAAATTCATGGTGTGGTACCATTATCACCTCCATCCATTACCAGGGCTTTCTCATCCCACAAAACAGAAACTTTTTACTCAATAAAGCATGACTCCCCATTAAATCAACCCCAAGCCCCTGCTAACCAGTAATCTGCTTTCTGTCTCTGTGTACTTCCTTTATTCTATATACATCATCTAAGGGGAATCATGCAATATTTTTGTGTTTTGCTTATTTCACTTAGCATGTTGTTTTGGGGGTTCATCCATGCTGTGGCTTGTGTCAGAGTTTTGTTCCTTTTTGTGGCTGAAAGATATTCCATTGTAGGTCTATACCATTTTGTTTATTTATTGGTGATGGACATTTGGACTGGCTTCACCTTTTGACTACCGTGAATAATGATGCTAAAGAACATTCGAGTACAGGTTTTTGTTTGAGTACCTGTTTCCAGTTCTTTTCAGTATGTGAGTAGGAATGGAGTTGCTAGGTCATGTGTTGATTCTACTTAAGTAATTTGGTCATTGCCTGTTTTCCATAGTGGCTTTACCATTTTGTCATCCCACCAGTAATGTCTGGGTGTTTCAGTTGCTCCACTTCCTTTCCAACACTTAATTTCCATTTTTTGATGATGGTTATCTTGGTAGGTGTGGAGTGGTATCTCATCATTTTGATTTGTATTTCTTTAGTGGCTGGTAATGTTCAGCATCTTTCCTTGTGTTTTTTGTTTGTTTGTTTGTTTGTCATTGGTATATCTTATTTGGAGAGATGTCTTTTTAATCCTTTGCCCATTTTTGAACTGGGATGTTTGTCTTTTTTTTGCTGAGTTTCTGTAGTTATTAACATGTTCTGGTAATTGAACTCCTGTTGGATGTGTGATTTACAAGTATTTTCTCCCAGTTTTGTGGATTTTCTTTTCACTCTTTTTTTTATGGTATCCTTTGATGCACAACAGTTTTTAATTTTGATAAAGTCTTATCCTTGATCTTAGGGGGAAATCTTTCAGAGTTTCATCACTGAGTCTAATTTGTCTGTAAGTTTTTCATAAATTCCCTTTATCATGTTGAGGAAGTTCCCTCTTATTCCTAGCTTTCTGAATGTTTTTATCATGAACATGTGTTGGAATTTTTCAAATGCTTTTTCTGAGTCATTTGAGTGATCACATGTTTTTTTGCCTTTCATTCTATTAATGTGATTACTATATTGGTTGATTGTTATAAATTTTATGTTTAATTGTGGTAAAATATATATACATAACATAGAAATCATTTTAATCATTTTAATTGGGCAATACTGTGACATTAAGTACATCGACAATATTGTGTAACTTTCACCACTTTCTATTTACAGACTGTTTTCATCATGCCAAACCAGAACTCATGCCCATTTAGCAATAATCCCCCATTTCACCCACCCTTACTCCTAACCATTATTATGCTTCCTGTCCCTATGAATCTGCTTAATCTAGGTATTTCATATAATAGAAATCATACAATATTTTCCTTTTGTGTCTGGCTTATTTCACTCAACATGATATCTTCAAGGTTTATCCACGTTTTAGCATGTGCCAGCACTTCATTTTTTTTTATGTCTGAATAATATTCTGTTATATAGATATACCACATTTTGTTTGTCTATTCCTGTGTTGATGGACTATTAGGTTGCTTCCACCTTCTGGCTATTCTGAACAGTGCTGTCATAAATACTGGTGTAGAAAACAAAAAGAATTAGTGGGGTGAGCCCTCACACCCACTGCTATCAAACAGCGAAAAGAAATACTCTTATTTATTTCTGTGCTGACACTGAACTCTAGCCCTAGGACCCTTGTACAAAAAGGAAAAACAAGCCCTGACATCCAGAAACAAGCCTGACATTCACAGCGAGGCTTTGGTGCTCTCCTGTTCAACACAATCTCACAAAACACCAATTTCAAACAAGACTATGATGCAGTGAGGCAAAAAGCAAGACGACCTCATAATCTTATCCCAACACGGACAAAAACAAAGTCGCTGTACAAACCACAAAAACACCAAACATCCCCCTCACCTGACCAATATGAATCTCTGCTGCTTCTTTACCAATTACATTTTTAGCCCTGTTGTAGTCTTACTGATTTAGGGATAAGATTTATTAAAACTACCCAAACATTGTCTTAGCTTCATGACAGCATCCAATCCAGAAGAAAGCCCTGCTTCCTTAGACCCTGACCAAATCACCTAAGACCAGACCAAATCCTATAAGCCCTTTTCTAACATCCTCTTACTGAGACATCTCACAGTTCCCCATGGTGTGTGTTTTCCCCTCACTGCAATGAGCAATTAACCCAACTTGTTCCTGGTGCTCCTTGGCATTGACACTTGTAAATAATATGTACTGTGACTTACACGGTTATAGAGAGTGTTATTTAAGCATTCCCTCAAAAAATAATATTGAGCATCCATTTTGTGCCAGACACACCTATAAATGTTTGCATTATATAACAGTAAACAAGACAGAAAGGAACAATCTGGTGGGAGAAGACAAATCAAAGTCAAACAAAATAAGATATTTCAAATAACATAAGTGCAGTGGAAAAAATTAAGCAGAGCAATGGAATAGACGCTGACTAGGGGTAGAGAGATGTGTTCTTTTCGATAGGATGGTGTTTTAATTTGGTAGGCTGCCAAAATGCAATATGCCAGAAATAGGTTGGCTTTTACAATGGGATTTATTTGCTAGCAAGCTTACAGTTCTGAGGCTGTGAAAATGTGCAAATCAAGGCATCATCAGGCAATGCCTTCTCCCTGAAGACTGGCTGTGGGTGATCCTGGACTTCTCTTCACATGGCAAGGCACATGGCCGCGTCTGCTGGTCTCTCCCAGGCTTGTTGCTTCATCTTCCTGCTTCTGTTTATAAAGGACTCCAGTGAGAGGATTAAGACCCACCCTGGGTCACACCTTACTGAAGGAACCTAATCAATAGGTTCACACCCACAGGAATGGATTAGCTCTAAGGTCCATAAAAGCCTCAAATTACCACAGATGGTCAGGGAAGTCCTTGCTAGAAAGGGAAATTTCAGCTGAAGTCTTAGTGATGAGAAGTGTTAAGATCCAAGGAAAGAATAGTCCAGGTACAGGGAATGGCAAGTGGAAGATCCCTGAGGCAGGAGCATGCCGGGTATGTTTCACAAGCAGAAAAAAAAAAAAAAAAAAAAAAAGCGAGGATGGCTAGACTAAAGCAGAGATGGAGGGGAGAGGTAGGCTAGGTCACTGTACATGAGGGGTCTCAGTAAGGAGTTAAAATTTTATTCCAAGGGCAATGCAAAGTCATTTGATGAGACAATGTATGAAAACTTCCTAGTAAAATATCAGGCATACATTATGTGTCCAATAAATGTGCATTCCCTCTGTAATATGGAATGAAAGAGAGCAAATCTAGCATCTCTTTTTTTTTCCTTTTTAGGATTTTAGTTTCTGTTTTAGATTTTATTCTATTTTACAGACAACAGTTAATTGCATTTGGATGGTTTTGTTTTGTTTTTTTTTAACACAATGAGTCAAAAAGAAAATCATTACTATCTGCCTCATTTCCTGACTGGTCAATTTTAGCTTCTTTCCCTGTGCCAGTAAAATCACACCACTTAGCTTCTGCTTGCAGTCTTCAAACAAAAACTGATCTGGTGTGAAGGAGAGAGAAGAGATGTGTGAGTGAAATTGATCTTACCGAAGAAAAGAAATCAAAAAGCAAGAAATCATGGAGCTAATTAAAAGCCGTGGTTGTATACCATAGTTAATTTTTAAGCTGTGACTACTTTTAGCTAGAAAAGAAGTTTGTAGGCCTTCTCATAGTTCAGCTGTAGGAAACCTTGCCTACATTTTCATGTTTTTTTCCCCCCATAAAGGGTTCCCCACAAAAAGTTTAACAGCTGAGTTATTATTTTTAATCTCATCCTCTAATGACATACAAGCTATACTCTTCACTACAGCCAATCCTGCTCACAAAGGCCAATAGATTCTTTTGTAATAAAAATAATAGCCAGTATTTATTGGTTGGCTACTATATGTCAAGTCCTCCCCCACCTCTGTGTACTATTATGGCAAACATTTCTAATTTTTACTCTCTTCTTAGTTGCAGATGAAGCTGAGAGGACATGAATGTGAGATCTGGTGCTGCAGCAGCCATCTTGCAGCCACCAGTAGAAAACTTGCCTGAGAATAGAACCATTGCCAAACAAGAAACAGGTGTGGGTCCTGGCCACATCATTTGAGTCACCATATTCAACTGCACCTGAGGCCAGCCCTACCTCTGAGCTTTCAATTTATATGAAACAGTAACTTGTCTTGAAATGTAGCAGAGCATAGTACTTGTGAGCCCTGGATTCAGATAATGGCTCCATTACCTACTCACTGTGTGTGCAAATTACGTAATTTCTCTGTGCCACAGTTTTGCCATCTCTGAAATAGGGATATGAATAGTACTACCTCCTTGGGTTGTTGTGGGGATTAAAGGAGTTGATTCGGTCTTGGTCCAGAAGCTCCCCTGGCCGCTGGGGTGCCGCGGGTGCGGCCACCGCATGGCCCGGGATGGTTCCCGGAGCCACCTGCCAGCCACCAGGCCCGCCCCGGTCGGCCCAGGTTCGCTCTCGCACCCCGCTTCTCGGCCTGATGGCGAGCGCCCTGCGGAACCGTGAAGCCGAACATGGCGACCCCCGGCGCGCCGACCGGGCCCGCCAGCTGGTCAGCCCTACCCACAAGGCTGGGGCGGTGGGCGAGCTGCTCCCAAGTCCTTGCCCTCCCGGTCGAGCCTTTCTCCCTCTTAAGGGGAGGGATGCACAAGAGACCTTTTAGGCTCTTATATTTGATTAGAGCTTCCTGACCTTGTTGGGATTTATTTAATTTACGACTACAGTAATCAATCAGTGCCCTAGCAACCTCCAAAGTTGCCAAAACAAAGGAGATTTGGTCATGGAGGCTTTGTTGGAAGGAATGCAAAATCGAGCACGTGGCGGGCGATTTTTGAACTACAGGAGCTCATGAAACAGATTGACATAATGGTAGCTCATAAAAAATCTGAATGGGAAGAACAGACACATGCTCTAGAAACGTGCTTGGATGTCCGTGAACGGGGAGCTTAAGACTCTTAAGAGTCAGTTGGATATGAAACACAAAGAGGTTGGAATGTTACGTGAGCAGGTGGAAGAACATGAGAAGGTCAAGCAAGAAATGGCCATGGAATATAAGCAGGAGTTGAAGAAACTACATGAAGAATTAGGCAGACTAAAGAGAAGCTATGAAAAGCTACAGAAAAAGCAAATAAGGGACTCAAGAGGAAGCACCAAAAATCACAGGGAGGATCGATCTGAAATTGAGAGGTTAACTGGAAAAATAGAGGAATTTCGTCAGAAATCACTGGACTGGGAGAAGCAACGTTTGATTTATCAGCAACAGGTATCTTCTCTGGAGGCACAAAGGAAGGCTCTGGCTGAACAATCAGAGATAATTCAGGGGACACCAGGAACCAAACCCAGGACCTCCCATGTAGGACGGAGGCTCCCAATGGCTTGAGCCACCTCCGCTCCTGTTTTTTGTTTTTTTCCTCCAATAATCTGTATTTATTTGCTGCTTTGAGTGTTAATATATTGCCTTTTTAAATTCTCCTGAACTGTCAGCTGGCTGGTAAACTATCAAGAATGGCTCTGCTGTGAGTGACTCCACTCACTATGGCAGAGAGGGCCCACAGCAATCTCAAGGAAGAAAATTATTTTCTAGGCTGCAGCAAACTATGCAGTGAGAACAGGCCAAGGTAGTTCCAGGATATTTTTGACATGAATTCTAAATCACTAAACAAACATAATAAGATTTGTTATTTTAATTGTAGTCTTTAGATTGGCAAAGAAGCAAATTGAGTTTTAATTTTTACAGTTCTCAGTTATTTGCCCAGGGAATGTTCTAGTTATCAAATGCTGATCCTTCTTTCAAATTGTTATTGTGATTATCTATGCTGCTTAATTAAAACTTCATTTTAGTAAAAATGGGAGTTTTGTTTACAATAACTCAGCTGTTTACTTTCCCTATTAAGGATAGATTTTATTTGAATTACTCTTCTCATAATTTTCTTTAAAACTGTTCTTATTGTTTAACTCAAGAAATATTATTTATAAATGTATCTTTCTCCCTTAGAAAACTAGACAAAGTTAAATCTTTCTGTGGTTCAGTATATACCAGTGTTATGTGGTCATCATTTTTTTAAAACTTTAAAATAAACTTATATATACCCATTAAAAAATAAAATAAAATAAAATAAAGGAGTTGATTCACACAAAGCATTTTGAACAGTGCCTGACACATAATAAGTATATGAGAAACAGCAGCTGTCATTCTTTTGCTTTGATTTGCCTCTCACTTGAATTGAAAGAATCCTAGCAAGTACAGTGATCTAATTTAATTGACAATTCCCTGTAGTCACCTGAGGCAGACATTGCCATCTCCATTTTGCTGATGGAAAAAACCAACAAAAAGTTTTGAGTCACTTGACCAAGATCACGGATAATAATGGCTGACCTTGGATGCAAAACCACTAGATGTGTCCAAACTTCCTGACTCCAGGCAGCCCTGGCGTGCTTCAGCTTCTCACTATTCACACCGCCTTCCCCAACCCTGCTCGTTCCTTTTTTGTTTCTTTTATTAACAAATGTGTTTAATAAAATATAACCTACACATAGAAAATTGTGCAGATTTTAAACATATAATTCGATATTTTTAAATAAAGTAACTACATTAATGAAAATCCCCAGCATCCCAGAGCAGTCATCACCCAGTCTACTCCAATGGTAACCACAAACCTTACTTCTCACTCCTTGGATTAGGTGTGCCGATTTTTTAAACTTCATGTAAATGCAAACATACCAAATCTGCTGTTCTGCTTTTGGTTTCTTTTGCTCAACCTCCTGTTCATGAGATTCAACCAGGTTGGTGCATGAAGAGTAGCTCGTTCATTTCTCCACCGTGAAGAACTCCATTGCATGACCTTCAGTTCCACTCGTAGGCATAAACCCAACAAAAATATGTGCATGTGTGCACGTGTGTGTGTGTATAATCGCCACAAAAGCATGTGTTTATAATCTCCAGTAGATTTTGCTGAAGAGTTTTCCAAAGAAGTGGTACTGATTTGTACTCTTACCAACAGTGTAGGAGATATCCAGTTTTTTCACATGCTATACAATACTTGATACTACTAATCTTTTTAATTTTAACCATTCTGGTGCATATGCAGTATGACTTTATTGTGGTTTTTAATTTTCACTTACTGATCACCAAAGAGGGTTAAGCACTTTCCATTTATTGGCTATATGGATTTTTACATCAAACTTATGAAATTTCCCTCTTTTTTTCAAATAATGCTTAGTGACTTAAAATCTATTTTTGTCTGATATTCATATAACTACACCAGTTCTTTTTTCTTCTTACTTGTTTTTTATCTTTCTGTATCTTTATATTTATGGCATATCTCTTATAAGTAGCATATAGTAATATGTTTAATCATATATGCCAATCTTCACTTTTATTGGAGAATCAATTCATTTACCTTAAATCTAATTAGTGATATTTTGGAATTTAAATGAACCATTGTACTATTTTTTACCATGTGTTCCTCCCCCACCCCCTCTTTCTCTGTCACTCCCTCTTTCTCTCTCTCTCTTCTTATGGATTAATCTTTGTTTTTTATTCTATTTTCCTCCTCTATTTCCTTGTTAGTTACATATTTTCACCCTTTGTTTAATGGTTTCCCTAGAAGTTGCAAAATGTATCTTTGGCTTATTAGAGTCTAATATAAATCAGTAATTATGCAGGTTCTAGAAAAAGGCAAGTAACTCTTTTTACTCTCCCTTTGGGCCATAATTGGCATACAATTTAATTCCACACGTATTATTACTGTTTTATACAGTCAGCATTAATCTAGCTTTACTCCCATACATAGTCTTTCTTCTTTTTTTCCTTTTCATTTCATTGCTTTTATCTAGAATCATTTTTCTTTTGCCTGGAAAACTCCATTTAATATTCTTATAGTGCAGGTCTGCTAGTGAAGAATTATCTCAGTTTTTGTTTATCTGAAATGTTTTTATTTTGCCTTCATTTTTGAAGCATCTTTTGACAAGTTATAGATTCTTTGTCCTTTTTTGCAGCATTTTTGTTTGTATTTCAAAATTAATTTATTTTTATTGTGGCAACATATACATGCTGTAAAAATCCTTTTAACCATGTTTAAGTGAACGATTTTGTGACGTGAAGTGCATTGATGATATTGTATAACTTCTACCACTGTCTATTTCCAGAACATTTTCATCATCCAAACAGACACTCATTCCCATTAAGCAATAACCCCCCATTCCCTCCTCCACCGCCCCTGACAACCACTATTCTGCTTTTTGTCTCTATGACTTTGCTTATTCTAAGTATAATATTTGTCCTTTTAGGTCTGGCTTATTTCACTTAACATGTCTTCAATGTTCATTCATGTTATAGCATTCATCGGCACATCATTTCTTTTTACGGCTGAATAATATTCCATTGCATGAGAATACCAAATTGTGTTTACCCATTCATTAGTTGATGGACCCTTGGGTTGCTTCTACCTTTTGTCTATTGTGTATAATGCTGCTATGAATATTGATGTACAAATTTCTGTCCAAGTCTCTGCTTTCAAAATTTTGGCTAGATGCCTAGAAGTGGGATTTCCAGGTAATATGGTAATTCTATGTTTAACTTTTTGAGGAACTGCCAAACCATTTTATGCAATGGCTGCACCATTTTACATTCCCAACAAAAATTTACTAAGGTTCCTATTTTTCCACATCTTTGCCAACATTTGTTATTCCTGTTTGTTTGTTTTAATAATAGTCATCCTAGTAGGTGTGGGTGGTATCTCGTTGAGGTTTTGATTTGCATTTCCCTAATAATTCATGTTGAACATCTTTTCATGTGCTTATTGGCCATTTGTACATCTTCTTTAGGGAAATGTCTGTTTAAGTCCTTGGTCCATTTTTAAGTTGGGTTCTTTGTCTTTTTGTTGTTGAGTTGTAAGATTTCTTTATATATTCTGGATATTAAACCCTTATCAGATATATGGTTTCCAAATATTTTCTCCCATTCTGCAAGTTGTTTTTTCACTTTCTTGATAATGTCCTTTGATGCATAAAAGTTTTGAATTTCTATGAAGTCCAATTAATTTTTTTCTTTTGTTGCTTGTGTTTAGGGTATAAAATCTTAGAGCCTATTGCCTAATACAAGATCCTAAAGATATTTCCCTATGTTTTCTTATAAGAGTTTTATATTATTACTTTTATATTTAGGTTGATGATCTTTTTGGATTTTTTTTTTTTTTTAAAGTAGTGAGAGGTAGAGGTCCAAATTCATTCTCTTGTGTGTGGATTTCCAGTGTCCTAGGACCATTTGTTGAAAAGATTATTCTTTCCCCCATTGAATGAACTTGGTGCCTATTTTAGTCTCCTTGGCTGCTCACACAAATGCTATGCAATGGGTTTGGCTTCCATAAAGGGAGTTTGTTTACTCACAGTTTTGAGGCTAAAAGAAATTCCCTCTCCAGTCCCTACTGCTCCCTGCTGTATGGTTGGGGGATGGGGTGTGGTAGAGAATAAGGATGAAATTCACCTATATTTACCACAAATTACCAGCCTCCTCATCCAGCTCTTCCCTGGATGCTGCAAGTGTTCCACTAGACTCCAGAGTTTCCAAATAGGTGATTGACAGTTCCTTCCAGTTCAATAGTTGTTTTGGTGGAGAGACCAATTCTTGGAGCTTCCTACTCCACTATCTTCCCACTATCCTCTCCCCCTTTTTTGCCGAATTTTAAAATGCAATTGTATTATATTCTGAAATAAAATGTTTCTGTTGAAAAGTCAGATATCAGTGTGCTACAACTTTACAGGTATAATGTTTCCCCTCCTCTGGCTGCTTTTAAGATTTTGTCTTTGCCATTGGTTTTCAGCAGTTTTATATTAGGGGCTAGGTTTTGTGGGATTTTTAACAAATTGATCCTGTATGAGGCTAACTGGGGTTTTTTAATCTGTAGGTGTTCATATTTTTGACAATTTTGGAAAATTCTAAGCCTTTATCCCTTCACATGGTTCTACTCCATTTTCTATCCTCTCTGGAGACGCCAATTAAATGTATGCCATTCCTTTTTCTCTGCATGCAATTTGTCTTTTAGCCGCTCTTTCGTATTTTCTATCTTTTTTTCTCTATATAATTTTCTCCTAGCCAAACTTCTAGTTCACTTCTAGATCTCCTCTGCCTTCTGTAATCTACTGTTAAATCCAAGTATTGAGTTCTTGATTTCAGTAATTTTATTTTTTAGTTTTAGAATTACCAGTTGACTCTTTTTTTTTTTACAGATTCCAATTCTCTAGTGAAATTTTCTATGTTTTCATCTATTTTTTGAACATATTAATCATGGTTATATTAACGTCTTTGTCTGAAAATTCCAAAATTTGGATCACCGGTGGGTATCCCTATTTTCTACTTTTTCTTTTGGTTTTTGTCTTATTTTACTTGAGCTGCTAGCACAATACCACACAATAGGCTGAGTTAGACAGTGGAAATTTGTCCCTCAGTTTTAGAGACTAGAAGGCTCCTTTCCTCCTGGGGTCATTAGCATTTTGGTGCTGGCTTGCTGGCAATCCTTCGGGTTCTTTGGATTTATCTCTGCTTCCTGTCACATGGCAATACCCTCTCCTTTCCCTTCCAGGTTTCCACTGACTTCCTACTTCTTCCTGTACTCTCCATATAAGGCATCTGGCAATGTGGTTAAGGCCCACCCTGATTCAATTCCCAACACTTTAACTAAAAATAACAACTCCGAAAGGTTCTATTTACACCAGGTTCACACTCTCAGAGATGTGGATGAAGTTTAAGAGCATGTTTAAGTTGGGGTACATACTCCAACCTACCACAGTTTTCAATCATTTGATCCTGACTCCTTGCATGCTGATTATTTTTTTTTTTTGAATGCCAGACTTTTTAAAATAAAAATTATAGAGACAACCAGCAAGATGGCAGCAGAGTAAGGAGCTCCTAGAGTCAGCTCATGCTAAAGGGCAGTTAGTAATCACCCAGAGCTATCTAAAGCACCTGTTTGGGGGCTCCAGGAGACCAGAAGTGCATCCTGCAACATCCTTGAAGGAATGGAAGGAGGAGACTGTCCATCTGCAGAAAAGATCCATAAGTAGAGCAGTCCATGCTACAGAGGCTAGTGCCCATCCTCCACTGGAGGCACAAGCCGCCTTGGGAGCTGTTCCGCGGCAGGAATTGGAAGCTCCACTTCCCAAAAATGGGGGAGGAAGAAGCAGTTGGGCACCAACTTCAGCTACTGATTAGTAAATTCAGCAGGCTAAAGTATACTCCTAAGAAAAGCTGAAGTTTGAACCTGTCCAAGTCAGAAAGAGGCCAGTAGCCACCATTTTGACACTTCCCCTGGCATGAGGGGAAGCTGGGCTGACTGAAAATCACAGTGACGGTAGAGACCCGTTTCTTTCACCCAGATTGGCCTGCAGCCCTAGCCTAGGCTTCAGCCCCACCTCTAGCAGGGAAGAAGCTGGCAGACCCTGCACCAGCTTCTCCGGGTAACTGCAGGTACATTTGGCTGGCACAGATTGAATAATCGGAAGTCTACCAGGACAACTACGGTCATCTTGGACCCCCACAGCATAGATTGCTGCAGCATAGATTGCTGCAGCTCCATCTCCACCCCAGGCAGGGGAGAAAGGGGCATGAAGCTTCATCAGTCTCTCTGGGCAACTACCATCTATGCCTGCACAACTTGGATTATTACACACAGTTGTGGCTCTGTTCTGACCCCGGGCAAAGGACAAAGTTGATAGAAGTTTCATCAGTGCAAAGAGGTCAGCTTGAGCCTCCACAGCTTACAGTACCAACTACATCCTTGGCTCCTACTACACAAACAGCAAGGGAGAAAGGACAAGAAAGCCCTAAACTGAAGAGAGAAACTGCATCCAGAATAAATACTCTAGTAAGCCAGATGCCAAGACACCAACAAAAAATTACAATCCACACCAAGAAACAGGATGATATGGCCCAGTTAAAGGAACAAGATAAGCCTCTGGGTGACATAAAGGAGTTTAGACAACTAATCATATATGTTCAAACAAATCTTCTTAATAAATTCAATGAGATGGCTAAAGAGATTAAGGATATTAAGAAGACATTGGATGAGCACAAAGAAGAATTTGAAAGCATATATAGAAAAATAACAGATCTTATGGAAATGAAAGGTGCAATAAATGAAATAAAAAATACACTGGAATCATATAATAGCAGATTTGAGGAGGCAGAAGAAAGGGTTGGTGAGCTTGAAGAAATGGATTCTGAAAGCAAACATACAAAAGAACAGATGAAGAAAAGAATGGAAAAAATTGAACAAGGTCTCAGGGAACTAAACAACAGCAAGAGACATGCAAACATACATGTCATGGGTGTTCCAGAAGAAGAGAAGAGAAAAGGGGCAGAAGGAATATTTGAAGAAATAATGGTAGAAAATTTCCCAACCATCTTGAAGGACATAGATATCCATGTCCAAAAAGGACAACGTACTCCCATCCAAATAAATCCAAATAGATCAACTCTGAGACACATACTAATCAGAATGTCAAATGCCAAAGACAAAGAGAGAATTCTGAGAGCAGCAAGAGGAAAACAATGCATAACATATAAGGAATACCCAATATGATTAAATTCCTATTTCTTATCAGAAACCATGGAAGCAAGAAGAAAATGGTATGGCATATTTAAGATACTGCAAGAGAAAAACTTCCAGCCAAGAATCTTATATCTAGCAAGATTGTCTTTCAAAAATGAGGGTGAGCTTAGAATATTCACAGATAAACAGAAACTGAGGGAGTTTGTAACCAATAGACTGGTTTTGCAGGAAGTTCTAAAGGGTGTGTTACAGCCTGAAAAGAAAAGACAGGAGAGAGAGGCCTGGAAGAGAGTCTAGAAATGAAGATTATATCAATAAAAGTAACTAAAAGTGTCAAAAGAGTGGTGAAAATAAAATATGACAGACAAAACCCAAATATTCAGGAATAAAATTAACCAATGATGTAAAGCACTTGTATTCAGAAAACTACAACTCATTGTTAAAAGAAATTTTTAAAAAAGACCTAAATAATTGGAAGAACATTCCATGCTCACAGATTGGAAGACTAAATATCATTAAGATGTCAGTTCTACTCAAATTGATAAACAAATTCAATGTAACCCCAATAAAAATTCCACCAGCATTTTTTTAAAAATGGAAAACAATTATCACATTTATTTGGAATGGTAAGGGGTCCTGAATAGCCAGAAACATCTTATAAAGGAAAAGCAAAGTTGAAGGACTCTCATTTCCAGACTTTAAATCATATTACCTAGCTACAGTGGTAAAAACAGCATGGTACTGGCATAAAGAGAGACACATAGACCAATGGAACCGAATTGATGGTTCAGAAACAGACCCTCACATCTATGGACAACTGATTTTTGACTAGCCTGTCAAACCCACCCACCTCGGGCAGAACAGTCCATTCAACAAATGGTGCTGAGAAAATTGGATATCCACAGCAAAAGATGGAGAGAGGACCCCTATCTCACACCCTATTAAAAAGTTAACTCAAAATTAATCAAATATCTAAATATGAAAGCAAGAGCCATAAAATTTCTAGAAGAAAATGTAGGAAAATATCTTCAAGACCTGGTGGTAAGTGGTGGATTCTTAAAGGAGATAAGAGGAGGACTGAGCTGTACTACTGATGTTTAATGTATGTAGAAGTTTTAATTAGCTTTACTGTAAAAGTGTGGAAATGTACAGAGTTGATGGTAACACATTATAGTGAATAACAGCTGGTTTAGAAAAGGGAATGTGTCTGAAAATGGTAGTCTAGGGATGTAAATGCCAACTGACAGAAAGCTAGAGAAAAATCTAAGGACTGAATAGCACAGTAAACCCAGAGGTGGATGAGAATAGTGGTTGATGGTACAGATGCAAGAGTGTCCTTTGTGAGCTAGGGCAAATGTATATCACTATTGCAGGGTGGTGGGAATGTGGAGAAGCATGGGAAAAATACACCTGGAGTGACCTATGGACTGTGGTTAACAGTGATAATGTAATATTCTTGTGTCAATGTCAAAGATGTACTGTGTTGATAATGCGGGAGTATGGAAAAAGTGTGCCAAATGTATGCTATGGACCTGGTAATAATAGGATGATATTATCTCATAATCTGTAACAAATGTTTCACCACAGTGTGGTGTGTTGATCGAGGGGTGTTGTTTGGGAATTCTGCACATGTGCATGATTGTTTTGCAAGTTTACAACTTCTGTCATAAAAATATATTTAAAAAATAATGATGGGGTGGGTTGTGGGGAGATACACCAAATGTAGGATAGGGACTATAATTAGTGGTGAGATTTTGACAATATTCTTTCATAGTTTGTGGCAGATGTCTTGCAGCAGTGCAGAGTGTTGTTGGTGGGTCGATGTGTGGGATACCTGTGTGATATTATGCATGTTTGCTTTGTAGGTTCACAACTTTTGCTATACACATATTGTTTATGTATGTTCATGTATAAATGATAGAAAAATAATAATAGGGTGGGTTGGGAGGAAATACTTTGGTTGGTAGTGGTATTTTGAGAATGCTCTTTAATCGTTAATTAAAAATGTTTAGCAACAATGCAGGTTGTTGGTGGTGGGGTGAGGTATGGGGGCCCTGTATGATGTTGTGGATGTTTGTTTTGTGAGTTCACAGCTATTGCTATGCACTTGTTGTTTCTGTGTGGGTGATATACTTCAATAAATTAAAAAAAATAAAAAATTTTAAAGAAAATTTGAGGATCTGGCTGATATTATCTTCAGTGAAGTTTTACATTTGCTTTATAATAAGTAGTTAAGAGTATAGGTAGATCACCTTAATGCATTCTGGGATTCATCTGACTTAAAGTTCGGTTTTGATCTGTTGTGAGGGCTGCTCTACTTACACTTTGCCCTTCCAGGGCTTACCCTTTCTAGGATCCTAACGGGACATCTCAGGTAGTTTCCAGAGCTCCTCTCCTTGGCAGGCCCTGAGCCCCAAGTTTTATTGCACCAGCTCCATGAGACTGTTGAGACCACTGATGACGCTGGAAGCATGTGGGGAGACGTTAGAGCCTCCATCAGGCCATTCCCCCACCCACACCCATGCTGGATACACATCATGAGTGAGAAGGAAACTTGTGTTTTCTTTAAGACACAAGTGTTAGCATTGTTGTTATTGTAACTTACCATGTCATGTCACATCATATCATTATACGACGTGACATATCACAACACAGATGCAACAACTAGCCATCTGCCACAATGTACACATTCAAAAGTATTAGCATAATATTGATCATAGTATTTTCTTGTGGTGATTTTAATCAATCAGCATTTATTCTCCTGAGCACAGGTCTCCAGGTAGACTGTGGGTCAGTTCACCTGGGCTGGCCTCAGCTGGGCAGCTCTGCTTCAGGCCGAGGGTTGGATCCCAGCTCTGGGTGTGTTCTTTCCAGGGGCCAGGCTGGGCGTGGTCTTCTCATGGTGGATCACCAGAGTACAAGATCCAAGCCAAGTTGTGAGGACATAGTTAAGGCTGTGTCACATCTGCTAACATTTCATTGGCCAAAGCAAGTCACTTGGCCAAGCCTAACATCATCGGAGCTTTGTTCACAGTGGAAGGAGGAGTGGAATGAATATCTGCTGAACAGTTATTCAAATGATCACAGAGAGACACAAAGACTGCTTTAGGACAGAGGTCAGCAAACTATGAACCGAGGGCCAAATCTGACCTGCCACTTATTCTGGCAAATAAAGTTTTATTGGAAAATAGCCATGCCCATTCAGTTACATACTGTCTTTGGCTGTTTTCTGTTGCACCAAAGATGAATAGTTGCAACAGAGACCATATAGCTGGAAAAGCCAAAAATATTTACTCCAGCCCTTTACAGAAAAAAATTTGCTGACTCTGCTTTAGTAAATACAAGAAGGAGTCACAGACCACATTGATGTTCTATGTCCATGCATACACACCATTGTAACAGTCCACCCCTTCCTGTCCTTCGTGACCTTCCTCCAATACATTTATTAGGAAGAAGAAAGAGCAGAAACATTTTTTTTCCCCACTGACATGAATTATACCATCCTGTCTTAAGAAGCAGAAATGGCTATAGCTAGTTTTGGGTTTTAATAACTTATTTTTCCTCTGTTATGTACATATCAGTCAGGATACTTGGATGCAAACAGCAGAAATGAACCCTGGCTAATAGAAGCAGGAAAGGAATCAACTGTGGCTGCCTCCCCGTACCACTACTGTGTGCAGCTGCCACCACACCTGCCACCACCCCTACCTACCACCACCGCTGCTGCCGCAAATCCCACCCCACCTTTACTGAACCATCGCGCCACTCTCTCAAGATTCAAAGTTGTGGAAGGAAAGTCCAAGGTCAAATGCTGCTTAGAGTTAGAGAGAAAGAGGAGCTGTCCTCCCTTCATTTGAGGATTAGGGGAAGCTCTGCCTCCCCTCATGACTTAAACAGCAGATGATTTCGCCAAAACTTGAAAGATGGCTCATTGATTGCATGGTTTTACAAGGCAGTTACCCACTAAAATTGAACAAGGTCTTAGGGAACTGATATAAATAATATTAAATATTTGATTTAAGAACATTAAATAATATTTGATTTAAGAACATTAAATAACATTTGATTTAAGAACATTGGATCCAATGCTCTCATTTTAGAATGAGGAAATGCAAGGCCACTGAGGTCTTGCTCATTGTTTCTTTATTAATTAGCAGAGCAAGAATTTCAACCCATGGCTTCTCTTTTTGTATCCAGCTCCTGTTTCATAATACTGTTCTGCCTCCTTCATTCTGGAAGAGAGATGGAGCTGATGTCACCTCCCTTGCAGATATTATTCTTCCTTTGGGGGAATAAAAGTTTGGGGAGTGTGGACCTTTGGACTTCAAATAACCATTAGATTTAGGAGGCAGCTTTGGCTCTGAAAACTAGCAAATTTGCTGAGGGGCCCATAGGAGCTGACTAAGGAGACAGGGTTAAAAGGTACTTAGCAGGGAGCACTCACCATAAGTTAGAGAAAAAGATCATCACCTATTTTCCCAGGTGACTGGCCACAGGCTTCTCCCCACCAGCTGCCTGAGCCCTGCAGATCTGCCTGGGGCTATGTATTAGACAGCCAAAGGGGTGCTGATGCAAAATACCAGAAATCGGCTGGCTTTTATAAAGGGTATTTATTTGGGGTAGAAGCTTACAGTTACCAGGCCATAAAGCACAAGTTACTCCCCTCACCAAAGTCTATTGCCACGTGTTGGAGCAAAATGGCTGCCGACGTCTGTGAGGGTTCAGGCTTCCTGGGTTCCTCTCTTTCTGGGGCTCCGTTTCTCTATGGGCTCAGCTGCGGTGCTTACTCCACAAGGCCAGTTGTAGAATATCAGGCAAACAGCTTTGTCTCTCTCCCTGAGGCTTCTGCTTGTGTTTAATGGAGACTTCTCTCCTTCCTCACATATCTGCTTCTCCTGTGTGCTTACTTCCCCAGCTCCAGGATCAAAACTCCAACTCTCTTCTTTTGCCATGGCTTTTATCTGAGAGTCCCCACCCACCAAAGGGCAGGGACTCAACACCCTACTGACGTGGCCCAATAAAAGCCCTAATCATAATTTAATTAAGTAAAAGTAAAACCTCTGAATCCAATACACTTTAATATGCCCAGAGGAAAAGACCAGTTTACAAACATAATCCAATATTACATTTTGGAATTCATCAATAATATCAAACTGCTGCAGGCTGACTGGGTCTCCATATCTGCCCCTTCTTCCTCCCCAGCCTCCAGGGCACTCAAACCCTCTGGTTCCCCAGGTCCCTCCCTTTCCGCCTCAGATCAGCCGAGAGTTCAAGAGCTTCCAAAAGCAACTTTATTAGGAAACCAAGAGACAAAAATATCCATCCAAAAATTTTTCAGCACAGAGAAGGGCACATTTAAACAGCTTGCTCCTAACTAGATTATATTCCTAGGCACCAACAATACATTTTCCCAGGTGGGGGGCATTTCTCTGCTGCTCCTCCTCCGGTGCCCACTCTGCTTGGCAGGAGAAGTGGAAACAGGAATCCCCAGTAACTCCCACAGTCCTAAGGGAGCAGATAGGTCTGCCTGGATGGAGAGCACTTCCATGCTTCCCTCTGCCTACCAGTGCACTCACTCTTTGGGTCAGGTTTGGCATAAGCAAAGCAGGAACGTAGGACTCATAAAACTGAAAAGTACCTAAGCAAGGATAACTTCAGTGGTGCTTTGACAAGATGCTCAAAGCCATCAGGACCTGGTTTGCTCCATCTCTCAGCTTTGCCTCGGCATCAGGCTCCACATCGTGGTGGCAAGATGGCTACAACACACCTCAAGTGTTCTCAGGTTCAAGGACAATGGGAAGGACCATGCTTCTTTTCTGGTCGTTCCTGCTAAATACCTGATGGTCACTCTGACTAGGCCTGGTTGTTCTCACTGCCCATCCCTGAACCAGTGACGAGGACCCAAGAATGTGGTGATTTGATTGCCTAGTGCTCCACCCAGACTACGTGGGCTAAGAATGGGATGAAGAGTTGTGTAGACAGACGTGCAGCAGGCATCAAGACCGTGCCCCTTCCCATTCCAGTCCTGTACCAAAGACTGACTTTTCAGAATGCAAATCAGATCAACTCCTGCTCTCCTGTTTCCCTTGGAACCTTCAGCAGCTCTGCATTGCTCTTATGGTAATGAAGCGCCTTAAGTTGGCCTAGAGGCCCTGAACCTCTAATCTGCTGCTCCTCTTACACTCCCTCAGCTACATGGCCTGTTTCAGCCCCTCCAGCTCTCCATGCCCCCTCCCAGCGCTGGGCCTTTGCACAGGCTGTTCCCTTCTCCTGGAATGCTCTTCCCGCTCCTTTCTGGCTAATTCCTCCTTAGCCTTCAGACCTCACTCAAATGTTACTTCTTCAGAAAGCCTTGTCTAACTGTCCTAAGTTAAATTTCCCTCATACAGCCTCTCAGTCCTCAGAGTGGTTGTCACAGTTACAATTTTATTTTTATATGTGATTATTAGATTAACATCTGTCTCTCCCACTGGACTAGAATATTTGGGAGAGTCCATCCATGCCACCATGGAGCTTGACTTCTGAGATGAAGAGAGACAAAACAGACCAAATCACCAACTGGAGTAAGTGTGATGAAGGTCAAAGTCACAGAAAGCCTGAAGTCAAAAGGAAGAACAAAGAACCTACCTAGACAGTATGACCTGAGGATGGGAAGGAGCTAGATCAGTGGCTGTTAAATCTTCTTGGCTTTGTGTTTCAGTCAGATATGGCCACCTCAGGGGAGACAGGACTCAGCACTTAGAACCAAGTGACAGGTGGAGCCCAGAGAGCAGAGAGAAAAGTCAGCTGAGCAAATTCCGTAAGATTTCAGCGTGAGGAGGAAAATCTTGCCACAGGAAATATGAGATTTTACTACTACGGGAAATATGGGGTCCAGTCCTCTCCCATCAGGCATATGGTGAGGCCCCATTTTAGATGTCACACAATTTATCTACTGCCTTTTATCTAGGCTGGTCTATTAGATTTTATACACCATTTGCCATTTTAAAAGAGAGGAGCACCTGCTCCTTCCCTTGGCCCTCCCCCCAGTTCCATGGATAGTCCAACCCAACTCCCTCACTCTACTCCCCCTCACAGACAAGCACCGCCAAACTGAATCATATCACTGCACCACCGTGGTGTTCATCCACTGCAGGGTCAGAGGAAGTAGCAGGTGAGCTCTGGGCATTTGCAGCTCTGTGGTTAAAACTGCATTGTTGGGGGAAGTGGATGTGGCTCAAGCAATTGAGTTCCTGCCTACCAAATAGGAGGTCCTGTGTTCAGTTCCCAGTGCCTCTTAAAGAAGACAAGCAAGACAGCAAGCTGACACTATGGGCTGGCACGGCAAGCTGATGCAACAAGATGACACATCAAAAGACGCAAGGAGGAAAAACATAATGAAAGACGTAATAAAGCAGGGAGCAGAGGTGGCTCAAGCAATTAGGTGCCTCCTTCCCACATGGGAGGCTCCAAGTTTGGTTCCCGAGCACACAACAGACAGACAGTGAACGCAAACAATGAAAAACCTACAAAAAAACCCCTACAAAGTTGGGAATATTTTTTTGCCAAATATGGCAGGGGAGGGTTACTAGTGCAGGGTGTTGGATGTGAGGGTGGGGGTTTATGTGGGACAGAGCACACCAGAGGCAGGCTTCTGTGGAATATGTAAGTGTTCATCTTGTCATAGTGTATTATATCAGTGGATGGAGACCCACACAATAAACAAGAAAATATCAAACTCCCATCCTGGGGAGTCCTGCTATGTTTTCAATTAGAGGGACAAGAATCCCTCGAGAACATAGGCAGTACCCAATAAAAGAAAACAGGCCACTATGTCAAACGCTCAATATTATTCAAGTAACTATGAATCTTATTCTTCAAAAATTGAAACTTAGTGGTTACCATAGGTCCCGGAGGGAGGGGGAGAGAAGAATAGAATAGATGGAACATAGGGCATTTTTAGAGCATTAGAATTGTTCAGCAAGATTTTGCAATAACAGATACAGGCCACTTCAAATTTCATCAAAACCTTTAAAAGTGTATGATCCAAAATGTCAACCATAATGTAAACCATTGACCATGATTAGTAGCAATGCTTCAATATTTGTACATTAATTGTAACAAATGTACCATCCACATGTAAAATGTTATTAATAGGGGAAAGGGGGAAAGGAGGAGGGTGTTGGGTATATGCAAATCCTCTATATTCTCTATTTGAGTTTTCTGTATCCTAAAGCTTCTTTGAAGATAAAATGGGAAAAAAAAATAAGACACTGGGGGACTATATGGAAGAAAATGTCACTGTACATTCAAGACAACAGATCTTACCGTGATGAAAGACACAGTCTACAAAAATTTCTTATTTTTTTATTATTTCAAATTTTTTAAAGTTTTTTTTTACATTTTATTGGTTATTTTTTAAATTAAAAATAATTTAATTTTTAAAATTATTTCATTTTCTTATTAAATTTATTTGGTTATTTTGGAGAGGTTTTGGATCACAGAAGTGTCACAACAGCGGCAGGGGAGGATCACTGGTACAGGGTGTCAGTGATAAGGGGATGCATGGGAAGGGGTTCATTTGGGGCATGCCTCTAAGGCATGTGAATATGTTCAAGTGTTCATGGTGCATTGTCTCGGTGGGTGGAGATCCACACAATAACCAAAAGAATATTGAATTCCCATCCTGGGGAGTTCTGCTACATTCTCTAATAGGACAGCAAGAATCCCCTGAGTGGAAGGGTAGTGCCTAGTAAAGGAAGACAAACCATTATGCCAGGCCCTTGATATTGATGATCATACTTATGAACCTTTTCTTGTGAAATTGAAACTTAGCCTAGTATAATATACTTCCTAAAAATTATCTCCTGAAAGCCTCCTTGCTGTTCAAATGTGGCCTCTCTCTAAGCCAAACTCATCATATAAACTCACTACCTTCCCCCTGGAGTGGAACATGACTCCCAGGGATGAGCCTCCCTGGCACCGAGGGATTATTACGAAGTGCCAACTAGCAATGCATCCAGAAAAAGACCTTGACCAAAAGGGGAAAATGGTAAATACAAATGAGTTTTTATGGCTAAGAGATTTCAAAGTGAGTCGGGAGGTCATTCCAGAGGTTACACTTATGCAAGTATCAGCAGGATCTCATTGACTGCCACAGTAAAAAGTGGCTCAAATAGCAGGGCTCCTGAGGGCTCTAGAAACACCCAGAAACTATAAGCAGGACAGACGACTCAGGAATTTGGCACCCTGTCAGTGAGCCTTACTTTGGAATTTATGCTCCCCAGTGTAACAGAGTTGGACTCATTTATAGGTTCTCTACATAGCTCTTCTGCCTCTTTTATTTGAACCTATAATTGGCACTATACTTGATAAATATATGTCCCAGAAACTTAAATCTTTGATCTGTCCATGTGCCAGTTGAGTCCTGAATCTCAACGGAGTTGCAACACCTACTCTCCAGTTCATTGGACTCAGCCAGGACAACTAACAAGGAGATGATGATGGGCAACGCCCATCACAAGGAACAGAGAGTGTCTGCAACTGCAAGCAAGATTGTTCCATTGTAAATATTCTCACTGACCTGATTTTGTGATAATCAGGGTAGGCTAAACATTCTCTATATTAGAAACCACACGTGTCCCCAGACCTAGTTTTTCTCCCTAGGTCTGGTTTTTAGAATGCTGGTGATAAACTAAACCTGATTTATTATATGACCATTCTGTATGGGAAAAGACTGTAAATTTGGGTAGATATAGTAGGGGGACAGATGTGGCTCGGGTGGTTGAGCATCCATCTCCCATATGGAGGGACCTGGGTTCAATCCCCAGGACCTCCCGGTAAAAATTAAAAAAAAGAAAAATATAGAAGGCGCATGAGCCATCAGGCCCCATGCGCAGGTGCGCTGCCAGGCCCCACAAGCCACACAGCAAGATGATGATGTAACAGGAGAGTGACACAAGGGAGAACCAAGACGAGACTCACCGAAAAAACAGGAATTAAGGTAGCACAGATGGTAGGACGCCTCTCTCTCACATCAGAGATTCCGAGAATCGAATCCCAGTGAAGACAGAAGGAGAACGATGAGAAGAGAGGGCAGGAATGAACACAGAGAGTTCCCCAGTGAATGGACACAAAAACGGGGGGGGGGGGGAGATGGATTAAAGTAAATAAATAAATCCTTTAAAAAAATGTATAGGGTAGGAAGATATGGACTAGAGTTACTAGCAATAGTTTGATGATGCTCTTTCATGATTTGTTAACAAATGTTTCACAACAATGCAGGGTGTTTGTGTGGAGGGGTGATGTGTGGGAGCCCTTTATAATGTTATGCACGTTTGTTTTGTAAGTTCACGATGTTTACTGAACACTTATAGTTTATGTATGTTCATGTATGAAATGATATACTCCAATAAATTGTTTAAAATATTAAAAGAAAAAAAAGATAGTTCCATCCATCTGCCCCCATGGGATCTAAGCTCCCTCTCAATTAGAAGCAGAGTGAGCATCACCATGCCAAAATCCTCAAGATTGGGGAATGAACAATGGACTAAAGTAGGCATTATTAGTCTACTATAGATTTATTATCATTATAGCAACGTAAGAACTCTTATCGTTGATATAAAGGCAGTGGCCACCAGAGGTTCTAAGGGGAGGGAGAGGGAAGTATAGGTGTTATATGGGGGAATTTTTTGGACATTGGAGTTGTCCTGCTTGACATTGCAGTGACAGATACAGGCCATTATATTTCTTGTCATAACCTACAAAATTGTGTTGGACAGAGTGTAAACTATAATGCAAACTGTAATCCATGGTCTAAAGCAATGCTTCAATATGTGTTCAATTGTAACAAATGGACCACACTAATGGAGGATGTTGTTGATGTGGGAAAGTGTGTGAGGGGGAGGGAGCAGGGCATATGGGAATCCCTTATCTTTTTTATGTAACATTTATGTAATCTAAAGCTTCTTTAAAAATAAAAATAATTAATTAAAAAAAAGAGAGAGGAGCAACAGGCCAAAAATAGGTCTATGACCTCAGTACTTTTGTGAAGCATCCTGTTCAACTCAGCAGTCGTCTTCAGCACTCACAAGGTGATGTTATTATATATTTTTTAATTGAGGTCAAATTCATATGACAAAAAGTTAACTATTTTAAGGTGTACAATTCAGTGGCTTTTAGTACATTCACAATGTTGCGCAGCCATCACCTTTACCTCGTTCTAAATTGTTTTTATTGCCCCAAAAGGAAACTGTATTCATTAAGCGGTCACTCCCCCTTTCCCCTCCCCCAGCCCCTGGCAACCACCAATCTGCTTCTGTCTCTATGGATTTACCTATTCTGGGTATTTCATATAAATGGAGACATTACATTTTAAATGTGGGTTTATTCCATAGCATTTTTTACATTATTGGAGCTTGTACATGGTTTTGTGTTCCTGTCGGCTTTTAGACTGAATAGTTCCAATTGAGATCTGGAGGAAAAGGTTTTATTCTGAGTTAGCTGTTGTTTATGATAATGAGGAAAAATTAGGGGAAGATTTATAGCAAGCAAGTTGACAATCTCTTTCTCGGTACCTAATTGGCACCGTGATGCAAGTTTAATGCACATGTAAAATAAATAATGTTATAAATAATGTTATGTCCTTTTTTTGGAAGCAAACTATTTGGAAAAATATCATAATTTCCTTCAAAGAACTGTGAGCATTTTTCCTGGGTGTCTGAGTAATCAGGATATGACAGATATCCATCTATTAGCTTGTGCCATGTGAATGAGCTTGCCATTATGAGTTGAATTCAATCCACGAGCATGAAGTAGTTTGCCTAAAAATTAGCATGAAGAATTATTTTTGAAGATTTGCAACATCTGAATAATCTTTGATGGTTTAAAAGCACACAGAAGACTCTCTTGATTATTATATATCCATTTACAAATTTAACACTCAGTGACAATTATTAACTGAATATAGTCCTTCACCTGTATCACATTTTAAGAGCACGTGTTTTAAATGATAAAATATTATCAAACCTTAAGGAAAACTTGGAATGACAGTTTAAATAGATATATATATGAAGTCTTTATTACAACAAACTGCCACTTTATAAGTTTGGTTAAAAAAAAAGGAATATTGATTAATAGCCATATATTTGTTTCTCTAAACAGGAAAATAATAGGAAACTTGATACTGAACTTATGAAATCAACATTTCTCCTAAAAGTTTCTTGTCTTCTAAAGAAAATCCTCATGTGCCTGGGTTATTTTTAATAGACTACTTCAAATGAAACCAAATGAACTGCATTCTCACCTCCATAACTGCTTTACAAATGTATTTGAAAGCCAATTTGACATGTTCCAACATGCTAAGGAAACTTTTTCTTTAGTTACAACACTTTCATTGTCCAAGTATATTGAAAATTCATGGAGATCAGTCAAACCTTTATGCTAGAATCTCAAAAATTTTGCTAATATAGCCAGACTGTCAATATCATTTCTAAGTTTAGCTGCTAATTGCCCTATCAAATGGCCCCGTTGCCATGACTAAATAAACAATATACGTGAATGGTTAAGGTTAAATTGTTTGGAAAAAGTAGAGGGGGGGAAAGGACTGAAAAGTGAAAAGGAGACACTTAATCATTAGCTAAAGCAAAAGGAATTTGGACTCTATGCTTGGAAACCTGGACTTAGAAAGATTTCTAAAAGGAAGTGATTTCCAAATTCAGGCCCTTTTAGTAGAGAAGATCTGCCATGATTCAGAGAGATAATGAGAACAATAATTTCTGATCTTAAATGCTTCAACAGATGACAAGAAGGAAAAGAAAGAACTTTATTAAACTACTATCATGTGCTTGAAGATCTTAGAGTCGGACTTCAGATGGTGCCTCAGGCTGGAAGCTTCCTGCTTCTGTATCTGTTGACTCCCAAATACATTGCAACTGCATTCTGAATCCGGATTTCTTACAGAAATCCACCCACCTTGAGTTCCTCCAGCTTGACAGCCCCCATCATAAACCTACCGCTATCCTAATTCTTTGTCTAACTCAGTAACCAATTTTCAAAGTGCCTTAGTGGTAACCTTGGTGAACATTATGTTTACGATAGAACAGGGCGTTAGGACTTTGGAGACAGACAAACAGGGGCTCAAGTCCCTGCCCTGCCATTTATGGCTAGATAACCTACAGCCTTCTGATCTCTTTAAACCTATGCTATGGATTTAAGCTGTACAATGCACAGACTCTAGAGCCAGTCTGCTTGGGTTTGAAACAGAATTTCACCACCTACTAGCAAATTGCTTAATCATGCTGCTTCAGTTTCCTTAGTTGTAAAAAAAAAAAAAAAAAAAGGCGGGGGGGGAACAATAATGCTTATATCATAAGGTTGCTATGAGAGGAAATGGGCTAACATATCTACAAATCACTTCAAACAGCATCTGGCACATGGTAAACAATATATAGAGTTAGATATCAGTAACAGTAGTAGTAGCAGTAATGTTATTATTTTATTGTTTTTTTTTAATGATTTATTTACTTTTATCCATTTTTACACACACATACCACCACCCCCACCCCACCCCCCGTTTTTGCTGTTTTTGTGTCCATTCGCTGGGCAATTCTCTGCGTCTGTTTCCTGCCCTCTCTTCTCCTTCTTCTCCTGTCTTCACCAGGATTCGATCCTGCAAACCTCTGATGGGAGAGAGAGGTGTCCTGCCACCTGCGCCACCTTAATTAATTCCTGGTTTTTCAGTGTATCTCGTCTTGGCTCTCTCCGGGTCACGCTCCTGTTACGTCATCATCTTGCTGTGTGGCTCGCCAGGGCCTGACCGTGCATGTGAGTACGGGGCCTGGCGGCCTGCGCGCCTTCTATATTTTCCTTTATTTTTACCGGGAGGTCCTGGGGATCGAACCCAGGTCCCTCCATATGGGAGACGGATGCCGAACAATTTGAGCCACAATCGCCCCCAGCAGTAATGTTATTGTCATTAGTATCTAACAGTTCTGTATGGGAAGTAAATGAAGTCATATATGTAGTGTTTAGAGTACTTGGCATCCAGTAAGCATTCAATCAACAGTAGTTATAGTCCATGTACAGCTTTAGAAAGTACAATGCAGAGGATGCTTCATCTCATTCATTTAACAATACACATTTTTATTTTATTGTTTAGATACATTTTGTTACATCTAAGTGGGGCTCCACCATATGCCTGGTGACAGGGAACTGGACCATATTTCCTGAGACCTGTCTCTGCCAGGTACTGACCATACAAAGATGCACAGACAGGAGGCCAATCCTCAACTAACCGTCAGGGTAGCAGGGAGAGAGACACACAGCAAGGTGTTTTAGGTGCTATGCTGCGTGTTTGCATGGGAGTCAGTGGCAGCCCATAGAAGGCGGTGGTGGCAAGGACAGCAGGAAGATCAGGGAAGACTCCCAAAAGGAGGTGACATTTGACCTGACTCTTTAAATATGAATATGGCTAGCCAGATGGAAAAGGCAAGGGAGAGGAAGCAGACACGTCCCACACTGCCACCAAGTGCTCTTTCTGTTTTAGCACATCTGATCATATCTGTTTTAGCACATTTAGCTCTTTCTGTTTTAGCACATCAGCCCATGCGGAGTGCTGGCCCACGCAGAGAGCTGGCACAGCAAGATTGCACAAGAAAAAGAGACACAGAGGAGAGACAATAGGAGACACAGCAGACCAGGGAGCTGAGGTGGCACAAGAGATTGAGCACCTCTCTCCCACTCCAGAGGGTCCCAGGATAGGTTCCCAGTGCCACCTGGAGAGAGGACAGGCAGACACAGAAGAACATACAGAGAGCAGACAGCGATGGCAGAACGGTGGGAGTGGGGGGGTGGAGGGAAATAAATAAAATAAATCTTTAAAAAAAAAAATCTGATCTTGGCTCCCCACTGCCAAGAAGATAAGGCTAAACACTCTAGATGTTATTCAAAGCCTTTTCACAATCTGACCCTACCTCCCTTTGTAGCTGGCCACTCGTCTTTCTGAGCACTGTGTTTTAAGCACCCCAAACATGCTGTCACCTCTACATCTGTGCTCATACACGGGTCCCTGCCTGGCATGCCCCTCCCCTGGAATCTACCCAGCACCTTCATACTCAACCTTCAAGACCCAACCAATGTTACCTCCATGGCAAGTCTTCTGCTGTCCCCGGAAAGAATCAAGGCCTCTTCCACCATAACTTAGGCACATTCTTTAACACACCGTGTCATTTCTTGCTTACCTCTCTACCACCAGTTCTGCAAGAGGAGGGACAGGATTTTATTCACGTTTGCATTGCCAGAGTTTAGCCTGGGTAAGCTCTCCGTAAACCTGAGCAACTGTTTCTCTGATGGATGCTGAACAAACATTCATTGAGTGAATGGAGTCAGTAGAAGTAGAAGTTGGTTGAGTAAGGAGTCAATAAACTAGATCAGAGATTGTTCAAAGCAGTTTTGTGCAGGGATAATCAAGTACCATTCCCTGACTTCCTCACTCCTTAGTCTCCCAACCACTTGCTGTTGAAATGTACAGCCAATGAGAAAGAAGCAATTAGAATAAATTACACCTTTTGGGTCCCATATCCCTGGGAAACACATAGGCCTGGTATCTGAGCTTCTCTTGCCATCCAGTAAGCACTTATCAGCTGTTAAAGACTGTGACCTAGATTTCCCTGCACAATAAATTGGAAGTAATTCCTAACTCTTGGCACAGAATAAAATTCTCATCCGCCATAGCTTGCCAGGAACATACATGAGGCCAGTTCAGGCTCTGTCATTAGAAAAAGGGCTTTGGCCCTCAGATTCCCACACTGAATGGTGCTGAGAAGTGCTTCACCAAAGTCCCTGCAAAGGGACAACCCCTACTAGAAGAGGGCCTGTGGCAGCAAAAGCGGAATAAGGTCCGACAATATCTCTACATTACACAGCTCCAGGGGCCACCGTTCATATTGTATTCTTTAGAAACGGCTCCCCTGGAGCACACGGAGTACAATGAGAACGTGCCCCCTGGAGATGTGCAATACAGCAACCCTGGTCTGGTGGACCTAGCTCAGTAGTTATCAGCTTTTACTAAGCATCAGAATGAGATGGGGTTCTTAATAAAAGTGCAGATTCCTGGGCCCCATCCCCAAAGATTCAGATTTAGTAAGTGTGTTAGTCAGCCAAAGGGGTGCTGATGCAAAATACCAGAAATCTGTTTGCTTTTATAAAAGGGTATTTATTTGGGGTAGAAGCTTACAGTTACCAGGCCGTAAAGCGTAAGTTACTTCCCTCACCAAAGTCTGTTGCCACGTGTTGGAGCAAGATGGCTGCTGATGTCTGCAAGAGTTCAGGCTTCCTCTTGCTCCTAAGGCTCCGTGGTCCCAGCTTCTTCCAATATCAGCTGTAGGCTGGGATAAGTCTTGTCTCTCTCCTGGGGCTTGTTTCTCTCCGGGCTCAGCTACTCTGCTTTCACCACAAAACCAGCTATAAACTATCAGGCAAATGGCTCCTCTCTCTTCCTGGGGCCTCTGCCATGTCTAATGGAGCCTTCTCTCTTTCCTCACATATCTGCTTCTCTGTGTTCTTCTCCTGTGCATTTACTTCCCGGGACTCCAGATCTGAAAACTCCAAACTTCTCCTCTGTCATGTCATTTTTTTTTCTTTGAATCCCTGCCGACCAAGGGGGCGGGGACTCAACGTCCTACTGATGTGGCCCACTCAAAGCCTTAATCATAATTTAATCAAGTAAAAGTGAGACCTCTGAATCCAATACAATATAATATGCCCAGAGGAAAAGACCAGTTCACAAACATAATCTAATATCTGTTTTTGGAATTCATAAACAATATCAGACTTTTGCAGTAGGTCTGATATGGGCCTTGGAATCTGCATTTTTATTAACACTCCTTCCCTTCTCTCCACCTACTCAAGGTGATACCAGTGCCAATCTCCTCTGGACCGTCTGCTGATCCACATTGACTTAGCAAGTACATTGCTGTGGGAATCATATTATAGTTCCTAACATTTCCTCCTCCTCTCCCACCCCAGTCCAACTTTACATTGCTATGCATTTAAAATCAGCCACCACCACCCCGCCCCTCCGCCCCTCATCTGCCATGTCACCAGGGTTGGGCTGCTGGAGTAGTCACATAATGTGGCCATGCTCACTAAAAATCAAGGAGGGTATTCATTATCAACCCACATACCACATGTGAAAGTGCCTATATATAATTTTTCTGCAAATAGGTAATTTTTCTCCAACCTATTCCTTAGACAGCACTGCCATGGGAAAAGACATCTTACATTTACTGTTTTTTTTTCACTTCCACAGGGGGCATCAATTTTCATCTCTTCCCTGATTTTAAGCATGCTACTATCTCACCAACTATAGGAATAAATTCTACCATTGAAGTCCTCCCTCCACTACTCTTTCTAGCTGTCCTCACTTTCTCAGTTTATGGACCACCTCCTACCTCCCCCATCGTCTCTCTCAATCTACTCATCAGCAGTATTTGCTGAGCATCTTCTGGGACCACCAACATCTGTACTTCTTGTAAGGGGAGACAAGCAAAACCTCCATTGTTCCTGATACTGTTAGGTATTACTACTTGATACCAAGAGCATACTAATTGTATATTAGGTGACTATAGGGAACTTCTTAGTGTTTGTCTGCTCAACCTCTCTTACCCCTTCTTCTCATCACAAGAACCCAATTTTCATTTAGGTGACTGTCTCTCATGCAGCGTGGTCCTCATGGGACCGTGCATGATGATAGATCAGTCAAACAGAGGGATTGATGGAGGGGAGGTCTTTGGTCCAAGCTAGGCCAATTCAATTCTCTTCCAGAAATCTGAATCTTGAGCAGAGTGACACAAGAGTGGAAAGTAGTTGGAGCTGAGTCATACTGATAGCAATGCCCAAAAGATCCTGTCTGTGGAACCCCCCAGAGCTTTCCTGAGGTTGGTAATTCAATCCTTCTTGATTCTTTAAGATGATGCAATTTCCTTTCAATATATCCATTTTTTAACTAATCTAAGTTGGTTTATAACCGTAACCAAAGAAATGTAGCAGATACAGTGATTAATGAATATATTAATTAGTGAATACTTCTTCAGAGACCTACCTAGAAGTACAAACTAAAATAACCAGTTCTTCCATAGTTATAGTATGCCTTCTCAAGCTTTTTGATTTCTTAAAGTGGTAATTTCGCAAATGTGATTATTCCATGGCTGATACAAACCAAATTGGAGCTGTGGGAAACAGTTTGGTGGGTCCTCAAAAGGTTAAATGTAGAATTACCATATAACCCAGCAATTCCATTTCTGGATGTATACCCCAAAGAGTTGAAAGCAGGGACTCAAAGAGATGCTTGTACATGAATTGTTTGTAACAACATTATTCACAATAAATATGAGATGGAAACAACCCAAGTGTCTAGCAACAGATGAATGATGAAGAAATGTGGTACAGTATATACATACAATGGAACTTTATTCAGCCAGAAAAAGGAATGAAGCACTGATACATGTTACAATATGGATGAACATAGAAAATATTATGCTAAGTGAATTGAGGCAAAAAGGGCAGATATTCTGCGATTCCAATTATATAAAATAACCAAAATAAGCAAATTCATGGAGACAGAAAGTAGATTAGTGGTTGTCAGGGAATGGGGAGTCATCACCTGGGTACAGAGTTCTGTTTGGGGTGATGGAAAAGTTTCGGTAATGGAGGGTGGTGATGGTTGAACAACATTGTGAATGCATTAATGCCACTGAATTGTACACTGAAAAATGATTAGAATTGCAACTTTTGTGTTTATATATGTTACAACAATTAAAATTTTTTTCTATTTGTTCTTTTTTAAAAATATATACTTTAAAAAATTTTTTGAAAGATACTTAGATTATATAAATGTTACATAAAAAATATAGGGGATTCCCACATGCCCCACTCCCTACCCCTTCTACATTTTCCCACATTAACAACATCCTTCATTAGTGTGGTACATTTGTTACAATTGATGAACACATATTGGAGCATTGCCACTAGGTGTGGATTATAGTTTACATTGTAGGTTAAACTCTCTCCCACACAATTTTGTAAGTCATGACAAGATATATAATGCCCTATATCCGCCATTGCAACATCATTCAGGACAATTCCAATGTCCCGAAAAAGCCCCCATATTATACTTATTTTTTCCTGTCCCTCCCCTCAGAACCTCCAGTGGCCACTGCCTCCACATCAATGATAAAAGTTCTTCCATTGCTAGAATCTCAATAAGTCTATAGTAGAATACCAGTAAGTCTACTCTAGTCCATTATTCATTCCCCAATCCTGAGGGTTCTGGGATAGTGATGCCCACTCCACCTCTAACTGAGAGGGGACTTAGATTCCAGGGGCAGATGGATGGGACTATCTTGCTTGCAGTTGCAGACTCTATCTGTTCCTTGGGATGGTCATTGTCCATCATCTTCTCCTTGTTAGTTGTCCTGGGTGAGTCCAATGAACTAGAGAGTAGGTCTTGCAACTCTGTTGAGATTCAGGGCCCAGCTGGCACATAGACAGCCCAAAGACTTAAGTCTCTTGGACATACAGCCAACTCTAGTACTAACTATAGGTTCAAATAGAACGGGCAGAACAATTAAAATTTTTTAAATGGGCATCTTGGGAAAAAAACAAATTGGAGTCTCTGAGAATGTTCTTTAAAAGCACGCCACTTCTATTCCAGTTGTTCTTGTATATAGATTGCAAAAATTTATGTTTCAAAGGAGACCTTCTGAATTTTGTCTGTTTGTTTTTTGCATTTTGGAAAATATAAAATGGTTAAAATAAATTTCAGATCTTCATACCTTGGGAGCTCACCGTTTCTGCAGGGCTCCTCCTCTAAGCTCAGGAATTTAATGGACCCAATATTTTCAAGATCCTTCCCCTCATACCATTCATAAGCCTTCCTAAAGGAGAACATGGACTCTAACTTGTATCACTTTAATTTGTGTTCTTGGAAAATCTTAATTTGATCAGCCAAGATTCATCCTGCAGAAAACACATTTCACTGCTAGTAGATGACAAGCTGCTAATGTAGGGGAGTCCCAGACAAGCTTCTTGGCAGGCTTATTGACTTGTAATTGTTTCTTACAAGACTATTCTAAACCTCCACCCACAGCTTTAGATAGTTCTCTTCAAAAATGAAGTCTTTATCCTTTGGCAGGGAAAAATAGTTAAGGCAATTCACTAGGACCCAAGTGCAAAGCTAACTATTTCAATAGAAGAGAGTACTTTTAGCAAAAAAGAAAAAAAAAGTCTATTTAATTTTAACTACTTTGCCACTATTTATTTATTAATGAGCACCAGGTATTTATTCTGGGCTCTATATGCAGAACTGTTAATATCATGTTTAGATTCATTCACTTATACTCTCTTAGCAGAAATGTTGCCTTATTCTTATGATAAATTCCATCTATTATTGTCCATACTTGCCACTAGTGCGAAGGAAACTTTTCTTCCTTGCATATAGCAGAATTTTATTGTGTCTTTTTAAAAAAAAAAATCTCTTTGGGGGAAGTGTAAATTGCATTTCTCATTCTTATTAGCAATGAGAGGGAAAATGTAATTTCATAATGTATCTAAATATATCATTATATTTCCAAAATATGGAACATATTACATATCATATATCAAAATATGGAAATGTTATATCTTAAATCATGTTTTGCCACATAAGCTAAGACAGCAGTTTCCAAATACTAGTTCACGTCAAAAATAATGGGGGAAGGAAGCAGATGTGGCTCAAGCAATTGAGCTCCCATCTACCACATGGGAGGTCCCTGGTTTGATTCCTGGTGCCTCCTAAAGAAGGCAGCAGGCTGCCGCAACGGGCAGGTGTGGCAAGCTGATGCAACAATAGACACAAGAAGAAAAACTTAGTGAGAGACACAGCAAAGCAGGGAATGGAGGTTCTCAGGGCCTCCTAAAGAAGATGAGCAAGACAGGGAGCTGATGCGACAGGCAGGCGTAGCAAGCTGATGCAATAAGAGACACAAGAAGAAAAACGTAGTGAGAGACACAACAAAAGCAGGGAGCAAAGGTGGCTCAAGCAATTAGGCACCTCCCTCCCACATTGGAAGTCCTGGGTTTGGTTCCTGGTGCCTCCTAAAAAAACAAGGGAGACAAACAAACACAGCAAGTGCAAACAATGAGGAGGGTGGGGAGAAATAAAAAAATTAAATTAATATAAATAAATAAATAAATAACAGGGGAGTTTTCTTTTAAAAGCCTAAATCACACTGTCTAGAATGCAACCCCAATCAACATGCCAGGGTGAGACATTTTAGGGCTCCATCCCTCCACAGAAGCTTTGAAAACCAGTAAGAGCTGGCAGAAACACCTTTATCAAAGCTCCAGAAAATAGTTAAAGGCCTGCAGTAACAAGACAAGCACTGAATCAAGAAAAAGGTTACTTAAAAATGGTAGGACCCCATGGTCCCTGGCTGGCCTCTCCCTGACTCCTTACTGGCTGGTGTACTGCCTGAGACAAGGGATGGCTAGATGTAGGACATACAGTGCCATGCCCTGGAAGTGAGGAATCTGTTAACTAGGGAGGAGGAGACACTTGTGTCCGTGTAAGTGGGGGATTCATAGGGTCACATGCGTGAAGCAAGTACAGGAAGGCCCCTATATTTTGGCCTGGAGCTATTCTCCAAACTCTTTGCATGGATAAGCCCTAAAGGAGAGTACTACTTAGTTCAATCTGCAAACCCTGGGAAAAGTGTTTTCTTTTTTCCTTTCTTTTTTCTGTTAGCTCCTGGTTTCCAAGGAAAACTCATCATAACGTTAGCTGGATACAAGCTTAAGGAACAGACATCTCCTAGTCTAAATTCCAGCGATAATACATTAAGATATCAAAATGTCCAAGTTTTAATAAAAGCTTACAAAATATACAATGAAACAGGAAGTGATGGCCTAGGCAAAGGAGAAAATTAAAGTATTAAAAATCATCAATGAGGAGGACCAGACCTGAGACATAACAGGCAAAGACTTTCAAAAAGTGGTCCTATATGGCCTGCGTGGTGCAGTGAGCTGATAGCCCACGTGGCGTGGTGAGCTGATGGCCCACATAGTGCGGTGAGCTGGCGCAGCAAGATGATGCAACAAATGGGAGACAAGCAAACACAGAAAAATGCACAGCAAATGGACATAGCAAGCACAAGCAGCAAGGGGGGGAGGGCAATAAATAAAATCTTAAAAAAAGAGAGAGAGAGAGAGAGGAAATCTAGACAGAGATAGACTTTTTTTTTTTTTTTTTTAAGTGGTACTATATATACTCAAAGAGCTACAGGAAACCATGGACAAAGAACTAAAGTAAATCAGGAAAATGATAGACAGACAACACAAAGATATCAATAGAGGGAGTGAAATTATGAAGAAGGACTAAACAGAGCTGAAGACCCATTAAAAATTCCCTAAAGGAGTTCAACAGCACATTGGAGCTGGCAGAAGGAAAAAAGAATGAAGAAAAGTGAACAGAACCTGAGGAACCTGAGGGACACCATCAAGCTTACCAATATCCACATTGTGAGAATCCCAAAAGGAGAGCGGGGGAAAGAGTGAATATTCAAAGAAATAGTGGCTGAAAACTTCCCATATTTAATTAAAGACATGAATATACACACCCAAGATGCTCAATAAACTCCAAGCAGGATAAACCCAAATAGGCCATGCTGCAGTATGTTATAATCAAACTGTTGAATGTCAAAGATAAAGAGAGAATTCTGAAAGTCACAAGAGAGAAGCAACAGGTAATATACAAGAAAGCCTCAATAAGTGTAAGTGTTGGTTTCTCATCAGAAGCCATGGAGACAGGGCAGTGGGATAGCATATTTAAAGTTCTGAAGGGAAAATATTGCCAACCAAGAATTCTATATCCAGCAAAATTATCTTTCAAAAATGAAGGAGAGATTAAGACATCCCAAGATGAAGGAAAGTTAAGGAAGTTTGTCACCTCTAGACTGGCTCTATAAGAAATATTAAAGGGAACTCTTCAGGTTGAAAGGAAAGGACACTAGACAACAGATCAAAGCTGCATGAAGAAATACAGACCTCTAGCAAAGGTGATGGCATGGGTAAATACAAATGCCAGTACTATTATATTTCCAGTTTGTAGCTTACTGTTTACTTTCTAAAGAATAAAAAATGCAAATGCCTAAAAAGTAAATATAAATCAATGGTTTTGGACTTATAATGTATAAATATGTAATCTATGACAAGAACTGCATAAAGGTTTGGGGACAGAAGGGTACAGAAACATAGTTTGTGCATGCTACCAAAATTAAGTTAGTATCACACCAAAAAAGATTGTTATAGATTTAGGATGTTACATTTAAGCCATATGGTAACTACAAAGAAAATATTAGAGAATACACAAGCTCCTTGAGACAGAAATTAAGTCAGGTTGACAGTGGAGGGGTGGGACGGACAGAAAAGACAGGGAGTTAATGCAAAATGGGTGTAGGGTTTCTGTTTGGGGAGATGGGAAAGTTTTAGTAATGGAAGGTGGTAAGGGTACCACAACATAGTGAATTTGATTGATTCCACTGAATGGTATCTTGGGAATGGCTGAGCTGGGAAAGTTTATGTTGTATTTACATAATCCCAGACAGGAGTTAACAAGGGAGGAGAGAAGTCTCAAAAGGACATCATCAGGACTTGAAAAAAAAATGGAATATAAACTGTAAGCTTTATGTCAATGTTAAATTTCTTTAACCTGATAATGTCACTTAATGTGGATATATAATGGTATATCCTTGTTCTTAGAAATGTACATGGCAGTATTGAGGGTTCAAGGAGCATGATATATACAACCACACTCAAGTGTTCAGAAAACGAGTAGGTAGCTAGCTAGTTAGCTAGATAGATAGTTAGATTAGAGAGAGAGAAAGATGGATGGATGCTAGATAAAATGGATTGATAGAATGATGGATAGACAGCTACAATCATGTGGCAACTGTGGCAAAAAGTTAACCTTGGTGGATCTGGGTATCTGGGGGAATAGGACTATGTTGGGGTTTTCTCTGTGAGGTTTGTATTATTTTTGCAACTGTCCTGCAAGTTTGAACATATGTCAAAATAAAAAGGTTTTTAAAATATCCCAAGCCCCTAGGCCTCACCTAATCAGAATCATTATAATGGAATAACATAAATCATTTGAAAGAATGTTGTGGAGGGACATATGCTAAATAAAAATGTGTTCAGGATAGAGTGACCTAGAAAAGCAAACTGCAGAACAGTAGATACAGAATAATCATATTTGTTAAAATAATAATAATAATATGCATATGATTGTATTACGCATAAAGTACACAACAATGTCTTAACAGTGGGGCGTTATTCTAGATAGTGCAAAACAGAAGAGAAGGGATTTACTTTTGACATTTCACTCTTCTGCATGGTTTGAATTTTTTTAACCAAAAACATGTATTACTTTTATGATTGAAATTAATTAATCAACAATGAAAATATGTTAAAAGCTTCCAAAGGGATTCTGATAATCAGCCAATTTCAGCGACCATTGCACCAGGCAAATGAGACAAAAGTTCATTAGGTTAATTTCTCAATTAAAGAAATTGAGCTTTCTCTCAGGATACAAGTTCTTCCAATTATCCAGTAACTACCAGGCCTTAAATATCTGTTAGCACTTGTCTATTCAGCAAGTAATAAAGAAGGGAATTTGAAAATGGAGGAAAAAGCAAACAACTCATATTGAAATTTGGAAGTGGAAACATTACAGCAGGAGTTCTTAACCTTTTTTGTTCCACGGAGCCCTTTGCCAGTCAGGTGAAAATCACGGACCCCTTACTAAGTCCACACTACACTGTGTATTATTTAATAAATATATCACACCCACACCAACACGTTCCCACATGAATAATGATTTTTTGAATTTCAGTTCAAACTCATAGACCCTTGTTAAGAACCCCTGCATTACAGTCTGGAAGGAGAAAAAGAGCCTTAAAACTATCTTTATAAGGACAGCAGACAGGGAAAATTAATCCCTGCTCACCATCTTATGCTTCCAATATATAAAGGGCTTTGTTTTGCTTTCTTTAACGAAAAGATCCATAAATCAAGCTGAAATATTTACTGTCTTAGTTCCCTCCTGAAAAAATTTACATTTTGATTGTCAGTGGTCACCATATTCAGTGTTATTATCTATCATTTTGAGACAGGTCTTAATGAAACAGGCTGAGGCAACCCCAAGTGGAATTATTTTAGTGTTGCACAATGGTAAAACTTCACTGCCACTAGCCAAAGAAATAAGAACTTTCTACTTCTTTGATCTGCCTCTGAGACCCCAGCTTTCTAAATCGCTGCTCTCTTTCACCCATTCCCCCTGCTGGACTGTTGGCCCAACTCTGCTTCCATTTGCCATTTAGAAATCAAAGCAACTGCATGGCCATGTAGGGAAATCTCAGGACAGAAATTCCTGCAGGTAGAAATTAAGAAAAAGATCATTCTTAACTTGAGCCCTGCATCAGAATGACCTGCAGTGCCTTTGAAACATTCAGATTCCTGGCAGCCATACTTGGAAATTTTGATTCAATATGTTGGAAGACTGTACCCAAGAATCTGTGTTTTTAGCCAGTGCCCAAGTGAATTTGATGCTCCCTTAAGGGAAACATTGGAGTGAAAATAGCTCTGAACTGAGAGTCAAAGTACTTAGGTTATAGGCTGAGGTCTCGTGCTGTCTGGGTTATTTTGGGAAATTCACATCACCTTGCAATGCCTTAGTTTTCTTCCTGGTGAATGAAAGATTAGATTACAGTGATCTCTGGTGTCTCTTCAACTTCTAAACTTTTACTAAATTATAAATTATACTCAAGGATCCTATAAATTAACTCAGGGGCCAGGCTTTTCTGGGGGCTCTTCATGTTGATTTCTAGTCCTGCAATTGCTTTTGTTACCATCTAATGCATGAGCAGTCTTTATCAGCTCTTTTGGAAAGTGAGGAATCAAAGTCGTTTTGTTGGATGTATCTGCATCTTATTTTCAGGACCAGACCAGGCCATACCACAGAATTTCTCTGAGGTGCTGATCAAAAATTGCCCACAGGCCTCCCAGCCGTGGACGAATTCATATCTCTCTCCTGGCCTTGAGTAATTTCCAGTTATCAGCCTCTCCAACCGGTTGTTCTAATCATATAGTCATTCTAGGTAGTTGGTAGTTGCTTACTTAACATTCTCCCCCTTCCCCCCAATCACCACCATCACATGAAATTTCCCAGCTTTCTTCACAGCTAGGGATAATCATGCAACAAAGTTATGGCAAGTGAAATATAGACAGAAGTCCCTGGGGAAATTATCCCTTCCTGAATAAAAAGACAAATCCCCTTGCTCCTCTGTTCCGTCCCCTTCCTCCCCCTGCCCCCACCCCCCTCCCACCTCTTTGGCCTAGAATTTGAATGTGAGACCTGGAGGTACAGCAACACGTTGCAACCTCAAGATGAAATTCACGAGGATGAAGGCCTATAAACTCAGGGTAGGAGAATGCAACAATGGAAAATGCTGGAATCCTGATGATATTACTGTGTCATAATACGAGTCCTGGTCTATCACTCCTAGACTTGAGACTAATAAACTTCTAAGTGTTTACGGCACCAAACAGCGTTTTCTATTTTTTGTAGAATCCAATAAAATGCATACTTCCTTAGCTGGTGTGATGGTTAAGTTCACGTATTATGAATGAGAGAAGTATCATCTGATCACTTAAAGGCTTTAAAAAGAGGAACGATGATTTCAGCAGTCATAAGGGGGAATTTCCATTTTTACTTCAGGAAATCAACTTCTCCTGGGGAATTCATTGAAAATCTTCATTGGAGTTCCCAGCTTACGGCCTGCCCTATGGAATATGGACTTGCCCATCCCCATGGTCACACGAGCCAATTCCTATGTTAAAAATCTCATAATATTTACATATAGATCCTGTTGGATCTGTTTCCCAACAGAACCCTGACTAAAACAAATTTTGATAGCAGGAGATTGGGGTGCTGCTATTGCAAATACCAAAAAATGTGGAAACTGCTTTGGAATTGGGTAATGGGTAGAGGCTGGAAGAATTATGAGACACTTAATAGAAAAGGCCTGGATTGCTTTGAAGAGACTGTTGGTAGAAATATGGATGTTAAAGATGCTTTTGATGAGTCCTTAGTCAGAAATGATCAATGTCTTATCGGAAACTAGAGGAAAGGTGATCTTTATTTAAAAGTGGCACAGAACCTAGGGAAATTGAGTTCTGATGTTGGATGGAAGATAGAACTTGAGAGTGATGAGCTTGGATATTTAGCTGAGGAGATTTCCAAGCTAAGTATGGAAAGTGCAGCCTGGTTTCTCTTTGAAGCTTATAGTAAAATGTGAGAGGAAAGAGATAAGCTGTGAACAGAACTCCTGGGCACAAAGAAACCAGAAATTGATGGTTTGGAAAATTCTGAGCTCCCAGAAAATGGGTCCCCAGAGAATAGTGTTACATGTAAGGGTTTAAATGAACATGGAACCAGTCAGGAATTTCTGTGGAAGTCAGGATTGGAAATGAAGTTATCCGGGAAGGATCTATGGGAAGTTCTTTTGTCTGATGGTTTGGACCTCAGTGAACTACATGCAAAACTGACAAGTTATTTGTGTAATTTGTATGAATGGACTAAAGGGACAAATTGAAGGGAAAAAAAAAAATCACTTCAAGCTCAGAACCATGGAAGCTAAGGTCTGGACCAAACACATCTTCTCAGGCCAAGAGAGTGGACCCAGCCATGTGTGTAGAAAGGGTGAGTCTGCCTTGGTGCTTGGAAAGGGCAAACCTTCCACCCTGATGTTCAGGAAGCATGCTGCCATCCCAGTGCTCAGAGGGGGTGAAGCCTATGCCCTGGGGATTACAGAGAGCATGACCACTATCCTGATGCTTGGAGAAGATGGATCCTTTATCCCAGTGTTCAGGGAGAGCATTGCCACTGCACAAGTACCTGGAAGGGTTGGGCTACTGCTCCATCAAGCCCAGAGAACAAAATATGGCTCCACAGATGATTCTCAGACTTGAAATCTAATGCAGTATGCCCTGCTGTGTTTTGGAATTGTGTGGGACTCATAGCTCCTGTTTTCCATAAAATTTTTCCCTATGGGAATGGGAATGTTTATCTTTGCCTGTTCCTCCATTGTATATCAGAAGCAGATAACCTGTACTCCAGGTTTCACAAGTCCACAGACAGAGGGGAATTGTGCCCAGGACAGACCATACCCAAAACCGATTTTTTTTTTTTTTTAAAGATTTATTTATTTATTTTATCCATTTTAACCAATACCCCCTTCCCCATTTGCTGTTTTGTGTCCATTCGTTTCCTGCCATCTCTTCTCATCCTCCAGTCTTCACCAGAATTCGATCCTGGAGACTTCCGATGCAGGAGACAGTTATTCTGCCGCCTGCGCCACCTCTGCTCCTGGCTCCTGCAGCTTTCGGAGCATCTCGTCTTGTCTCTCCTGTTACGTCATCATCCTGCTGCATGGCTCCCAGGGCCCGGCGGCTCAGTGGCACACAGAGCCTGGCAGCCCATGCGCCTCCTATATATATTTTTTTATTTTACCAGGAGGTCCCGGGGATCGAACCCAGGTCCCTCCATATGGCAGACGGACGCCCAACCATTTGAGCCACATCCGCCCCCCCAAAACCGATTTTGATAAGACTTTGTGCTAAGCATTGTTTCTGAAATTATTTAAGGCATTTGGGATATTGTGATGGAATGAATATATTTTACATAAAGAATGAACATGTCTTTTTGGGGTCTGGAGGGTGGAGTATGATGGCTTGAAGCTGTAGGTACCTGAGAAAAACATGTTCTTAAATGAAATCCCTTCCTGTGAGTATGAACCCATTTTATTTTATTTTTATTTATTTTTTATTTTTTTAAAGATTTTATTTATTTATTCATTTATCCCCCCCTTGCTGCTGGTGCTCGCTGGGTCAGCTAACCACGCCGTGCGGGCAGGCTTGCCTCCGGGGCCTCCCATATGGTAAACGGGAGCCCTACTGATTGAGCCACAGCCGCTTCCCCTGAACCTATTTTAAATAGGACCTTTTGATATTTCAGTGATGGTGTGGCCCAGCTCAATCAGGATGGGTGTTAATCCTATTACTGGAGTCCTTTATAAGTGGAATGAAATTCAGACAGAGAGAGAAAGCCATGGAAACAAGAAGCTGGACATCAATGGAACCAGAAGAGAAGGGAGAGACCAGGAGATTCGGCCATGTGCCTTGCCATGTGACAGAAGAGCCAAGGATTACCAGTAGCCAACCACAGAATGCCAGTTTTCAGGGAGAAAACACTCCCTTGATGATGCCTTGATTTGGACTTTCTTTTAGCCTCAAAACTATGAGCAAAAAAAATTGCCATTGTTTGATACAAACCATTCCATGGTATTTGCTTGAGCAGCCTTGGAAACTAAAACAGCTGGCCAGTGTGGCTCCCTTACTCCCATTTAAGGGATCATGCCTGCTGATCACCATTTTCTCTAAAATTCTTCCTTTTCTTTTTCCATCCTTCTTACCAAAGATTAATTAATAGTCATTAATTTGCCAATTTATTCATTCATTTAGCAAATGTTTTTTCCCTGTATATTATCTGCAGAGTAATGAAGGAAGAGAATAAGGCCCACCTTCTCCCTTGGAGTTGGGAATACAAAATAAAGAATCCTGAAACAGTTATGTAAAAATGCCAAGACAGCAGGTGATCAAGTGGAAAAAGAGAGTATTGTTGAAAATATATTATCATTCAGAGAGGGGGAGAAATAATGCTGGCCAAAAACAATTTTCTAGAAAAATATTTTTTCTTCTAAACAAAACTTTTACTTCAACAAATCAAGCTTTTTGGGCAAGATTTTTTCAAGGGAAAATTGTAAGTCTATTGTGGAACAAGGAGGGTTAAATTTCTAAAAAGAGAGAGAGAAAATCAGAAAGTATTTGTAGAAAAAAGGAAACATTTCCCTACTCAGCCCTCAGTTCCAAATATCTCATTATTTTTCCCAAGAGACATATGAAACCCTCAAGCAAACACAAAGCTGGATGCCAGATCATTCCTGCAAACTAGAACTCTGAAATGGTGATACAAATGATTTTCTTGCCATACCCTGTTTTTGTATGTACACAACATATCTTTACCATCAAGATTATATTCACATTGACTGCAAATACTGGAGATAAGTCCCCCACAGTGCTAAGTATAATGCCTCCTCAAATCTGGAGTGGTTAAAATCTTTTGAATTGAATTACAAAGAGATAATATATGTGAAAACACTTTAAAGGCAGAAAAATGCTATAGAAATAAAGCTGTGTAATTATTGCAATATAAATATGGAAACAGGAACCAATAAAAATTTTCACGCTTTGGTCTTACTATATATGCATGCATTCTCTTCAATATGTTATGCAAATAAAATGTAGAAGCTATAGGTTTAGAGAACAGAAATGTGAGCCAATCAAGTACCAGAAAACTCTAATTTGCAAAGGGTCACTGTGGTGGTTTTAAACTGTATGTACCCCCAAAAAGCAGGTTCTTAAATTTAATCCATTCCTGTGGATGTAAGCCCATTGTAAGTAGGGCCTTATAATGAGATTACATCAGTTAAAGTATGACCCACCACAATCAGGATGGGTCTTATTTCTCACACTGGAATCCTTTACAAATGTGATGAATACTGAAAGACAGAGAAAATCGTGGAAGCAAAAAGCTGAAAGCAACAAACACTGGAAAAGAAGGGAGAGACCAGCAGATGCCACCATTTGCCTTGCCATGTGGCAGAGGGGCCAAGGATCATCAGCAGCTCATCTTCAGGAACAAAACCTTGCCTTGATGATGCCTTGTTCTGTTTCAGTTTCAATTGATTGATTTTTGTCTGCATTATGAGTCATATTTTCCTGCTCCTTTGCATATCTGGTCATCTTTGATTGAATGCCAGACATTGTGAATTTGTCTTGCTGGGTGTTGGCTATTTTTGTATTGCTAAAAATATTATTTATCTTTATTCTGAGGTGTAGTTATTTGGACAGAGTTTTTCCTTTTAGATCTTGCTTTTAAGATTTGTTAGGCAGGATCAGAGCAGCACTTAGTTTAGGGCTAATTATTTTGCACTACAGAGGCAAGACCCATCTGATTATTATACTTAGTTCTCTATTAATTATAAGATTTTCCAGTCTGGCTTGTGAGAGCAGGCATTATTCCCAGCTCTGTCTGTGTGCTGGGAACTTTTCCCTTTAATCCTTCAGGATGGTTCTTTCCTATCAGTACTCTTCTGAATACTCTAAGGACCCTCTTCAGATTCTGGGGTTCTCTCTCTATGCAGCTCTCTCCTCTCTCTGTCTGGTGAACTGTAGCTACTTTGTTCTCCCCAGACTTTCAACTTCATTTCCCCAGCTCAGGGATCTGCCAGACTCCACCTGGTTTCCTCCTTCCTGCACAGTGGCCTCAAAACTCTCCAAAGGCAGGACGCTGAGGCAATTGTAGGGCTCACCTCATTCATTTCCTGTTTTACAGGAATCACTCTCCTTTATTGCCTGGTGTCCAATATATTAAAAACTCTTTTTTCTTAAAATTTTCTGGCATTTTGTTTGTTTGTTTCAGGTGGGAGGATAAGTCTGGTCCCTGTTACTCTGCCTTGACCAGAAGTGAAAGTTTCTGCCTTCTGGTCTCTTTGAAATACCTCTTTCTTAAGAAGCTACTAGAAGATTTTCACCAGCAAAATGATGTGACAATTTGGGATGAAGGATCCAAAAATAAATAAATAAATAAATAAATAAAAGCATCAAGGCAATTCCCAATATAACACCAAGAGAAATTCTAAGGTAATAGCTGTACTTTGGACCTAGAGAGCGAATTATCCCATTTGGAGGAAAAAACAATAGTCTCCAAGAGAGAGGTTTCCAAGCGGGAAAATGTAACTTACAGAAAATTGATGCCTTTGAGTGTTTAGAAGACTATTGATAGATTTTGAAAGGTCTTTTGATGTACTAGGAAAGATGGAAAAACTGGCAATTATTAACCCCAGAAAAAAAATAGCTGTATAAGATAGAAAATCTTGGGGCATGATCTGCTGCTTTGTCTCAGAATATTCATATTTATATTATGTAAACATAATAATATAAATGTTGTCTTGATCAAAAATTGTGAAATAACTATATCTGATAAGGGTGGAGACCATGGTGGGCTAAGTGTGCACAAAAGTAATAAACCTCATATATGCCAAAAGAAACTTAATAGATAATGCCAAAATTTAATAAAGGGTGAAAGGACAGAATAAGCTTATTATTTAGATATATGAAGATAAATGTCAGAAGAAACATAAAAAGGAGTTGAAAGTGGTTGCTTCTGGAAAGGAGACAAGGGAGCAGGGAGGGAGAAAGGAAGGTAGCTTGGGGACTGCTGTTTTTCATTTTAAACCTGTTAGCATTATCTGGTGCTTTTTAATCTCTGTGCATTATTTACCTGAGTGAAAATTACTTTACAAAATTAAAGGTACAGAACCAGGCTTCCTCTTATATATAATGGACTAGGAGAATCTCACAAAAGGAGATGTGACTGAGGAATGCCCAGGACAGTGCCAATAAAGGTTACTAAAGTACTTAGCCAGGCCCTTGAGTGACCCTGAAGTACATCGCACTCGAGTGTGGAATCTTCTTCTACGTAAGGATGCAGGCTAGGTTCAAGCGGGTTTTATGAAGTAAATATGGTAGGATTAGATCCTTCATAACATTCAACCCCTTTGTTCTACCCCATCAGCACTCGTGGGGAGGAGGTCTTTTAGTATAACATGTTGAGGGGCAGAGAAAGAAGGAAGGGTGCCAAGGGTGAAGACACATCTGGTCCCCATCTCATAGGGACTCTGAGCAGACTAGAAGGTAATTTAAGGGAAACAGACACACTCCTTTGACTCCAAGTGTGTCCATGATTGGCTACAGGTACCAATGGGTTCTTGCAGGTCATGAACTGGTATGGTCCAGCCAGTACAGGGTATAATCACAAGGCAGTGTGATTTAGATTTCATAAGCTAGAGAGTCTGGCATGTGGTGGATACTGAATATCAACAGATTTTTCTAGAAAACATGACACCTCTTCTCAGGTTATTTTTAGTAAGTAATATATAACAATGAAATTATATAAAAGCTAGGCACATCAGAGTTTTAATTATTTCAGGATTTTGAAGAAGAATATGTTAAGAAATAAATTTTAGACGTTTTCATCCAAATTTGAAAAATGTGGTCAATATCAAAAGGCATTTTTACAAAAAAAGATTGTGGATATTTTCACTGAATCTCATTTTCCTTCACTGAGATGTATAAGGTTTAAATTTTTCAGCTGGTCATGAATTCTCAGGACCTAACCATATATGGTCATTAAATATTTGAAAGGCTTTTTATCTGGATCTAAGTTACATTCCGATGGTAAGTTGAATTCTGCTTCTTGTCGTTTTAAAAATCCCTTTCCTTTTTAAACTACATTTAACCTCATCAATATCAAAGTATTAAATTTTTTTGCATGACATTCAAACAATCTGGGTGTAAACAAAGTAGAAAATTAAGTTCTTCCCATCCTCAATCCCACAGCCCAGAGGTGACTACTGTTAACAGTTCTGTGCACATGCTGCTGTGTATGTGCGTGTGCGTGTGTGTGTGTGTTCACTACACATCTATTTGGGAAGTGGGCGTGTTAGATCAGGGGTCTTCTCCTTTGAATTTCCTGGCCCTCCCACTGAGCTTCGCTCACTGTTGTTACACACCCGTCTCATTGCTGCTTGCAGTCCATGACTCACGACTATCCCCCCCACCACCACCAGGGGAACTTGTCATGTCTACAACATGAGGCTTCACTTTAGGACCTCATCATTCACTTCCCTTCTCAATACCAGATCAGAAAACAATAGCAGGCCTTACTAAAGGGGGAAACAAAGGATTTTAAATAGCTGAGAAAAGAATTTTAAAAGCTCTCCTAAATATTACTTTTGGTACTGGCCAAAGGAAAAGCAGCCATGTTAACTGTTCACATGGACTTCCAGTTCCTAATCTTGTTCCCTTGGCCTCAAGTCCTCCATCATTTTTGAGATGCCTCCTTTTTCCTAGCCTCCACCTGCCTTTTCAGAAATCATTACGCCCTATTAGCAAGGTTTTTCTCACTCAAGTTCTGTCACCCAGCAGAGCAGTACATTGCCCCTAAGTTATTCAGTTCTGAATAACACTCCAGGGGTGCCAGTAGAACAACTCCTGGGGGCTTTACACGTCAGGTCTGGTCCCATCCCAGGTCTCCTCAATCGTGAACTGCAACTAGGATTTAGCATTCTTCTGAGTGTCGAGTTGGGATCAGACACCCTTGTAAACACATGGTCACACACACACCCCTTGCCTTGTTTTTACCAACATCTGCATCATTTCAGGATCTGTTAACACAACACTAGCTGCTATAACAAGTAAACTCCCAAATCTCAGTACCTTAATCCCTGAAACTTAATGAGGACGTTCATGGTTGGTGGGGGATCTTCCATATGGTCATTCAAAGCCAGACCCACTTCCCTCTTGTGGCCCTGCCATCCCCTAAGGTCCTCATAATCCTCTATACACACTTAGCAGACCCGGGAAAAGGGTGTGAAGGGTCATGAAGCGGTTTGGGGACCTGCTCTGAAGTGGTATGCATCTTTTCTGCCCACGTTCCATCAGACGGAATGCAGTCACAAGGCCCCAACCACCTGCAAGGGAGGGTAGGACATTTAGTACAGCTGTGTCCCCAGGAAGTAAAGGAAATGGGTTTTGGTAAATACACAAGTGTCTGCCACAACCTCCATAGTCTCCATTTTAACTAGGCTACCCTCTCCCTAATGCCACTTCCTGTGTTTCCAGCCTATTTCCTCAAGTACACCAGTACAGCAATATTTTTTCTCCTCCAGCCCTTCCCAATCCCTTGATCCCATCATCTCTTCACTGTCTCTGGCCTTACTTCTCTCATGTCATTACTTATCTTCTTTACCTGGCTTGGAGGCCAAGTTCTACCATTATAATCACCACTACCCCACCCCATGTGCACCCTTAACTGCCTTGTCCCTCCCTCCCTCTGTCTTAGATTGCCCATTGGTGACTGAAAATCATCTCAATGAAACTTGAACCCATGTGCCAGGATCTACACATGTACCAGGAACAACTACCTCAGAATCTTGTACCTCCATATCTTGTTCAGGTCCTTGTGCTCTGCTTGATGGCACCATGGCCTAACCAATTCTCAGACATGCCAACTCTCAACTCTATGGACACTGGCTTTGGGTTTGAGACTATTTGGTGATATTTGCTTATTTCTCTAAACCTAGTGTAACTCTGAATTCCTTATCACCAATCTGTTCCTGAAATCTCCTTAACTAAAAGTGACTACCTTGATCAACCTTATTTGTCCCCATTTCTACCACATCAGCTCCCACCTACAGATCTCCAACTGAGTAATAACCAATCCAATGAATTTGGGCAAGAAAAACGGAGAGAGCCTTTCAAATAAAAGGAACAAAATTAGCAAAGATGCAGAGGTGAGGTAATTGATAATAAAGTTCATTAGATTGGAGAAGGCCTCCTCATGGGGACAAACTAAACAGAAATTATAACTATAGGTGATTAGGAGCTATTATGTTTCTGAGAAATATTAAAACACATTATAAAATTACAATAATAAAAACATTATGGTGTTGGTGCATGAGACAGACATACTAATGGAACACAACAAAAAGTTTGCAAGTTGACCTAAAATATATAAACATTTAGTATATGATGATGGTGGCAATTTAAATCAGTAGGGAAAAAATGGATTATTATTGAAATATTAGGACTGGGTAGCCATCTGTAAAAAAATTAAGGTGGAGTCATACCTCATACCTTTCAGAATAAATTCCAGATGAATTAAAGATTTAAATATAAAAAATACATTTTACAGGTACTAGATTAAAACTTATTAGAATATTATTATAAACATTGAGAATGAAAATCTTTTTAAGTTTGCAACAATCTATGTATTGATGGAGAATGATTTCCAAGTTATATTGCTAAATGTAAAAAAGCAAGATGCAGATCAGAATATATGAGATGTTGTTATTCATGTGGGAAATAAGATGGATAAAAAGGAATGAAAGGAATAAGATCTATATTTGATTTGGAAAACAAAACAAAATATATTTGATTTGGTAGTATTGTACCAATGTCATTTTCCTTGGTTTTGACTATGCACTGTACTTAAGATATTATTGAGGAAGCTGGGTGAAGGGTACACAGAGACTCTCTGTACTGGTTTTATGATTTCCTGTGCTTCATAAACTATTTCAAAATATAAAGTTATGTTTAAAAAGGAATTGATGAATGTACACATGTATATATGTGTTTGCAGGTGAATGCATAAAATATCTGTGTGTGATACACAACCAACTGAAAACGTTGATTGTCTCTGGGAAGGGGAGCTGGTTGGCTGGGAAGCCGGGAGTGGGGGTGGGGGGGATATTTCTCTGTTCTTTATGAGTTTCAAATCTCTGTGTGTGTGTGTGTGTGTGTGTTTTAACGCAACAGCTTTTCAAAGAAGGATTTGAGCAGTGAATGTTCATGATGAAAATGAAGGAAGGCAAGTAAGAATCATAAATGAACTGAATGTTTCAACCCTGGGTTTCTTCAGAATGGATTCCCCAGCAGTGAGATTAGTTTGACCTAGGGCTCTGTCCTTACCCTTCTCCTCTACTTTCTCTCTACTCCTTTGCTTTCAAAGACTATCTCTATGCTGATGATTCTCAACCCTTCCCCACCAACTCCAGAATCATATATCTATCCATTTAGAAGTCCAGTAGGTGTCCGAAATTTTATAGAGCCAAAACAAAGGTATTTATTTCTCTCCCATTTCCTCTCCTCCAGTAGCTCTATATCTGCTTCCTCACTAAACCTTCCCTATTTCAGTAAATTGCACCATCATACTCCCAATTTCTCAAGCCAAAAACCTAGGGGTTATTCTGATTTTTACTTTCCCTAAAATCTTACATTCAGTCCAGTAGTGGATGTTGTCAATGATACCTCCAAAATATAATCATCACCTGATGTCTTAGCACTTCTACTTGTGCCACCTCAGCTCAAGCCACCATGTCCGACCTCATCTTTGCAGCAGCCTCCCAACGAGCCTCCTTGCCTCCACTCTTACCTATGCACAGCCCACCCAACAGCCAGAGCAAAGATCAGACTCTTTAACGCCTCTTCTTAAAGCCTGCCAGTGGTTTCCCATTATGCTTAGATAAAAACCAAAACCCAACCATGACCTGCAGGGTCCTACAAGATCTCCGACCTCACCTCTGACCACTCTCACCCTCACTCACCATGTTCCCCTTCAAACACACCAAACTCGCTCCCTCTTCAGGCTTTGTGCTTGCTGTTCCCTCTGCCTGGCACATCATTCAACAGGACATTATGTGGCTCCTTCTCAGTGTTCAAAGCTTAACTCAGCTGCAACTTCCTTAGAACAGTCTTCCAAATCCACCTACCTAAGAATGATCTCCCCACTCACTCTCTATCATACCAGCCCATTTTATCTTCATGACCTGAAATCATGGTATTGTTTACTCAGTCACACGATTATTGTCTGTCTTTCTTAACTGGAGACTAAATTCCCGGGAGCAGAGAGTCTTATTTTCTGCTATATCCCCACAAACAAGTGGGTCAAAACCGATGTGTTAACTGACTGACTGAAGGTCGGAATCCATCCTACTCAGATGGTGGAGGTGACTCAGGAACCAGGCCCTGGACCAAAGGCTGCTGTGGTCTGGGACTCCCAGGGATGCGTGGGATGATAACTTCTCTGGGAATAGGGGACTCTTTCCAGCCAAGCTATTTGCCATTGGTTCAAGGACAAGAAGGGACCTAGCCTAGGAATGCCAGGACTTCAGTCCTTACAGCAGGCAAGCCATCTGGGCACAAGATTGCAAAGACTGGCAACACTAGCGGTGATAGCAGCAACATGTATTGAGCATGGTATTTGTTTTTGGCACTTAATTTGTCAGAACTGCTGTAACAAAGTACTACTGACTAGTTGGATCAAACAACAAGAATTTATTGTCTCATGCTTTTGGCTGCTAGAAATCCAAAATCAAGTGTTCCCAAGCTCAGGATTTCTCTGAAGTCTGTAGCTTTCTGGTGGGGACTTGCCAGCAATCCATAACTCCATGTCTGCCTCTGTCACACAGCTGTCTCTCTCTCTCTCTCTCTCTCTCTCTCTCTCTCTCTCTCTCTCTCTCCCTTCTCCTACTGTGTCCAAATTTCCTCTGCTTATAAGGACTCCAGTCATCTTGGATTAAGGCCCACTCTGATTCAATTTGGCCTCACGTTAACTAATAGGATCTTTGAAGATCCTATTTACGAATGAGTTCGCGTCCACAGGACCTGGAATTGGAGCTTGAACATGTCCTGTCAGAGACATGATTCAACCCTTAACAGGCTCTGTGCTAAGGGCCTTACAGGAGTTAACTCATTTAATGCTTGCAACTCTATCTAGGGGGTGGTACTATTTTTGTCTTCACTTTACTGATTACAAGCTGAGTATAACAGATAAAAACACATTCAGCTGTACTCAACAACGTTTGCTTGGGCTTGACAAAGGAATTGTTATTTTTTCCCATTGAATAAGAAGTCCAAAGTCCACAGCTAGTGCAGAAGCTACACAATATCCTTGAACCTCCAGGCTCTCTCTGTCTCCCTCTCCTCCCTTCTTGTCATGTTAGCTTTCCTTTCCAAGTCACAAGATGTTTGCTGCACTTCCAGGATCATGAAAGCATCCAGGCAGGAAGAACGAGGAAGGGTCTTCTCCTCCCAAGGCTTTGTCTTATATTTGGGATGGATTCTGCCCCCACCTCACCCTTGAGCAGACTTGCCCTTAAATCTGGCCTCATGCGAATATTCTCGCTGACCTGATTTTGTGATAGTTAGGGTAGACTAAACATTCGCTGTATTGGAAATCATGCATGTGTCCCCAGACCTACTTTTTCTCCCTAGGTCTGGGTTTTAGAATGCTGGTGATAAACTAAGCCTGATTTATTATATGACCATCCTGTATGGGAAAAGACTGTAACTCTAGGTATCTTTGGTCAATATTAAGAGATATATCGGGGGACAGATGTGGCTCAAATGGTTGGGCGTCCGTCTCCCATATGGAGGGAACTGGGTTCAATCCCCAGGATCTCCCAGTAAAAATTTAAAAAAGAAAAATATAGAAGGCGCTTGTGCCACTAGGTCCCATGTGCAGGTGTGCTGTCAGGCCCTGCAAGCCGGTGAGCCCCCCCCAGGACCCATGCGCTGGTGCGCCGCCAGACCCCCCAAGCCATGCAGCAAGATGTTGATGTAACAGGAGAGTGACACAAGGGAAAGCCAAGACAAGACATGCCGAAAAACCAGGAACTAAGGTGGCACAGGCAATAGGATGCCTCCCTCCCATGTCGGAGGTTCCAAGGATCAAATCCCAGTGAAGACAGGAGAAGGATGAGAAGAGAGGGCAGGAAATGGACACAGAGAGTTGCCCAGTGAATGGACACAAAAACAGCAAAAAGGGGGGGAGGGCGGCGGTAAAAATGGATAAAAGTAAATAAATAAATCCTTTAAAAAATATATATAGGATAGGTACGTATAGATACAGACTACAGTTAGTAGTAATACTTTGACGATGCTCTTTCATAATTTGTTAACAAATATTTCACAACAACGAAAAATATTTGTGGTGGGGTGATGTGTGGGAGCCCTGTGTTATGTTATGCATGTTTGTTTTGTAAGTTCACAATGTTTACTGAAAACTTACAGTTTATGTATGTTCACGTATGAATGATATACTTCAATAAATTGCTTTTTTTTTTTAATCTGGCCACACCTGGGAGGCAAGCCCACCTTTAGACTCATCCCTAGCCAAAGGGAATGAGATATCCATGCCTGACCGATGATGACTCATCCTGGGGCTGGGATAGGAGACTGACGACCTGAGGTGAAGGGTTATCATGCCAATGTCTGAGCAGATCCAGATTCTGTTGGCAGGAAGGTAGGGAGAGATGGAAATAGATGATGTCAGTGGGTCTGAGGTACAGAGAGGGTAAGTATCAGAGCCAGGATTCAGATTCAGGCAGCATAACCACGAAGCCTGCCATCCTTACCAGATAAACAGAAGAATGAAAGATCTGGTGCCCAGTAGACCAAGCAGATTTAATCATTGCACAGACTTTGTTATCTTAAGGCAAGAATGTGAATATAGAGAGGTAGAGATATCAGAATCCCCTGGATGACTTTTCTAAACTTTAGCTCTCCACAGAAATTCTGCTGTGACCCCAACTACAACTGTCCCATGCCCAGTCCCCATTGGAAGTGGTGTGTTTTAGTGACCCACTGTTAATAGTGGTTTTGTTGAACCAAGAGGGGAAAAAAACAGATTAAGTACCATTGTCACAAGGAATATGTAAACTAAAAACTTATTCAGTTGTATGCCTTTTAATTGATTTTGAGGGCTTTTGTTTTTTCCACATTGTATTCTAATAATATTTCTTTTTAAAACTTCTGAATTCTTGTTGAATTTAATGGGAAAGGGCTTTGTCTCTCTTGAGGCCAAGGTGCTTAGGAAGATACTTTAAAAAAGCAAATGCCTAAACATTAGTCACTTTAAATCCTTTTATCTCTTTTTTGAGCAAGATAAAGAATAAATACATAAATCTAGTTGCCTTTACATTTAAGATTGTTAAATTGAGATTTAGTCACTCCAGTTCCATTCAACTAACATTTACTAAGTGCCTACTGGGTACAAAAATGACCCCAGATCAAGATTGCTAGGTTCAAATCCTGACCCTGCCACCTATTGGCTGTTGAACTTAGGCAAGTTACTTAATTATTCTGTGCCTCAGTTTCCTCATTTGTAAAGCATGTACCTCATAGGAGTATTGTGATGATTAAATGGGTTAATCTTTGGAAAGAGCTGAGAACAGTGTCTGACATAACAAAAGTTCGTAATTGTTTTTAAGTCAGGATGGGGAACTACCAGGGGGTCCAGGAGTTGAGGGTATTTAGGTATCTGATGAATTAATTGATGGACCATATGATCCAAGGTAGGTAAAGAAGAAAATAAAATAAAGCCAGGAGGGAGTGATAGGCTTAGAGGATAGAGAGGAGTCAAGAGGCTAGAGAGAAAGATGGGAAAGGAAAGGACAGGTTTGATGGAGGTAAGATAATAGAGGAGGTAGACTGATATGATACTTTGATAAGGGGGAATTTCAGAATTTCAATTTCTAGAGATGGCCCACTTGGAGAAATGGCAAGTCTCGAGGTGTGATCAGGAAAGTGGAGTTTGCTAAATGAATTGGAGAGGAATATTATTGGAGCAGAAGTGCTGGGATCAAGAATCTGGGAGGACAGGGATGTTAGGTGGCTGAAGTCAAGGATGCTGAAGGTCCCAGAAACAGTTCAGGCAGAAAAACAAAAAGCCAAATGCCAAGGTCCTATAATCCAGCTTGCTCTTCCCACATAGAGGAACCCTCTGGCCTTCCCCTTGTCCATCCAAGGGCCATGCATGTGTTAATGGTATGGGCTCGTATTAGCCCTGGCTCTGCCTGCCTTTTACTCGCTGCTAACAGCACTTTCTTCAGGACCCTATTTTCTCACTTGTAAGATGTAATAAGTAATATCTGACTAACAGGGCTGTGTGGATTAGATGAAGCGATGTGTGTGAAGCACTTAGTTCACACTTAGTGCTGGGAAGGAATACCAGCAGCCCCACTGTCCAGGCCCTGGTCTGATGCTCACAGGTAGTCTAATGTTCTCCTGGGGACATGAGCAACCTCACAGGACATCAACAGCAGACAAGGCCACTCCAAGACTTCAATAAGGTGAGACAAAAACAAGGTTGCTGTGTACTTGCAAAATAGCAAACACCCCCTCTCTGGGATAAAACGAGTGACTGCTACTTCTTTACCAGGTATAGCTTTGTTGCCTCTAGTCTGACCTCCCCATGCTTAATCATAGGATTACACCTGCTTTATGACAGCATCCAATCTAAAGCAGGTCCTCACTTCATTAGACCCTCCCTGAAATTACTCAACCAAAGCCCATATCCTATGATAGTTTCTTTCTAACAGCCTCTTACTGAGACACCCCTGGTTCCCCATGGTGTATGCCCTTCCTCACTGCCATAAGCAACAAATACAACTTGTTCAACCACAGGTATGTTCCTGGTGAGGTTTGGCTGAAGAATAGTAGCAGTGCTCAATTGATGGTAGTTATTATTTTGGGATTTATTTTCTCTTCCTCTTCTAATGTTGGGACATGTTCACAAAAATACAATTCTTTTATTTCTCATTGGTATTAAATTGGAAAATCCAAGATCATCCTAGCTCTAAAGTTCTGAAAGTCCGGGATTCTAAATTTGATGCTCCCAAAGATTAATGTATTCATTACCTTATCCTATATTATTTCATTTACAAATATATAAAGAACAAACATATCGTTGACATCATTGTCTAGAAGTGTTTATGTACAACCACTGTTCTTAGATTGTACTTAAATAAAAATAAATTTCAGGAAAATAGTCAGAGCCGTGTGTTCTACATTAAACTGATAACCCTGTGAGTTGGTTTCATGGGAAAAAAAAATCTTGGTGGTATTTTTCATCTCCTTCAGGATCACTGAGTGCTGGCAAAAAAGAAACCTCAAGGTATTACAAAATACTTTTGTCTTTATCTAGAAGTCCCTGCACAGCAAGTGCTAGGTTATTATTTGGATCATAATCACTCAGCACTTGTTAGTTCAGCGTGTCCCAGATTTGAAATGATACAAACTTATAGCCTTGTTTTTTGTAAAGGCTCATTCCTGATCCAAGTACTCAAAGTCCTGTAGGGACATGTTGGTCCCTAGGAGTGGGGATGTAGGCAGTGACCTTGACATTACGTAGGGACATGTGAAGCTAATGTTGATAGGCTACTACCACTCCCCTTGTGCTTTTTCTCTCATCATATCCACTAAAAGATGATTAAAGTTCCTTTTAATTCTAAGATTCCAGCAGCATAATACTGTATTTTAAGACCCCTGGTCTGACGGGCTGCCATTCTATTTTTTCTTCACCCTACAATATGAAATAAATTCAGCAATCATTTTCTGGATACCTTTATATGCAAGGCATGGTATTAGGCACTGTGGAGAATGCAAAGATGAATAAGACATGCCCTTACCCCAAAAGAGCTAGAGAGTGGGCAGATGGAATAGGGTGAAACAAGGATACAAATGACCAGATTCATGCAGAATGTGAAAAACGAGTTTATAAACTTTTATAGGGAGGTGCCTAGAAGGAACTTGAGGAAGAGAAGCTGCTATTTAAAAGTTGCCAGCTGCTTCTCTAAATGGAAACAGCAAATCATCGTGGTGCAGATTTCCTTTGTTCTGGGAAGAATTAAGTGGATGGCTCTTCTTGTAATGTATGTGTAAAGAAAGTGGGTGCCTATAGTCCTAGGGGCAAGTGTAATAGGACTCTGTGGTCTGACAAAGGGAGGAACAAGGGTATTATAAGCTACTAAAGACTAACTTTTAAAGAGGATATAGTGATGATTATCATACAAAGTAAAATGAACATGTCAAAGGTTTTTTTAAACTCTTTATTTAATGAGGGAACTAATAAGGTGCTGATTGTAATCAGTTCCGAGGAAAATGTAAAGTGCTACACTTATTTAGGTCAATCAGGAATGCGAAAATGAATTTAAAACAGGTGTAAAACTGATGTGTTTTTTGGAGGTAGGGATCAATTGTCCCTGAGGCAGACAGAATTCACATGTCTATGGGGAAGTATCATTTGCATTACTATCCATTATCTACAATTTACAGATTTATCAAAAAGCTCAAAGATAATGAAAGGCCCTCAAAGAACCAAATGATCCAGAAGAATGTGCTAGAAAACACTTTGTTTTTCACTGAAGACACCTAGTAAAATTCTTTTTTTTTAGGAGGTACTGGGGACTGAACCCAGGACCTCATACAATGGGAAGCAGGCGCTCAACCACTCAAGCTATATCTGCCCCCGGCCCGGCAATCTTTTGGTCAATTTCAAAGTCTTTCACAATTTCCCCCTATAAACCTCTCTGGGAGACTGAGATGGCCCTAATTGAACCTAACTGAATCCTGCTGACAAAGAAAGAAACTTTCCACCCGGGAACAGCAGGCTCTAGAGGGCTGGTCCCAGCATGTGGCGGAAGAGTCCCTCTGCTCCTAAGCCCCCTGACAGAGGGCGCACGCGGCAGGAGCGGTGACGGCATATGTGCGTGTGAGCCCGAGAGCTGGAGGGTTGGGGCCTTAGCAGGAGGCTTGCGCAGGCATCTTGGCCAACGAGGCCATAACCACAGCAATGGGCAAGACGAGTGATGACTGTACTGCATAGGTTTTCAGTGGTGATAGTCACAGAGGTGAAAACTGAGGACTTCTAACAGGCCAGATTTTCTAGGTCTTAAGCTTCATGAGGTATTTGGAAATAGTCCTCTGGAATCAAGTTTGGGACCACTTGCAACTTAAATGGTGGGAACAGCATGCCGTAGTGTGCTCGTGGGTGTCATCTGTGTGTTTTAGGAAGGAATGGAGAGTGGGGTTTAATCCGCAGGATGAGTTAATGTGGTGGACTGTATTGCACACCTCAGTTTGCACATGATTTTGGTCTTGGTCCACACTCTGGTGGACGTGGACCCATTGTTAATAAGATCTCGAAGAACACCAGAACAGCCCACGGGCTCTGTGTTGGCACAGCAGAGTAGACAGACACACCGAACTAGGCTGGGAAGGAACAGGGGCTTTTTGAGCTGGTGGAGGACAGGAGCTCTAATCAATCTCAGATCTGCCTCCCTGTCAAGAGGTTTTTGTGGTTGTTGTTTGTTTTTTAGAGCTTTTATACAGGTTTGAAAAAAGAAGAATTAATCATAGACATAACTTGAAGCAAAAATAATTAATCATAGAGTTGTCAACCTTAGGAAGGGGTTTGGGGAGCTTTTCTAGTTTTTTCTGCTCTGGTTAACATTTAAGATACATATTGTGCCTTGAACCTCTAAGTTTCACAGTGGCAAAAATAGGGAATGAGTGGAGCATTGCAAGGATATGTCATACATTTTCTTTACAAAGGAAGAGAAACAAAAGGTCTGGTTAATATGAAACTCGACAGGGCTATGTGCTTTTCTATAGAAACTTTATGCCTATTCTAAGGTGCTTGCTAGGTTACAAGTATAATTTATTTTGCTCATGCTACAAATTCCCCCTGATTATACTTGTGCTACAATCTCTTCAAGATATTCCATCAGTTTAAGTGTGGCCCTGCTAAATCAGGTTGGGCTTTAATGCAGATTCCTGGAGTTCTTTATGGGCAGAGTGAAAGTCAGAGAAAGAGAGAAGTGACAGAAAAGCCAAGGACCAAGGGTTGGCATCGGCCAGCCCCAGAATGCCATAGTCTTCTGGGAGAAGACATCACCTTGCTAAAGTCTCGATTTTGGAGTTCTCCTAGTTGCAAAACTGTAAGCCAATACATTTCCTTTGTTTAAGCCAGTCCATTGCATGGTATTTGTTTTAGCAGCCAGGAAACTAAAACAGCTAAGCAGAGAATAATTAAGAGCGCTTCTATGCAATAGCTCACATCCATTGTGTTCTTACTAACTGCCGAATATCCTAATGATGCTTTAGCCTTATCTCATTTAATCTCAGTGTCCAATGAAATAAAGGCTATTGTTATCTTCACTTTAGAAATGAGAAAATTGAAGTTCAAGGAGGTTAAATCATGTGTCCAAGGACACATCAAAGTACGTGTCAGTAACAAAATTTAACACAGAATCCCTCATTCCAAAGCTGGTGTTTTTTACTCCTTCTGTACAAATATTCCCTTTTGAGGATGTTGGTGGTAAAAAGGAGGAAAGGGAGAGGAAGGGTAGTCTCAGGGGTATAACACTCATCAATTGTTTTCCCTCTTGAGAACAGCACCCTGACTTTCCTTTGGAACAAAACCCCTCCCTTGCTCTCAGGTTCATGTAGATCAGATGGGATTCAGCACCTCACAGCTCCAGGAGTGAGCATGTCATGTGACCTGGTAATGGCTGTTGGAAATGCTTCATCCCCTTAACCACAGTGATTGGCTATGAGATGGGCACATGACTGAAGCCAGGTCAATGAAGGTCAGGCCTAGGGCTTTTCCTAGAAATAGTGTAAAGGAAGAGTACTTTCCCACTCCTTTCTCCCCTCCCCCAAGATCGCTAGCTAAAGGCCACGTAAGCCTACAGCAGCCGGAGCATTACTGTTGGAGAAATGCTACATGAAGATGAAGCCAATCCCAGAAAGCAGACCCTAGAGAAAGAGAGAAAGAGACCAATAACTCATCAGTTTTTGATCCAGCCATGCCTGACCTCCAAACACCAATTTCTAATAATGTACAAAACCCAGCACGAAACCTCAGTTCCTATCTTCAAGGAATCCATGGCAGAACTCAGATCTCATGGATATGTTAAACATAGATTAAAAAAAAAAAAAAAAAAAAACTTTAAAAACTGTATTCCCCTACTCAAACATGCTTTGTCTATCTATTTGCATTCCACCTTTTTTCCTTATACTTCCCATCATTCCTCCATTACCCTTCTGACCCACTGCAAATGGCTAATTAAAATGTTTTTCTCAGACTGGAAATATATTTCCTGTTTAAGCCTACAGGATGACACACATGCACAAAAGCACAAGCATTTTAGTGGTGGAAACTCTTTCTAAATGAAATTTATCTGGAATTCCAGGATGTAGAAGTGTAGCCATTCAGGTTAAAGGTGAGGCAGGGAGCCTAAGGATCACAGACTGACAGCCCCTGCTGTGACGACTGTTGTAGCATTCTATACTAGGGTTTTTAGTATATGATGGTGACTCTTAACAAAGTACAGAATAGAATTTTGACAAGTTCAATGATTTTTTAAAATTCTTTGTCAAATCTAGTCATATACTATGAGGATCCATCAAAATGACAATCCCCAAACCCTGCCAACATCATTATTTCTTTAAAACAAGCCAAAAACTCATTACATTAAGTTTTAAAAGATATGTCTAGTATCATCCCTCTCTCTCTCTCTCTCTCTCTCTCTCTCTCTCTCTCTCTCTTTAACACTTCTCTGTCCTATAAGCAGAAGGTAGAAATTGAACCAATGCTGCCATTTAACTAGGGCAACTATTTTTAAAGCTACTCAAGATTGTATCAGAAAATAGAGAAGGGAATCTCCTTGGAAGGCTCAGGCCTCTATTTCAAGCCCCTGCAGTAGCAACAGCAGAGATAAGTGAACAGCTATGATGTTTAAGAGTAGATGATTTTAAGCAGTGAGTCAACAAAATCATCCTCATCTCTCAAATTTTTGGTTCTGAGCCTGTGTCGGCACTGTGCGAAGTACACTGTATACATCATCTTATTTCGTCCTATGTGCCCACTACCCTCTGCGGGAAGCACTGATGTTATTCCTGAGAGGTTAAGTGACTTGTTTAAGATCACATTGTTGGCAAGTGGCAGAACTGGGACCAGACCCCAAATTTGCTTTGCTCTTCAAAGCAAATGAAGCTCATGAGTAAGCACTAGGATGTGAGCCACCCAAATGGCCCAGGGGAGATCCCCAGCCAGTATCTTCAGCACTTCCTCTAGTTTGGTCCTGCACCGTCTTACTCACCAAGGCTTTATGGGTTGAATTGTGATCCCCACCCCCACCCCCCAAAAAGTTATGTTGAAGTCCTAACTCTGGTACCTGTGAATGCAACCATCTTATTTTCCTAGGACTGCCATAACAAAGTACCACAAGTTCTGGAGGCAAGTTAAAAATCAAGTTGTCAGGTGGGCCATGCTCTCTCTGATGACACCTTGATTTGGGACTTCTAGCCTCCAGAACTACAAGACAATTAATTCCTGTTGCTTTAAGCCACCCAGTTTGCCGTGCTTTGTTACAGCAGCTAATACACAGGGAGAATGGCTATTGTGTGTGTGATGTGGCAAAATGTTGGGGTTCAAGGTGAGGCAGTCTTCATTATTACCTAACCCTATCCTCAAGAAAGAAAAACGGATACATAGAAGATTATGAAAATTTTCAGCATCATACAGGGAGCCCTTGCTAGAATAAATCTCTCTGTAATGAACTACTTACTGGGTTTAATACCAGAAAGGACTTGTGGCCAGAGGCAAAGTCCGTGGCCTGACCTTCCTATTTCCCAACTTAATAAGCCAGGGGTCTAAAAGTGATCTTGGAAACATCAAATAGCTAATGATTATTTAACTTTTACTATATGCTTTATACACATTATATCATCCACACCTCCTAGCAACTCCCTGCAATAGGTACTATTGCTTTCCCTATGTTAGAAAAAAAGGATACAGAGGTTCAAGTGGTTGAGGAACTTGCTCACTATGATGCAGCCATCTGGAAGTAGAGCTGGGATTTGAATTCCATCAGTCTTATTTCCTATCCATGCCAAACATATGAAAGGATAATATTCTAATTTTTCTGTTTGTTTAGAATTGGAACATGTTTTCTCATAGATCAACCTTTGGAAGCCTATTTTTGCCTTAATGTTATTGAAACTCTGCCTATTTGCAGAAAAAGTAACAGGAACAAGTTGTTTCAATCACAGCAATGAAAGAAACTATGAAAGCAAATATAATGAAAAAAAAATAACTTTTTAGGAAATCTTAAATATCTATGTTGGGGACTCCAAAATCACTACAGGGGGTAAAGGAGGTAAATGGAAATTTTTGTAAAGATTCTGAAAATTCTTCCTAACCAATTTTAAGCACTACAGAGGTGATTGCTAACCATTTATTATGGATTTGATCCAGATGCATCAGTCTCATTAACTATATGCTCATTAAAAAACTAAAGATTTTTGTTTCTTTGCTATTGTTTTTTTAATTTTTATTTTGTATCCAAGAGAGGTATATGATAGAATGAACACAAATTTTGGAATCAAACAGACAGGGATTATAAATCAAAACTGTGCTAAATAGAGAAGCAATTAAAAGATCTCTGTCCCACTTTAGCAAGACTTTAATGAGTTTATATGTGAAAAACATTAAAGTTTGGATTCTCTGGTCATTTCTCTGAACAGAACAGTTTATGACATCTAGGGTACCTTATATAATAGATAGTTTGAGGAATTGGGTGGCTAAGTTAAAAGGCTGGAATTTAGAAAGGTTAAAGTTTATCATGAAAAATGAAGTGTAAAGAGACATTAGCATATTTTAAAAAGTCAACTCTGGTTCCAGACTTAAAGGAATCAGGCTAGGAGCAAAATGAGAATACTAATCATCACCCAAAGTTCATTCCTTTTCAAGATGGTCTCCCTTGAATCAGCCCATAGAAGTTTTAGCATAAGAGGAGACTATAAAAAGTGAGCCAGTTGGATAATGTAATGGATGGTGGGGAGGGCAGCGCAAGATTAACGTGAGTAATCCTGCTGAATGGTGTACTTGGGAATGGTTAACATGGAGAAGTTTATATTGTGTATAGGATTCCAGCTAAAGAGACAATGACAATTAAATTCAATAAGTTTTGTGATAGTCAGGGTAGGCTAAACATTCGCTATATTAGAAACCATGCATGTGTCCCCAGACCTAGTTTTTCACCCTAGGTCTGGTTTTTAGAATGCTCATGCTAAACTAAGCCTGATTTATTATATGACCATCCTGTATGGGAAATGACTGTAACTCTAGGTATCTTTGGTCAACTTTAAGAGATAAAGCAGGGGGATGGATGTGGCTCAAATGGTTGGGCATCCGTCTCCCATATGGAAGGACCTGGGTTCAATCCCCAGGACCTCCCAGTAAAAATTTAAAAAAAAGAAAAATATAGACGGCGCACAGGTCGCCAGGCCCCGCAAGCAGGTGGGCCCCCCAAGCCCCGCATGTGGGTGTACCGTCAGGTCCCACCGAGCCACGCAACAAGATGATTACGTTAACGGGAGAGTGACATAATGGAAAGCCAAGATGAGACGCGCCAAAAAAATAGGAACTGAGGTGGTGCAGGCAGTAGGATGCCTCTCTCCCACATTGGAGTTTCCAAGGATCGAATCCTGGTGAAAACAGGAGGAGAAGGAGGAGATGAAAGGGCAGGAAACAGACACACAGAGAATTGCCCAGCAAATGGACACAAAAACAGCAAAAACGGGGAGGGTGGGCATGGTAAAAAATGGGTAAAAATAAATAAATAAATAAATCTTTTTTTTTTATTTCAATATGTGATCCTTGTACATGCATTGATGGAGAAAAAAGGCTAAGAAGGACTTATGAAAAATTAGAATATAGCTTTATATCAATGTTAAATTTCTTGAACTTGATAACTATAGGTAAGGTGGTTACATAAGTGAATGTTCTTGTTCTTAGGAAATATAATGGAAGTATTAGATGATCAAGGAACATGATATATACAATCTCCTCTCAAATGTTTAGAAAATAGAGAGATGATAGATAGAATGATATGGCAAATGTGGCAAAATGTTAAAAGTTAGTGGATCTTGGTATCCGGGTGGCTGTATGTTGGAGTTTTCTGTATGGATTTTGTATTATTTTTGCAATTGTCCTGTAAATTTGAAATTGTTTCAAAATAAAAAGTTTTTTTTAAGTGAACCAGTTAAATTTGCTTAAAATTTTTCTTACATCAAACCAGAAAGCAAACCTTAGCCCTTTCTTCAAACATACCCACAAGACACTGCAAATCCTTTCTCAAGAACAACTGCTAGAAAGTGAGATTCTTTTGAAGATTCAATAACCATCCATTTTTCCTGTATATTTTACCATCTTTAATCTGCACTTTTGCAAAGTGGGTCTTCCAATAATATTGTTTGGTAGATTGATTGGCTTTAAAAACCAATTCATATTCTCACCTTGACATTCAAGGATCATTCAAATGTGGCTATTTACACTCCTTTTTTTAAGACACAAAAATTTTTTTTTATGCAACAGTTCTTTTCTCAGCATGTCCATAATATCTTATAGCATGGAAGTAAAGAAAGACCTGTAAATATCTTTCAGTATCAGTGTATGAAAAGTAATTTAAAACAAGATATTTCTTTTTCCATTTAGTAAATACACATATAAGTAAATAAACCAAAAGTTTATCTTTGGTCCCTTTAAGAGGTTTTGCAAAACAATGACGATTTTCTCTTTCGACAGTATTCTTCTTTACATAATAGAATGATTGTCCGGGGACAGATTTCATTATTCATTATTTTAACAATGGTGACCCCGTGGCCACAAATTGAGAAAAGAACAAGGAAGTCTTTCAGGCTTCTTGAGATAAATGGTTCCCTTGGAAACCTGCAACACCTACTGTTTCCCCATCTCTAACGCCAAGAGGAGGAAGGTCACACTCCCACTGCTGAAAGCTTGAATAGGGTTATGCATATGGGATTTTAAACCACAGACCAAGGGCAGAGAGAGCCTCACAGCCATCTCCCAAGCCACAAAAGTTCTTTGTGTCACTTTTTCCAAAGTTGCTTAAAGTTCTGGGAATAACGACCTAGATCTTGCCTGTATTGTGTATGCTCAGTGATGGTGTGATAAGCTGGCAATGTGTCGCACTCCAGATGAAAGTAAACCTGTTAAAGCTAGGTTCACTATAAGAGGGCAGCTTACTTGGTCTCCACACCCCAAGAGCTCCCGTGTGTGTACCCAACATGCATTTTCTTGGTTAGTGCTCTCAGCAGCTTCTTTAATACTTAGGCTTAAGTACTGCGGCTTCAGAAAGTTAAAAATTTGCCAGAGATCTTCAGCTAGTCATGGTAGAGCTGGAATATGAACTGGATTAGCCTGGATTGGTTGTGATGGTTAACATAGCAGCACTCATCAACACAGAGATTTCATGCCCAAAGGCTCTTTCTGGAACTGCAGAAGGCTACTTTGACCGGTAGGTGCTTGAAGCAGGCCAGAAACCCAGGAAATTACCACCACCCCTCCCCATTCCAAAAGCCCTCCAAGCCCTTTATCCTGCCCCCACCTCCTAGTCAGCTTGTCCACATGCTGAGACCTCCAACAGCCCTCCAAGACTCCAACTCTACACCAAGCCTCTTGCCCTTTAGGTAGAATTTTTCTGAGATGTATGCTTTACACCATTTCCCAATTGTCCCCTAAGGCAGCTGAGCTAATAATGCAACCTTTACTGGCTGCCTTCCCTCCCCTGTGTCACTTCCCTATCAGTGTTCCCTGTACTTCCCAGATAAACAACTTGCACTAAATCCTTGTCAGGGTCTGCTTTGGAGAGAACCCAACCTAAGACAGTCATATAACCCAGTTTGGATATATAAACCCATAACTATGTGCATTAGTTTCCTAGGGTTGCCAACACAAATTGCTACAAATTGGGTGGCTTAAAAGAAAAGGGATTTATTCTCCAGTTCTGGAGGCTAGAAGTCTGAAATCAAGGCATCTGCAGGGTTAGCGCCTTCTGGAAGCACTGAAGGAGAATCTGTTCTATGCGTCTCTCCTGGCTTCTGGTAGTTGCCAACAATCTTTGGTAACCCTTGGTTTGCAGACACATCATTCCAATCTGTGCCTCTGTTTTCACGCGGTATTCTCCTTTCTGTTTGTTTCTTTGTGTCGCTTCATATAAGGATACCAGCAAATGTATTTAGGGCCCACCCTAATCTAGTATGACCTCACCTTAATTTACATCTTAATTACATCTGTAAAGACCCTATTTCCAAATAAGGTCACATTCACAGGTAACTGGGGTTAGGACTTGAACGTATCTTTCGGGACACAATTCGTCCCATTACACTATGTCTTTAGGAGAATTTTCTTTCAGGATTTTACAAAGGCCACAAAGTGAAAGGTTGTGACTGAACACAGTGTGGAAGAACTATACACATTAATTCATTATTTCATGTACTACCACTTGGAGGGGTTTAACTACTATTTTCCTATTCCCTCTTCACTGAGGAAGTGGTGAAAACCCCTAAAACAAGAATGACCATGGTAATCTCTTTCCTCTGGACTTATAGTTTGGAATCAGTCATTCTGCTGATGTTCTTTGTACACCATTCTGGTATGCTGGGTGGTGGCTTCTTGCATGGGGCTACTTACACTTGATCTCTGCTAATGAACTCTGTCAAGCTCTTAGATACAGGTTTTAATCAACTATATTGCCAAGATATTGACCATTTACTTTTTCCTACGAGAATGGCTTCTCTGCTTGAGGACACAGCTCTGTCACTTCCCCAGTGGAAGGGATCCAATTCCATTCCTTTTGGTGGACAGTGTAACTTCCTGGGTGGGACTCAGGAAAGATCCGTCTCTGGGATCAGGTTCCATGACACTTCCTTGAAACATCAACCATCACCAGGGACCACAGGTGTTACTGCTCAGGACTTTCTTACCCATTTCATTTTCAGTCCCTTTCTTGCTCAGTGTTTCACAAAGGCCAGTGGTTTCTAATAGCATCCATCTTGGTCATTTGAGAGAAAACCAAGCTTTCTAGTGATTTACAATTTTGTTTTTAAGTTTGGAAAGATTCAAGGTTATCCTTATAATAACTTCAATTTCACTTGGATTTTAAAGTGTTTTCTTAAAAGAGAAAGGAATGGCATTAAAGCTAAGCCTAAGGGACTTAGGAATTTCCACAGCACATCAAAGAGTCATGGAGAAGAGGTTGAAAACTCCTGGGGCAGGCTCCAGTCTTATACTAGGCAATGCTCAGTGTGTGGGAAAGTTGGCCATGAGGTGTGGGCAGAAGGTAAGGACTGGAAGCAGAGGCTTACAGATTTACCAAACAACCAGATAATAATAACCTGTTGTGGGCCAGCCACTATTGTAAAAGCTTTGTGTGTGTTATCTCATTTAATCCTCAAAACGACAGGCACCTTCACTATCACTCCCATTTTGCAGAGAGTTTCAAGAACTTACCAGTGATCACAAAGCAGCAAAGCTGGGAACAGAACCTACCAAGTCTGATCCTTGATTTAGTGGCCCTCACTGTGACAGTTTGAAGTTTTGTGAATCCGAAAAAAAACATCATGTGCTTTGAACTAATCCATTCTTGTGGGTGTGGAACCCTTTTGGTTAGATTCAGTTAAAGGAACTTTTGATTAGATCACTTTTTATTAGATCAGTTTAGGGCCTTTGATTGGACTACATCCGTGAGGCATGACCCAGGTTAGGTCTCCACCCTCTTGCTGGGATCTTCTATAAACTGAGAACTGGAGGCAGAAACACACAGAGAAAGACAGTTGCTATTTTGACCCTGCTATGTGAGAGGGAAGATTGCAGGAAGACAGAGAAACCCTAGGAGGCTGAGAGAGAGGCTGGAGGTTGGAATCAGCAGAGCAAGACTGAAGTGAAGAAAAGCTGCCATTTTGCCTTGCCCCATGAATGAGTCCAGGATCTAGCAGCCAACCTTTGGTGAGAAAGCACATCTGATGATGCCTTGATTTGGACATTTTCACAGCTTCAGAACCGTAAGCTTTTACCTTAATAAATTCCATTTATAAAAGCCAATCCATTTCTGGTATTTTGCTTTAGAGCCTTAGCAAAGCAACAACACGCAGTCTACCCAACATCACCTTGACACAGAGACTAATCTCAGAGTATCTCAGTGTAATTCTCTCATTCCCAAAACTACCTCTTCTGGGAATGGCATGAAATTAGAATGGCAAGGAGGGCTGGTGGCCCTATTGTTTTCCTCACTCATCTACTTATTCATTCATTTAATTGACAACTTTTTATTTAGTGCCTACTATGTGCTAAGTTCTGTGCTCGACTCTGAAATATAGCAGGGAACAAGACAGACAAGATCCCTCCCATTCTCATGGAAATTATATCCTTTGGGGGAAACCAACAATAAACATATAAATAAACAAGAAAATGGTGACAATGCAAAGTGCCAGGAATATGATAAACATAAACGATAGAGAGAAGCTGGAGGCTACTTTAGATTCAGTGGAGAGTGATATTTGGGCTGAGATCTGAGTGACAAGAGAAGCTACCAAGAGAAGATCTGAAGTGAGAGAGCCTCAAGCAGAGAGAAAGAAACCAGCTTGATGTATTTGAAAACAGACTGAAGGCAGATTTTGCCGGAGTAAAGTGAGATTGCGTGGGGGAATAGATGGGGACCAGACTATGGAGAGGCTTGCAGTCCATGGTAAGGATTTGTTTTTTTCCAGTGTCATGGGAGGTGTGATGGCCAGTTCTATGTGTCAACTTGGCTAGGCTATAGCACATATTCAATCAAACGCTAATCTAAGTGTTGATGTCAAGGTATTTTGTAGATATGATTAACATCTACCATCAGCTGACTCTAAGTAAAGGAGATTATCACAAAGCAAAGCACCACTCCAGGCCTAGACTGCCAAGTCTGGACTTTACGTGAGACAAATAAACGTCTATACTGTTTAAGCCATGGTTTTTTGGTTCTCCATTACTCATAGCTGAACCTAACCCTGATGCTATATTAGATTTTTTTGCTCCCTATTCAGGGTGTTTTGTTATATACAAAACAAAACAAAACGAAAAAATCTTTCTCCAGAAACTATATGAGTTAGATCTGGAATCTCTAAACTGGAAAATTTAATTTATTAATATCACCAAGTTTGTGCACATGCATGCATGCATATGCATGCACACACACTCTCTGTTTGGGCATCAATGAGTAGCTTTTGTTATTGAGTGCTTACTCTACACCAGATACTATTCTATACTTCACATACATTATTTTATGTAATTCCCATAAAAACTTTATTAGCTAAGGACTTTTATTTTACTAATTTTACCTTATCAGTGAGGATGTTGTAGCTAAGAGAAGCTAAGTAAATAGCTAGCAAGTGACTAAGGCAGAGCTGAGTTCCCTCCAAGTCCATGCACTTGCCACCACTGGATTATGCCTGCAGGGAAGGGCTGATGCAAGACCCTTCCTCTGCCCACCACAGAGTTTTACTTGCAAATCCATTGAGCACCAAGGCTGCAAATGCCAAGTTCTCTGGGAATGGGATCCTGCTAAAAGCAAAGTGACCTTTAAGTATGTCTCGGGAGAGATTTGCTAAGTCTAGAGAAAACTGAAGGATAAAGAACTCCTCTGCTGACCTCTCTATAGAGAGTCAGAGGCTAGAGAAATTCCCCTCTTCATGAGTAGTTCTGGGTGGAGTGGAGAACATGGGATTGAATGGAGTCAAAAGGATACAGAGGGAGAATGAGTCTCACCACACAGGCAGAGAGCTGGGTAAGTCATAATGTCTAGGTAGACAATATGACACAGCCACATGGAAACCATCGAGCCAGTTTCATATTTGAAGCTCGAAGGGTCAAACACTATAAATTCATAATTGACATGAAAAGCATTCAGAAAAAAAGTGATTTACACATTTTGCTCTTCTGACCTCAATGATAACACCCAATCATACGGAAAGAGTAATTAATTCCTGTATTAGTCAGGGTTCTCTAGGAAAACAGAATCAACAGAAGATATCTGTCAATAATATGAGTTTTTATAAGAGCCTTTCATGTGACCGTGGTGATATACAAGTCCAGGTTCTACAGACAGGCTGCAAATCAGGGCCTTCGATGAAAGTCCAGTGAAAGGTCCTTGATGAGTTTCCAGGAGATGTTGGCTGTCCAAAGACGAGCTGGGAAATTCTCTCTGAATGTTGAAATCACTTCCCCTTTTAAGGCAGTCAACTGATTGGATAAAGTGCCACTCATTGCTAACGGCAATCTCCCTGATTGATATAGATGTAATCAGCTATCTATGCAGTAAACTCACTGGTGACTAAAGTCCATAAATGTCCTTGTATTACAATTAGCCCAGGGCTTGCTTGATCAAATACCTGGGCACAATTACCTGGCTGAGTTGACACATTAGCCTAACCATCACAATTCCCTTTCTTCCTCTATGGTATAAGCTCTTGTTCATTCAAAAGAAATGCATTTTGAGGGACTACTCTGTGCAGGGGCTGGGCTAAACTGGGACTGAGACACAGTGGAATGAGGCCCTCAAGGCTGGTGCAGTCAGGTGGGGGGAGGACATGTGAACAGATCCTTCCAGCACAGTGGGCCAAGGGCCATAATGGAGGTAAGTATAGGGCTGTGCAGTGCTTCAATGAGAAGCAGCATGCCTTGGGGTCCTGAATATTCTCCAAGATGATGGAGCAAGGTTTTGAGGGTTGACTAAGGTTATATTAGTTCCCAAGGGCTGCCATAACACATCTTAACACCACAAACTGGGTGCCTTAAAACAACTTATTCTCTTATAGTTCTGGAGACCAGAAGTCTGGAATCAAGGTGTTAGCAAGACCAGACTCCCTCTGAAGCCTCTAGGGGAGGATCCTCTCTTGCCTCTTCTAGCCTCTGAAGTTCCTTTGCTTGTAGAGGCATCACTCCAATCTCTGCCTCTGTCATCACATAGTGCGCTCTCCCTCTCTGTGTCTGTGTGTCTGTGTCTTCTTAGGACACAAGTCACACTGGACATAACCCAGTATGACCTCATTTCAACTTAACTAATCATAAATGCAAAGACTGTATTTCCAAATAAGGCCACATTCATAGGTACTGGCATTGAGGATTGAACTTATTTAGGTGTAGGACACAATTCAACCCACAATAAGGACTTAAAGTAAGAGAAGGAGGGGCAAGGAAAAGAAAAAGGGCAGCATGTGCAAAGGTTCAAGAGAGGCTGTTACCGTCCAGGAATTGTGCTTTAATAGGAAGGTTGCAGGAAAGAAATGGCAAAAGAAGAGAAGAAATTCTCTTTTTTAAAAAATTATTTTCTTTATTTTTAAAGGAGATTTAGATTATATAAATGTTACTTCAAAAATATAGGGGATTCCCATATGCCCCACCCCTCCCCCTGCCCCTCCCACACTTCACCCATTAACAACATCTTTCATTAGTGTGATACATTTGTTAAAGTTGTTGAACACATAATAGAGCCTTGCTACTAATCATGATCTATAGTTTACAGTATGTTTTACACTTTGCACTGCACAATTTTGTAGGTTTTGACAAAATGTATAATGGCCTGTATCCATCATTGCAATATCTGCAGAATGATTCCAATGTCTCAGAAACGCCCCATATACACCTATTCTTCCCTCTCCTTCCCCTCAGAACCACTGTCTTTATATCAGTGTTACAAGTTCTTCCAGTACTAGAATAATAATAAGTCTACTTTAGTCCATAGTTGCATTTCCCCCTTATGTTTGTTTGTTCCTGCCTTGAGGATTTGGGGAAGGTGATGCCCACTCTGCTTCCCACTGAGAAGGAGCTTAGATCCCATAGAGCAGATGGATGGAACTGTCTTGCTTACAGTTGCAATACTATCCGCATCTTGGAATGGGTGTTGTCCATCATCATCCTTTTGTTAGTTGTCCTGGTTGAGTCTGATGAACTGGAGAGTAGGTGTTGGCTGTACCTTTGCTGTGATTCAGGGCTCACCTAGCATATGAACAGCTGGAAGAGTTAAGTCTCTGGGACATATATTTAATGAGTATAGTGATAATTATAGGTTCAAATAAATGGGGCAGAAGAACTATGTGTAGGAAAATTATAAATGAGTCAAACTCTGATACATTGGGGGAGATAGGTTATTACATATTATTATATATAAGGTGAGGCCCACCAATGGGGTATTGATTTCCTGGAGTTGTCTGCCCTTCCTATTGTGTCTAGATGTCTCTAGAGCCCCAAGAAGACCCCAACTTGAGGCACTGTTTACTGTGGCACACAGTGAGATCCTCCGGAGATGTACATAAGTGTAACCTCTGGAATGACCTCCCAACTCACTTTGAAATCTCTCAGCCCTAAAAAGTCACTAGCATTTAATATTTCCCCCTTTTGGTCTAGGTCTTTCTCCAAATGCATTGTTAGTTGGTGTTTGGTATTAATCCCTCAGTGTCAGGGAGGTGCATCCCTGGGAATCATATCCCACGTCCGAGGAAGGCAGCAAATTTATATGCTGAGTTTGGCTTAGAGAGAGGCCACATTTGAGCAACCAGGAGGCCCTCAGGAGGTAACACTTATGTACTATATATTACCAGGCCAAGTTCTGATTTCACAAGAGTGAGGCTCATAAGTACAAGCATCAATATCAAGATCTTGGCACACTGGCCACCCTCCTTTGCTAGGCACTGCCCATGTAGTCCAGAGATTCTCGCTGCTCTATGAGAGAATGTAGCAGGAGTTGCCAGGATATGAATTCAATACTCCATAGGTTATTCTGTAGGTCTCCACCCACCAAGACAACACCCCATGACCACATTAACACACACTCCATAGAGGCATGCCCCAGGCACACCCCCACACACATCCCCCCACCACTGTCACCTCAGACCAGTGATCCACCCCTACCACAGCTGCAACCCCTCTGCAACCCAAAACCTCCCCCTAAACAAAGCCAACAACAATAAAAAATAATAAAATAAAAAATTAAACAACAAAAAATTTTTTTAAAAATGTTTGCATTGTGCCTTTCATCACCATAAGATCTGTTATCTTTTATGTATATTGACAACTTCTTCTGTATGTTCCCCCAGTGTCTTTTTTTTTTTTTTCACTTTATTTTCCAAGAAGCTTTAGGTTACAGAAAAGTCACATAGAAAATACAGAGGATTCCCATATACCCCACTCCTTCTGCCACATCCTCCCCCACCAGTAACATCCTACATGAGTATTTGTTACAATCGATGAACAAATATCTAAGCATTGGTACTAACCATGGTTAGTGGTTTATCTTATGGTTTACCTTTTGCACCATATACTTCTATAGGTTCTGACAAAATGTACAATGGCCTGTATCCATCATTGCAAGATCATACAGAACAGCTCCAGTGTCCCAAAGATACCCCATGTTCCACCCATTCCTCCCTTCCCCTCTCCTCAGACCTATGGCAACCACTAAGTTTCAAGTTTTGAAGAATAAGTCTCATAGTTACATGCATTAATATTGAGGGCTTGACAATCTGGTCTGTTTTCTTTTATTAACCACTACCTGTGTACTTGAGATATTCTTTCCCCTCTGTCTGAGAATGTAGCAGGAGTCCCCAGGATGGGAATTTAATATTTTGTTGTTTATTGTGTGGGTCTCCACCTACTGAGATAACATCCTATGCCAAGATGAACACATTCATATTCCGTAGAGGCATGCTCCAGGTGTACCCTTTCTCACATAGCCCCTCACCACCAATGCCTTGCACCTGTGGAGAATCTTAAAGTTATCCGTTTAATAATATGCTACATCAAATTTATATCTATATAATCAACAGCATTCATAGTCCTTCTCTTTGAGAAAGGAAGTAGTGCCAAGCTCTTCCAAAGAACAGTGTGGTGAACCCACTGTTTGTACCTCACATCCATCCTGTCTTCCTTTCTAACAGAACCCCCTCTCCAGGTTCAAGGGTAGATCCTTATTAGTCTAGGCCAGGGACTGATGAAGTACAGCCCATGGGTTTGATACCTGTTTCCATAAATAAAGTTTTATTGGAAAACAGCCACACTCTTCTGTTAGTTATTTTCCATGGCTGCGTTCATGCTACAACAGTAGCGTTGAGTTGCTGATAGATAAAGAATGTGCAAAACCTAAAATATTTACTACCTGGTCCTTTACAGAAAAAGTTTGCCATCCCTAGTCCAGGACAATGAGTGCGCTGAATTCCTGTGGCAAATGTTATTGGTCCAGAGGTGGGCTTCTTCCTTAAATTGACCAATCAGATTAAAGGGAAGAACCTATATTTGATGCTTGGAGCAAGGATTCCCTCACTTCCAACAGATGCTGCCTCAGCTGCTGCTAACAGCCATCTTATAACCACGAGCTCTTCTACAGATGGCAGAATCAAGCGACAGAAAGACCTGGACCCTGATAACACGGTTGAGCCACTAAATCAAGTAACCCTGAAGCCTGAAGCCAATTTGAGTAAGGCTATCTCTTACTTGGAAGGAAAAGCATCCATCACGGCTATATAAGGAATGCCATTTTGTCTAAAAGCCAGACTCACAGCAGGCTAAGGTACCTCAAACATAGCCACAAACCTGGAAAAAAAAATGAGAAATCATGGTAAGAAGCAGCACTGCCACAAAGCCTGTGTATGTTGCCGGCAGAGAGAGTCTAGCAGCAGCCATGGACCCTTAAACACAGCATATGGGTATTTTCTGGAAAGAAAAATAAATAATCTCCCAATTCAATAAACTCAAGATATTTTTCAAGGAACAGCAAATTAGATATAGTAAATTGGAAACTGAGGGTCTGGGAAGAGTACTCCCAGAGGAAGCCTCTTGACATCAGCCCCTGAATTTACAGATTCAGAGGAAGGAAAAAGACACAAGGAACAAGAAAAGGAGGAGAAAAAAAGTAATTCAGGCCAATTAACACAGAGGCAAAGGCCCCAATGGGATGACACTGTTGATGTTAGAGAGGGATAATTCATGCTTATAAAAATGGCCTTGACACACCGAGAATAGAACTAGTTATGCTCAGTCTAAACTGTTTAATAAGGCAAAGAAAGAAGAAGGCTCCTCTTTTCCAAGATTTTCTCATCCTCCTCAAAAAAGTTTTTTTTTAAATAGCAAGTTGCTAAATCAACAATACGAGAAATACCCTGTTCCTTAAAATGCTAGGAAAAAAGGAATCTCTTTACAAGAAAAGCCCTCCTTCAGGGCACATTTCCATTATTCCCAGGACCAGCAGGACTGGATTTTTCTTTCTAACTATCAAAAATTCATTTAATTAAATAGTATCTCAGAGAGCAGGACCCACATATAAAATCACATTTCTAGGGCAGGGAGGCAGTGCAGTGTGGTGGGTAAAGCTTATTTATTGGAGTCAGAAAATCTGGTTCCAAATCCCAAGTCCATATCCTAAATAGATATGTAGGCCCCTGTGTCCTAATTCACAAAGTAGGAACAACAATACATTTCTTGCATGACTGTTTTAAGACCTAAACTGTATAATATACTAAAGCTTCTGGCACACTATCTGCCATATATTAAGCTTCCATTTGTGACAGCTACCATTGTCTGCTGTTACTGTCGTTGTTTTTATTATTCTTTCTGAAGCATTCCAAAATGCTGCATTTGATAGGTACTGTTGCTGTAGCACAATTTCCAGGCTACAGAAAGACAATCCCATCTGCCTCGTTTGAAACTTCAGTGACCTTCTGGGTGAGAAGAGGGAGCCAAAGTGCTGAGACTAATCGTGCATCCTCCATGCTGTGTCAAAAATCATGATTTAACCGTCCTTTATTTAAAAACCTAGAATTCCATGAAAACCGATTCATGAATTGGGAATGAGTCCAAAGGACCTTTTGATCCAGCTCCAAATGGACCATAGTTTAGCCCAGTCTTATTTAGATTAATTAAGTGCAAAGAGTGGCTAAGGCAGGGAATGGGGTCTATCCAGCCCCTAACATGCCCTGGAGGAAGAAATCGCCTGAGGGGACCCAAACCACTCAAGAGTACCCAGCACTTAACAGAGGTGTGTGGAAATTAGCTTTGACCCTCCGGCAACATCTCCACCTAAAACATTTCCACAATTCAGTTCTCTAACTTATAGTTTCTGAAGTGAGTTTGCTTAGACTTCCCCCAAAAATTCTTTTAGCCATGATTAAGCATGAAAAATTTTTCTCCCAGTTTGGAGAACATTGGGGAAAATAAGCTGTGTACGAGTAGGTACTTCTATAAAGAAGGCCTCAATTGTGACGTTCTTCACTACTAAAGAACACTTTCAGACCTCGTGAGGACAGAAGATCTCCTCCCTCTTTGGGTAGAAAAGGGGGGAAAAGAGAAAATAGCCCAAGAACTCAAGCATCCAAACAAAAACTCTATTCTCTCTCAGATCGCCTGAGCTGAGCTCTGCAGCCAACTGCACGCCAAATGAGACATACGCAGGTTTTTTTTCTTAATATTTTTAAAATTAGAGATGTTATAAGTTTACAGAAAAATAGAGCTCCCACATAACCCCCAAAGTTTTCCCAGTATTAACACTTTGCATTAGAGTGGTACTTTTGTACAATTAATGAAACAATATTATTATAATGGTACTATTATCTATAGTCCATAGCGTACATTAGGGTTTACTGTTTGTGTTGTCCAGTCCTATGGTTTTTAAAAATAATTTTATTCTAGTAACATGTATACAACCTGAAATTTCCTCTTTTAACTACATTCAAATATACAGTTCAGTGGTGTTTATGACATTCACAATGTTGTGCTACCATCACCACCATCCAGTACCAAAACTTTCCATCACCCCAAACAGAAACTTCTGTACCAATTAGCTCACCATTCCTTACCCCCACCCTGGATCCTGGTAACCTGTATTCTAGATTCTGACTCTATACATTTGCTTATTCAAATTATTTCATATCAGTGAGATCATACAATATTTGTCCTTTTGAGACACGTGCAGTTTTCATTCCCAGATACGGTATGTGCTTCAAGGAAGTAAACCTCAAATTTGTGAAACACTTAGGTGAGCGAAAAGATTGAAAAGAGTATTCAACGTGTAGTGACTTTCTTGAGCCAACAGAGAATAGCCTCTGGGAAAATTTAGTGGGAAGGCCTGAGTAGGTGCAGGAGCTAAACTGTTGATTATGTTTATGCTTTGTTAATTTCCGCAGCAGTTGGGAAAAAGCTTTGGCAGGATCAAGCATCCCTTTCTTGGTACCTGAGAATAGGACCAAGAAAGAGAACACTGAGCAGAAGGTGGAAGAAGAGAAAGTCTTAAAATATGTATGACTTGATCTGGTTTCCTCATGGGAGGTGCAGTGAAAGGGGAAGGAAGTGAAATGACATTTATTGAGAGTCAACTAGCATGTAAGGTCTTAGAGGGAAGGGACTTTGCCTGTCTTGTTTCCCAGTGTATTCCCAGGGCCTGGCATAGGTCCTGACATGCAGTAGACACTCAGTAAATATTATTGAAGGAAAGAAGAGTGACATGTCACAGGGCTCATTATGTAGTTGGCACTCAGTAAATATTTTTGATACAATTACTAATGTATCCCTACTGTAGGCCAGGCACTGTGATAAATGCTTCCTTCTTTTCATTCATTTTACAAATATTTTATTGAGCTCCTACCATGTACCAGACACTCTTTTGGACATTGGGAGTTCAAAAAAGAAAACAGTTTCTGACCTTTAGGAGCTTACAGTCTGGCAGAGAAAAACACAAGCAATGGCAATGAGTACCTGATGGCTAGGAGGCAGGATGTTAAGATGCAGGGAAACAGGAAACGAGCAGGTCAGCTTTTCTGGGGGTGTCAAGGAAGTCTTTAAGAAGAGTCCCTCTCTGAGCTACGACTGAAGGAGGAGCAGGGGTTAATAGGCATTTTAGGCAAAGAGAATGGTATGAGAAAGAACTTCAAGTAGTTCATCCTTGCAGAAGCGAAAACTATTGAGGGGCAAGAAATGTCGGGGACTGAATGGAGAAAGGAAAGAGATGAGGCTTAAGCCTAACCATAAGGGGCTTGAAATTTCACTTGAAAGCACCTGAACTCACCCTACAGAAAATGGGGAACAGGGCTTGTGACCTGTGCTTCAAACAGGGCCCCTAACGCAGAAGGGTTCCATGCTTGGTTCAGTGCTCTGAGGTCGACAGCCTTGAAATTCTGAATTACTATATCTCTGAACTTGTGTTTTGTAAATGAAGTTCAAGGGGACAATGGAGCATGCACAGGAGCAGAGGAGAGATGTGGTGCAATACCCATGTTTGCATTTCCTTGCTGCCCTGTTAAGATATTGCATGCTCGATGCCCCATGCACACAGACTTCCAGGGGACCCACTGTGATGGGTAGGCTAATGTGTCAACTTGGCCAGATAATTGTGCCCAGTTGCTTGGTCAAGCAAGCACTGGACTAATCATAATACAAGGACATTTATGGACTTTAGTCACCAGTGAGTTTACTGCATAGATAGCTGATTACATCTACATCAATCAGGGAGATTGCCATCAGCAATGAGTGACTCATTGGGCACAATTACCTGGCTGAGTTGACACATTAGCCTAACCATCACACCCACTATGTGTGAGAGGTCAGCAAGTTCAAAGTGAGAACCAGGTAAGCATATTTTGCTAACCACTGGCTTCCATGGAGTGTTGGTAGAATATGTGGATACCAAGAAGTGAGATAAAACAGTTAATTTTGTGAAGTTTCCACTGTTCTGGTAGGAATGAAATACATATGTATGTACGGCTACGAAACATGAATTGTGTAATTTCAGTGCTTCCACATACATGTTACATGCTCTTAAATCTGCATTTAAGACAGGCATTGCATGCAAAAAGATTAACAAAAACAGACATGCTAATAATTTATCATTTAAAATTTTTTTGCTTAGAAAACCATTAAATGGCAAATTAAAAAAACACAAGTTGAGAGAGGTACCATTTTGCACTTGGCCCCACAAATTATATTAGCTGGCTGTGATGAGGAGTCATTGACAAACCTTGAGCAAAGAACAGACATGACAAGATTATCATTTTGGGAAAATAACACTCACCAGAGGGTGGAAATTAGAATGGAGGGAGGTACAACAAAGAGCAGGAAGACCAATTATTAGAGTAGCAAGGATGAAGATAGGGAGGTCTACGCTAGAGCTAGAGCAGGGGCAGAAGGGATGGATGGGCAGAGTACTAGGGCTTGGTGACTCATTCCAAGTGGAGCTGAGCAAGTGGGAGGAACAGAACTTGGACACTCAGATTTCTGGCTTCAGCCACTGGGGAATCCCTTCGACTGAGATGCAGAGGAGGAGGAGGAGGAGAGCTTTTGGTGTCGGTGAGGGAGGACCCAACCACAGCTAGTGGTCCAAGTAGTGAGTGGGTGTCCTAAACCATCAGGGTCCTTCCCTAAGGTTTGCAAACTAAAGCTGCAAGACCTCCCTTTCCTCTCTCATACCAGAGTTGAGTCTGCAGTTGCCAGCAAGCATGGTCCCAGCGCTCAGAGACACAGGTCCGAGAGAATGAAGCCAACATGGAAAGAAGCACTTGGATGAGCGGTGCAGAGAGCCCCGAGGGCTCTTGAGTTCCTAGTTCCACTCAGTTCCCAGCTTTACTTCTGCCCTTCCTGGTTACACAATCTAAGAAATCCAGCCCCTCCCACCCCAACTCTCTCCCAGCCTTGTGTGTTTTCCTTAAGCTAATTCGAGTTAGGGTTCTGTCATTTGTAACCAAAGGGTCCTAACTAATCCAGGACATATTGGTGGATACCTTTGTTAAAGGCATATGAGAGGAGGAAGGATGTACGTAGCTCAAGTGATTGAGTGCATGTTTCCCACTTACAAGGTCCTGGCTTGATCCCCAGTACCTCGTAAAAAAATAAAAGCATATGAGAGGCTCAGAAAGGCTAGGTAACTTGCCCAATTCTCCTGACTAGCAAACCGCAGTGCCATGACTCCAATGCTGATCTAACTCCAAAGTCAATGACCTTTCCACGAGGCTGAACTTTCTGCCTAATCTGTTCATTATTCTTAGCATTCTTTTCTATAAACCCGAGGTTTCAAATTTGGAGATACGCATGCTACCAGTCTTCAAAGTGTCTTGTTGAACGACCAGCATTTCTGAGGGTTGGACAATGCTTTCTTTGGAGCATTTCCCAGGCTCAGTAGCACTGAGCTGAGTTGCTAATTTTGCAGAAGTTGAAAGCCACTGACCTTGTGACTGAAAGATTACTTTGCTAAACTTTGTCTTGCTTTATGAGTTCAAATGGAAAGCCAAGTTTTAATTCCCAGGAAGAGTTGCAAGGAAGTGATCAACTGAGCCTGAGCCTTCAGGACTTCAGAACATCTCTCTGTGAACTTTTCTTGGGCCAGCTTTTCTGTTCAGCATTGCATCCTTTTCTTTAGAGAACCCTCTTTCTTTCTCTTCTGTTAACCCAAACATTCTCAAAAGTCTCTTTTCTGATTAACTCATTCTGGGGAATTGTGACAGAGACAGTGGTCCCTAAATTGTTATTCTCCCCTTCTTTTTCAGTAATAGAACCTTTGATTTAAAGATTTTTAATTCGAGATATGAGTCATATATTGTACAATTCACTGTTTTAAACTATACAATTCAATGACTTTTCATACAGTCACAAGGATGTATACCACGACCACTACCTAATCTCATATTATTTTCATTACCCAACTAATAAACTCCATACCCATTAGCAGCCACTCCATTTCCCTGTACCTGCCCCCACCCCATGGCAACCACCTACTAATCTACTTTCTGACTCTATGTATTTGCTTATTCTGGATATTTCATATAATTGCCATCATATAATATGTGGCTGACTTCACTTAGCGTAATGTTTTCAAGGTTCCTTTACGATGTAGTACATATCAGTATTTCATTCTTTTTACTGTCAAATAATATCCAATGTATGAATTTACCACATTTTGTTTATACCCTTGTCAATCCATGACTGGGTTGTTTCCACACTGGGGCTGCTATGAACAAAACTGCTGTGACCATTCATGCACAAGTTTTTGTGTGAACATATATTTTTAATTCTCTTGAGCACATACCTAGAAGTAGAATTGGCGGGTCTTATGGTAACTCAAAGTCTCACTTTTTGAGGAACTCACAAACTGTTTTCCCCAGCAGCTGCACCATTTTACACCCCCACCAACAGTCTCCAGAGAAATCCTTTGAATTTCAGCTGGACATACTGAGCCTGGAAAAAGACCAAATTCTCAGTCTCCCTGGAAGCTGTGTGCAGCCATGTGACTAAGTGTTGGCTTATGGGATGTAGCAGAAGTGTTCTGAGGAGTTTCTGGGAAGACATGTGCTTCTCTGTTGCATTATTCAACCTGTCAGTTAGAAGGCTGACAATGAGGAGGTGAAGCAGTTGTCTGGGCTACGTAGTGATTTGGGGAAAGGAAACTGTGCCTGGCAGAGCACAGGATAGAAGAAGTCTGTGCCTGAGCCTTGCTAGCCCTGGACTCTTTGCCTATTAGTTACAGCCAAACCTATCCTAACCGATGCAGTAACTGAATTTCTTCAGTCACTCAGCAAATTTTTGTTTCTTACCGTTTTATTGTGGTGATATTAATAACATAGAATTTGTCTTTTTAACCATTTCAGTAGCATTAATTACATTTAGGATATTGTGCTACCAATCCAGCAAACTTCTACTGAAAGCCCACTAAGGTCCAGGCCCTGAAATTGGCAGTAAAGAAGTAAAGATGCATGAGACGTGAACCCTGCCATTTAGGCAGGAGAGCTAGGCACACAAATAAGACAGTGATGTAAGTGTTAGTAACACCATGTGTCAAGTCCAATAGGCGAGAGAGAGGAAAGACAGATGAAATTGACCTAAAGCAACTTAGAGAAGGTTTATTTTTTCCCTACATGCTCCTATTAGTGATTTCAAATTCCCAGCAAGTATTAATCTTTGGAGTTTGGGAACAAGAAATTGGCATTCCTGGGAAATCTCAGGAATTCCCAATATCATGAGCTATTCTTAAAATACTTCCAATATTATATACCCATTACTCATTTTTATAGATTTCTAAAAACTGCTTCATAAATAGGAATTATTAAGTTTAGGAGTAATTACAGAGCTGCCACTTATGATGAATAATGAAACCCAAGGAAATGCCCATGAACATGATTTTGTGGTATTTGAATAAAGTAATGAGTCTCTCCTCATAAAGTTAACAGTACTACACAGAAATTTGCATCAAATTTTCAATTTAAGGATGCATTTTTCTTCTAAAATTTGTTCTATCTTGGAACACCATTCAAAGGATTTAGATAAAGTATACTACACATACAAACATATTAAAATTTATTTTACTTGCAGGAATGACTCATCCTTAGCAGCAGACAGGGCCATAAACTTGAAAAACAAGGCAACACCTACAAACAAGACTGAGTGATGGGTGGTAGCCGCTTTTCTCCTACACACTCACCCTTCACCTTGGACTCCTCTACCTTGTGCTCCTATTGCATCACGTGCAGCCCCTACCAGAACACTCACCTCTTTAACTGCCTGTCATCGTTAGGCAGTAAATGCCTTTGGAGGCAGAAAGCTCTTGTCTCCTTTACATTATTGACTCTCCAGTGCCTAGTTTGGTGCTTGGAACAAAGCGCACACTTAAAATATGTATTCATTGCATTTAATTGACAGCAGAAGTGATACAAGGTGAATTTGTTAAGTGGCTCCTGGGCAGAAGGGCATTCAGGGCTGAGAAGAAGAATCTCTGCAAAGACATAGGCATTTGAAACAGTATATTTGCAAGGGCTACAATTAACTTTGTAATGGCAGATGTCTCCTGCTACGGCAGGAGATGATATCAGCAGGGCAATCAGGGGCTTGGATCTGGAGGGGCTGTGTGCCCTCCTAAGGAATTCACAGATGTTATACTACAGGCAAAGGGGAGCTTGGGGAGCTCCGGAGCCAGACTGCCAAGGTTTGAATCCCACCTCTGAAATTAGCTAACTGGATCTCAGGCAAGTTCTTCAAGCTTCCTAGTCCTCAGTTTCCTCGTCTTTAAAATGAGGATAATAACAGCAAACAAGCAATAAAGAGATTATGCGGGTGAGATAATGCTGGTAAGATAACTAATACAGTGCCTGGCACATGGAAGAGCTCAATAAGTGTATTTGCTATTATTATCATTATTGTTCTGATTGGAATTATCACCAAAGGGTTTTTTATTTTATTTTAATTTTTATTTTTATTATTAGAGAAGTTGTAGGTTTACAGAAAAAAAGCACGCATAAAATATAGAGGCCAAAGGGTTTTGACATTAGAGAAACACGGCCAAATTTGTATCCTGAGGGAAATTTGAAGGCCATTGGAAGGATGACTATTTCCTTCTTTCACTGTTTTCCATGTTGGTCTCCCAGACCTGAAGGATCACTTCCTTGGTGTCTTGGAGGCTTTCCCTTTTCTCTCTTAGCTCCCAGGGATTGGCTATAGGGAGGCAAAGTAAACAAAAGGACAGCCAGTGAAATATGGCATGATGTCCCAAGTGTCTGAGGTGGAGAAAACAGTGATTCATTCAACAATCATTTAAACATTTGCTGTGGATCAGACAATGTGTAGGCACCTGGGAGGGTGAGATGGAGAGGAGTCCTAGGGTCACACAGCCACAGGCTTCCTCCTGAGGAGGCGTCCTTCTTCTCTCTGCGGTGCAATGGCTTAGTCCTGATGCTTGGAACCTTGGCTCTGTCATGTCATTTGTCTGAGCCTTAGTCTCTGCAACTGTAAAATAAGGATAGTGATTCTTATGCTTCAATGTCCCATCTTCCAAGGGAACAATTTCATATTCTCTTCTCTTTCCTCAAACCTCCAATATATTCTCCACACAGTTGCTTTGAGGTGATGAACTTGCTTCTTATTTTACTTATGGAAAAGGACTTCATCTCCTTCCATTTAATCTCTCAACCTACTCTCACATGTATCACTCTGAATTCACAGAGTGTGCTTCTGTCTACAGCCATCCCGTCACTTGTGATTTGGATCCCTCACTCTTTTGCCTATTCAAGGACTTTACTCCTGTCCCTTCCCTCCCCTGTATCTTCAATTTTTTCCCTACTCTACTGGATCATTCTCATCAGTAGACCACCAAGTTAAGAAGACCAGCCTTCCATCTCATCCTCTTTCCATGCTTTTATGTTGTCTGTAAGTCAATTCAAGTTAGGTGTTTGTCATAATTAACCAAGAGTCCTGATTATTACAGAGTACAGAGATAAGTGTCTATGGAAACAGCATGTGGTAGATATTAGCATTCCCATGACATAGAGAAGTAAACTCAGACTCAGAAAGGTTAAATAACTTACTCAGAGTCTGCAACGTCTTCTAGTCTAAAACAAGTAATCAAATTTTTAAAATCTCCCTTGTTTACCAGCCCCTGCATTACTTCCTTTTCTCTGATGTCTCCTTAATTGCAAAGCTCTTTGAAAGAACAGTCTTTATTTGCTCCCTATACTTCTTCCCACCATTGTTCTTGAACACACTTCATCTTGCTTTAAAAACGAAAGCGTTCTTGTTGAGGTCTCTTTTCAAGGTCACCAGCAAATCCACACGTCAATTCCCAGTTCTTACTCTTTCTTGATCTCTCAGCTGCATTTGACATAGGGATCAATCCTCTTTGAGACACTTTCCCCAGCTGGCTTTTAGGTTAGTATTGTCTCTGATCTTACTAGCTGGACTTCTAGAGAGGTATTGTGGTCTCCTTGTGTTCTTCTACCTCCTTAGCTGCTGGAGCTTGTTTGGGGCTCATCCCTCCAAGCTCTTTTCTTTCTTGTCTCTACTCAGTCCCTAAGAAATCTCATGGGCTTGCATGGCTTTAAATAAGTCACCTGGTGAGGAGACAACGATGGGCAATGGCCATCCCAGGGAATGGAGAGGGCCTGCATCTGCAGGCAGGATCATCCCACCCATCATATCCATGGGATATAAGCCCTCTCTCACTTGGAGTTGGAGTGGACATCACCATCCCAGTTCCCTCAGGATTGGGGGAAAAACTATGGACTAGAGTGGACTTGATGGTATTCTCTTGTTCACATATGGTGATTCTAGCAATGCAAGAAATTATAACAATGAGGTGGAGCCAGTGGCCACTTGACACTTTTGCAGTAGGGAGGGGATGAGCAGTTGAAATACAGGGGCTTCTTTGGGAGTTGGAGGTTGTCCTGAGTATTGTTGTGGCAAAGGATGTAGGCCATTTTAAATCAGCACACAGCACTCAGAACTGAGTGGGAGAGAGTGTGGCTACAGTGTGAACTGTGGTCTATGGTTGGTGGCAAGGCTCCAGGATGTGTAAGTTCATTGAGGGTGGTGGGCCACACTGTGGGAGATGTTTGTGTGGGATGTGGTGGGAGGTGTGGGAGGTGGGCAACATGGGAATCCCAGTGGGTTCCGTGTAATATTTTGGGTAATCTAAGCACCTCTTAAAATATACGTATATATATATATATATATATAAATAACATTTTTGTAAGCAAATACACATATATGCATATATATTTATATATCATTTTGCAAATGTTTGTATGTATTGTGGGAATTTTGATTTTTACCCATAATAAAAAAAAATAAATTAATTAAATAAAACTAAAAAGTAAACACAGATGAATAAATATATACATTTCTCAATTAAAAAAATATATATATCACCTACATGCTGGTGAACTTACGAAGTTATATCTTTAAGCCCAATCTCTCACCTAAACTCCAAGTAGTGTATCCAAACATCCACATCACACGTTCACTTTGATGTCTTAAAGGTATCTCAAATGCAATGATCCAAACAGAATGATTGATGCCACCACTACCAACCGACCTCAATGTTTCCCACCTCAGTGAATCATGGGACCATCTACCTACTTACGTCCTCTCTTTGTCTCACACCCTTTATCCAGCATGTTCTGTCAGGTCAACTTTGAAAATATATCTAGATTTCAATGACTTCTCACCATTTCCACTACTGCCGTAGATCTAGATATCACTTTTTTTGTGTGTGCCTGAATTATTGCAATAGCCTTCTCAGAACAGAATCCAGAGAGATTCTTTAAAAATGTGAATCAGATGTGGTCACTCAGCTGCTTATATTTAGAATGGCTTCCCACCATGCTTAGAACAAGGTCCAAAATTCTTACCATGGACTCAGGGTCTTCAGTGATCTGGAGCTTGGTACTTGTCAACCTCATCTCCTCCCATTTTTCCCTGACTCAGAGCTTTTATGACACCACTTGCTCATTGACTTCATTCAATTCTCAGCTCAAATATTGATCCTCTCAAAGAATCCTTCCCACTTCCCATTGACCTCTAGTCCCAGTTATTTTTTTAAAAGATCTATTTATTTATTTATTTATTTATTTATTTATTTATTTACTTTTATCCAATTTTAATGCCCCCTCTCCCGTTTTTGCTGTTTTTGTGTCCATTTGCTGGGTAACTCTCTGTGTCTGTTTCCTGCCCTCTCTTCTCAACCTTCTCCTGTCTTCACCAAGATACGATCCTGGGAACCTCCAATGTGGGAGAGAGGCATTCTGCCACCTGCACCACCTCATTTCCTGTTTTTTTGGTGCATCTCGTCTTGGCTGTCCCTTGTGTCACTCTCCTGTTATGTCATCATATTGCTGTGTGGCTTGGCAGGGCCTGGCATGCCCTCGCGCCTTCTATATTTTTTCTTTATTTTACCAGGAGGTCCCAGGGAACAAACCCAGGTCCCTCCATATGGGAGATGGATGCCCAGCTATTTGAGCCACATCTGTCCCGTAGTCTCAGTTCTTTTTTCCTCCTAGCATTTAACACTGTTATCATATGCATCTCAATTCCTGTCTGTTTATGGTTATCTCTCCTTTCAGAGTAGGAGCTCCATGAGAGCAAGGTCTTCAGTTTGCTTCACTTCTGTATCCTCAGCTTTAGAGGAGAGCCCAGCACATAGTAGGGGCTCAATAATGAACGAGTGATTGAAAAAACTTACAGTGAGATGGTATCAAATGAAATGGTATTTATGGAAACACTTTTTAAATTCTGAAGTACTAATCATGTATAAATTATAATAACATGCATTATATATTAAAAACCATTTACTAAGCAATTGCTTTTGTGTTAGGTAATGTGTTAGGCACTATCATTACAGGAATAAATAAGACAAAGTTCCTACTCACTCTCTAGTTGGAAGGTTGGGGGTGGGAGCAAATAGAGATGTTATTCTAGAATCATCTAGCCAAGTGCTATGGAAGCATACTGAAAGAATGGAAGATTTATTTTGCTTAGAGGGACAGGAATGAGGGAAGACTTCACGAAGAAAGTCACATTAAGCTAGGATCTGAGGGTTGTGGTTGGGTTTGTCAGGCAGAGAAGCAAGAGCAAGGGCATTGCCGGCAGAGGAAAGAATTCCAACGTGTGTGCTGTACTATGCAGTTTGTTAACTATCTTAAAACATGTGCCTTCCTCCTGCCTACCTTTATCTCTCATTTTTGAAGCCCCAGGCCTTCTCTGACTGGTCTTCCTGGCTACCTGTTTGTTTCTCACTGTGTCCTTTTCCCAATCATTCTTCAATGGGTAAAAAGTTACTACTGCTCCATAGAGTTCATCCTCTTCTGAGAGAACAAGGGCAACCCTTGGGCTGTCCATCTCTCTACTTCCTGTCACCACCAGTGCAGCTGTCTGGGGATTTCAGATGTTTGAAATCCACCCTCACAATAACTTATTTATTTATTTTTAATTTTTATTTATTTATTTATTTATTTTTTGTTACAAACCCTTGTGTCGAGGGCTGACTTTCAATAGATCGCAGCGAGGGAGCTGCTCTGCTACGTACGAAACCCGACCCAGAAGCAGGTCATCTACGAGTGGTTTAGCACCAGGTTCCCCACGAACGTGCGGTGCGTGACGGGCGAGGGGGCGGCCCCCTTTCCGGCCGCGCCCCGTTTCCCGAGAGGACGGGTTCTCCGCACCAGACCCCGGTTGGGACGCGCGGCGGGGGACGGCGGGGGACGGCGGGGGACGGGCTATCCGAGGCCAACTGAGGCTCCACGGCACTGCCGTATTGTTCCGCCTGGGCGGGATTCTGACTTAGAGGCGTTCAGTCATAATCCCACAGATGGTAGCTTCGCCCCATCCTCACAATAACTTAATAGGGACAGATTTTTTTTTTTTAATGAAACATTTTTAAAGTTTCCATATTCATTACATAAAAATCCCTCAGACATAGTTTCTCATAGATGAGCTTTTGAAAAAGAGGATATTTGGCTTTAGAATTTAAAGGAGCCTCATAACAAAGAGCAAAATAAGTGGGAGACCCAGTGCTTAACCTTGAGCAATCTCTAAAATTTATTAAATGAATGAATGATTGAATTAATGAATGAAATTAATTTACAAATGTTTTGTATTCCCAGAGTTGGTTTTGCAACAATAGTAGCTTTGAGTTGGGGATGCATTTTCCCATAGAAACAGTGTTATAAATGGTACTTAAGTGCCAAGAAATCCCAGTAAGGCTATTTAGCCCATAATGTAGCAATAAAATTCAGAAAAGTAATGGCATTGTGTAAGAACACAGTTTAAACAATTTCGAATGCTATTATAAGTAAGTTTAATTAGAAACACATGAGGTGGCACATGAAAAATGTCATGGTGACCCTCAAAGGGACTCTTGAGATCTTTCAAGGGTTCTAGGTGGTATCACCTCCTTTGTATGTCTATTTTCCAACACAAATGTATGTATTTATATCCTTTGGTATAATTGTACCCTTGTACTAGTCTTACAATCAGCAGTATATTATTGTTTGCCTGGTAGGCCATCAATACCTGTTACATTTTGGCTCACATTTGGATGGAAGGGTAGAAACAAAGCAAGAGGGAAGGATGGGGACATTTTTCTTAACTTATTGGAAAAGAATTGGAAGAGATGAGCATGTCATAAACAGCAAATATTTATTTGTTATTGTGTGCCCGTAGTATCCAGAGTAAAAGGAAGACAACACCCTATGCGCTTGAGGGGCTCACTATCTACAGAGGTATAAGACCTGTTCATAGAAAGAAAGAGTACTACACGGTAAGACATGTTGGATGACAATGCACTAGCTATTCAGAGGAGGGAGTGATCATTGAGGCAAGGCAGCAGAAAGGAAGAACGTGAGTTTGGCCTTGAGGTAGAGGATTTCAGTCAGGATAGAGTCTGGGATTTCAATTAACTGAATAGTATTGGCTAGAAAATAGAGGAAAAGAAAGAAACATGGCATGACCACCATTCCACCTAAGGGGAAGAAAGAATATAGTGGGGAAAAAGGATGTTAGAAGGTTCCCCAGGAGGGTCATAATTTGGCTCAAGCAGGTTGGCACTGGCCAGAGGAGACAGAGAATAATGGCCGTGGGGTTTGCAAGTGGATAAGGCAGCAGGTGATCCGATTTCCAGAAATGTCTCCAATTCAGATTGTGCCTTATTATCTAGGTGTTTCTACAGAATAAAGGAATTCTATAATTTTATTATATATTTCCTGTTGATTTTGGTAACAAAGTGGCCTATTGGACAAATGCTACTGAAAACCTTGCCTTTGAGAGAAAATATGTCAAATTTCATTTGTCAGTAGTTCTCCATCGTTCCTCCTCCCTCCCTTCTCTTCTTCTAGCTTTAACTGTTTGACCTTGACCAGATCACTCAACTCTCCGGGTCTCATTTTCTTCTCTCTAAATGACAGCACTGGACTAGATTATCTATCCCTTCCAATCCTAAAAATTTGATTACGAAATTTCCCCAAATGCCAAAACATTACAAACTATGACGATGAGACCTAATTAAATTGTCCAAATCAAACAGCTGTGGCTTCCAACACGGCTACTTCTTAATATCCCAGATAATTCAGTTAACCAGTTTTCCTAGAACAAGGTACCTTCTACTCAGTTGTTTCAGGGGCATTGAGATTGATCGAGAAAAAATATTCCTTCTATTTTAAAAAGTGTGAACAAAAAGAGAAAATAAAAATACAAAAAAGTGCGAGAGTGACAGAAGCAAAATCGATTTGCTCCCATCTCCGATTCAAAAGGCTTTCTGGGTTGCCACGCATGGATAAAACGTTCTTTTTTCACGCTTCTTGGGGCTGGAACACATTCACCCGCACAGAGATCAGGAGCCCTTCGACCGCGGACTTCTAACACCCCCTGGGTCCACTGAACAGCGAGCAAGCGCTTAGGGTCTGCAGGCTCCCGCGAGCCGTCGGGTGGGCGGAAGCGGGGCAGCCACACTTCCGCTGTCCCGGCCGGTGCTCGCCACACTTCCTGTTGATCCTGCCCCGTTGAGGGCTGGGCTGGGCTAGGAGGAGGACCCGGGGGGCGGGCGGCGACTGCGGACGCTGGCTGGGTGTGGGCGCGCGCCGGGCCGTCGCGAGCTCGGAGCGTCGGTCCTGTCACCCGAGTCCAGAGCTCCTTCGGCGGCCGCGCCTCCCGCCCTCCGTCTTCCCGGCCGCCCTTCAGCCCGGCCCGCGACACCATGCCCGCGGTGGATAAGCTCCTTCTGGAGGAGGCATTGCAGGACAGCCCCCAGGTACCTCCCGCCGCTCCGGCCTCCGTTGTCCGGAGGGCTGAGGCCGAGGAGGCCCCTCCAGCCTCGGGGAAGAGGCCGCGCCCCCTCAGGGTGCCTCCCCTCGGGTTCCTCGCGGCTGAGGAGGGGGCGGGCCCGGCTTTGCGTCTTGAGCCGGGGAGACAACAGAATGGGGGCACCCCTGTGACACAGCTGGAGAACCCGGGAAAGCCCCCGTGGCAGGAATCATTGGGTCATGACCCCTTCCCATACTCAGCCCAAACTGAGGCTGCCGGCTCGAAATCCTTCACTCACCAGCCGAGTGCCCGGGCAGATATCTTAACCTTTTTACGCCTCAGTTTTGTCCGCTGTGAAATAGGGACACTAATTGTATCTGCCTCGTTGGGTTGTTAGGATTAAATGAGAAAATGCCAGCAAAGCTGTTAGTGCACAATGTCTGGTACGGAGTAAGGAGTCATAGTTTATTATTTTTTACTGCTGCTACCGATGTGGTGGGACCCGGTGACTATCGCGCCAGTATGGGAGGCAGTAGCTTGGCTCGCTTTCCCTACGGTACCAGGCCCCCTTTGGAACTGTTCTCCCATTTGTTAAAAGAAAATTACAATACCTGCTTCCTTTGCACACAGGGGAACTTCATTAGCACATTAGAGATGTGAATCAAGTCCTTTGAGCTCTGCGATGAAAGCTGGTGTGTAAATATAGCAATGAGTGCAGGATAACATTAGTTCATAATCCATTGTACCTTTCCCCAAGGAACGCTTGTTCTTCTTCATTTAACTTTTCCCCAGCTTCATATCTGTCCTTCTGGTTCTGTATCTTTAGGTCATTTAAATAAGTCTCTTTACTCCCTAGAGACTCAACTCTGAAAAATTAGAATAGGATTCACCTGTGTTCCTTTCACAGTTTCATCTTTTTTTTTCTTTTGCTTCTCTTTTTCTCCTGGGATTATCTTTGTTGGATTTATCTACACCTACCCTGCATCTCTCCAGTTCAGAATAAGTAGTCAAAAGGGCTATGTGCTTAGTTTCCTTGTGCCCATTTCTTTGTAAACCTCCATGTGTAGGCAGGGAACTGAGTGGGCTGTGATTTTCTTTCTGGTGTGAGTAACTTTTCAAAGGCCTCTTTTATACAGCTCTTCTATACAGCGCTGGCCTTTTGGGATTTTAATGGAGAGGACCAAAGCCTTTGGCATGTGGCATTTTGTCCATCGTCACACCTGTTGTGTGGGGTCTGAATATACCAAGTGTGGGATTTCTCATGATCATTCTGAGCAAGGATTTTGGTTTGCTTTGTAGTTGGGAAACTGAGGTGTAAAGATATATTGCTTTCCAAACTGACCATGATGGCTGAGCCAGGTTAGAGAGGAGTACCTGATTCTTTGTGCCATCCTTGCTAATAAATCACATTCTGGATTTTGGGCTTTCAAGTAAATGAATATATACTGTTTCTGAGTGGTTTAAAAGAGTTACTCAGCTGTGAGGAAGTAGGAGGACTGGGGAACAAATCAGGAGACCTGAGTTCTAATCTGGCTCTAACACTAACTTGTCATGTGATTTGGGCAAGTCACTTTCTCATCTGCAGAACATCTGCATAGCAAGGGACATGGAGCAGATGATCTTTGAGGTGCTTCAGAGCCTTAAAATTCTATCTTGTCTGCATGGTTTATAACTGAGCTTGTATGTGGGAGAGGAGGTTTAGAAGCATTGTCACTGCTATTTAATAGTCCTTCTAACATAGGGAATTTATTTGTCACTGCTTTGAGACTTGGCTGTCCTCCTATGAGGCTTCTTGGTGAGGTTATTGTACAGAATGGAAGCCACATTTAAGGAAGATCTTTGGTAATCATCAGATCCTATTTATTTAGCAGTCTTGTATGTGGCATGTGCCTAGTGCTGTCTTAATGTCAAAGGGGACTCATAGACTTGGAACTGGAAGGAATCTAATCCAACTCCTTCGTCTTGTGGGTAAAGAGTAAAAACAATAGCAAATGCATTTTATGTGCCAGGCACTGATTTTCCTCCCTACGACCTTTTGAAGTAGGCCCTCTATTAAAATTACTGAGGAACAGAGACGTTAAATAACTGCCCAAGATTACACACTAGTAAGTGGCAGAGCTAGGGTGGGACCTAGGCAGCCTGGCTATACTGGGGATGTTGCTCAAGTAAGCACAGCTACCTAGCACCTGGCTCTTCTGTCCTTGCTGACCTAAAATGTTTCACTCAAAGGAAAAGATCCTAAGAAACCATCTATTGTTCATTTTGTCTAGTTTTCTGTATAGTAGTTATGAGGATTGTTCCAGTAACCTTTCTGCATATGATTAATCAAATGAACACACAAACTTTTGTATTTGTATTGAGTGACCTAAGAAAAGCTGAATAGCAGTTGACCGCCTTAGACTTGTCTATTCATTTCCTTCTTTTTTAGGTAGCAGTGCTACACAATGTGTTATAAAACTAGTCTGTGTATTTCTGTATACCTTGATATATGAACGAATGTTTAAGGGATTAAGGTACTTGCCTCCATTGCTGTTTGTCAGCCTCTGTAACTGCCAAGCACTGGGAGATGCTGGAACTTAATGATGAGTAAGATGAGAGTGCCGTCCTCTACTAGCTCACAGTCTGTTCCACGAGCCAGATAAGTAAGGCAGCCATTCCAGTAGTGAGGACTGCTGTGATAGGATCACAAATGCAGCTTTGCGCTACTGCAGCTCACACTTATTCAGGGGCATATTCTCATGTTCTGTGAGTAGTACACGCTTGAGATAAGTGAGATAAGATGAAAACAGAAACACTGTGGATTGCCTTTTTTTTTTTTTAAAGTTGGCATAACTGAAGCACAGAGATATTAAGGATTTAGTTCTGAGATTATGCAGTAAGTGGCCTAGCTGGTAACAGTCCTTTCCAAACTGGACCTTTCTTTGCTTGAGCTAGATGCAGCAAAACATAACCTAGATTGTTTTGTATGCAGTATTGTAGCGGGGCTTCTTCCCTCTATTCTCTTTGTTTATAAAATATTTTTTTCCTTTCAGTAGACTTGGTTCTACTGAGACATTTCTCTCCCTCTACCAACCTATAGGTATTTGTTTTTGTTTTTTTTACAATCAGCTATTAACATTGTGTGAATTATACAATCATATCCTATTCTTGAGAGTAAAAAAATTGTCTAGGACTGTTTATTAGGTTTCTTAACTCTTAAGATCGAGAGATGATGTGGAGCTTATATCAATAAAGTGTTAGGTTTTGCTTTTCTGGCCAAGCATACTGTTGAGAGTATAGGGTAATAGAGATAAGGAAACCTGCATGGGTCCCTCTTGGGTTCTTGCCTGGAGCAGATGAGTTGGAGTCCACACTGGAATGTTCATGAGAGAAAGCAGGTTTATTAACGCTGGTGGAGAACAGGAAACAGGGGTGTCTCAAATCTGCCTTCCTCATCTGCAGAAATTCTAATATTTTATAACATCAGGGTGCTAGTGAATAATTGGAGTGGAGTTTGCACAGGTTCTTTCATTAATAAACATTAAGGGACTGACCAGGATGAGGGTGGGTATCAAACCGGGGTGAGTCACAAAGTTACAATTATTATCAGAGATAAAGGAATCTGGGAGAGGGGAGACCAAAAGCTATGGTCAGCTACAAGGTTTTTCATATGGATATCAACCAGATGAAGGTGGAGTGATCACCCTTTCGATAGAAATGTTCCTATGCAAAGGTAAGATCCATCTGGAATAATCATCACAAAGGCAGGGTTTTAGTCAGAAAAGGCCTCGTACAAAGGTGAAGTCAGGCTAGCCAGTTTTAGTAATTTCAGATATCAACCTTTGGCTGTTTTGTAATTTACTGGAAATAAAAAGGCATCTATCTAATGATTAAGTAATCATAATTTATTTGTTAATTCTTATCCCTCGACACAAAGGTTCAGTACAATCCCTAAATATTGAAGCTATACTGGGTTTTCTTGTACTACAAATAGAGGATAGAATTCAAATCCTGATTCTGCCAGTGTTACCTTTGACAACTTACTCAACCTCTCTGAGATTGTAGTGTTTTTGTTGTTGTTTCATTTATTCTAACCTCCCAGAACTTTTATTTCAAGATTTTGAGCTTGTATTTTGACATTTGTAAAATTAGAATAAAAATACCTACTCTAATAGAGTTGCTGTTAGGCCCCAAAGCTGGGGCTTTGGGGATAACCTGAGAAAAAACTTTAACAAAAGAGTTAGGCAGAACTTAACATTTATTATGTCTGTAGACAAGAGCCAAGGTCAGTCTAAAGTGATTCTGACCCGACTCTCCATGCTGCGGTTTTACTCTTTTTTAAATCCCTAAGTTACTACTTAGCATTTGCTTTGATTATGCATTAGCTTTTATGCATATGGATGAACACACATAGCTAGTTATATAATTGTATGATTAGTATGTTTAGGAAATCACGCTTGCACATACATTGCACGATCAAAACAGGGGTGGATAACTCCACCCCGAGGTGGGAATTTTACTATGTTAATTAAGCAAGTTGAAGTGAGGACAAGGGGCTTCTGCACAGGTTTGACCAACTGGTTGAAGCTGGTTTTCATACTTCATTGCTTCAACAGGATATTCTCAACCACAAGAACCAGAATTTGGCACCAAGGGAGGGTTGCATCTCATTACCTTCTAATTTTCATATAATTCTTTCTTTGTATCCTAGCAACAGGAAGGGAAACAAGTTACTTTCAGGTATTTGGCCATCCTACATCAATCATTGTTATGAAGAATAAATAATGTATATAACTTGTGTACATGTCTGCATGTCATAGTAGCTCCATAAATGATCACTGTTATTATCTTAAAAATGATACACACCACTGTCTGCTTGACTTTTTGGGGATTTTGAGCAATTGCTGTACCTTTAACTGGTCCTTGGTCTCAATCCTTTTTTTTTTTTTTTTAAATGTCTCAGAACATCCCCGCTGTTACAGATTTTGAGTAGATGTGATGCTGGTGAATGTGGCTATCAAAATAGTGTCTGAAATAGATATATATTTCAGTATATTTTTCCCAAGGGCAATCATTCCTAGTTAAATTAGAAAAGGAAGAGTGGAGTTTTCCTACCAGTTTTACTGGATGTGATAGGACACATGTCCAGAGTGTTAGCAGAACGCTCTGGGTTCTGGGATTCTAGGTTTTTGGCTTATGTTGCATAAAGGAATTAAAGGACAAGCCATAGGGTAGGCTAGGGAGTAAAGAGTTTATTAAGAAACAAGAAAATAGATAGTACACAACCCCAGACACCAGTGTGGGCATGCTACAGGGTGAGAGGTGCACATGGGGCGCCGAGTTCCAAATGGGACCCTGGGAGAGTTCCAAATGGGATCAGGGGTTCTTAACAAGGGATCTGTGAGCTTGAATTGAAATTTAAAAAAAAAAAAACATTCTTGTGGGGATGTGTTGGTGCAGGTGTGATATATTTATTAAAATAACATACAGTATAGTGTGGACTTAGTAAGGAGTACGTGGTTTTCACCTGACTGGCAAAGGGGTCCATGGAACAAAAAAGGTTAAGAACTCCTATTCATAACCGACCTTTGTCCTGTATGCGCCTATCCTAAATCCTTGTGATTGACCCTAGTTTGCTACCTTAGCTCCATCAGTCTGGTTCAGCCCCTTAATGTTTATTAATGAAGGAAACTGTGTCCAGTTCCTCCCCAATTCGTTAGCACCCCGATGTTATAAATAGAGATTCTGAAGATCAGAGAGGAAGTTTTGGGCCAGGAGGCCACTGTGCTCGATTACTTGTGCAACCAATAAAACTCTCTCTCTTTGAAACCCTGGTGTCTCAGGAATTGGCTTTTAAGATGCATTGGGAGAAAAGAACCCATTTTTGCTTGATATCAAGGGCTTGACAGTAGAATGAGCAAAGAGAAGCCAACACTAGACAACCTATATCTTGCTTCCATGGTCTGTGGAACCAAACACCATGGTCTTTGCCCTGCTCATTCCCAGTCATGTGAAGTTGAGCTTGTTCTTTGTCCATGATGAGCCTTAGATTCATCATCTGTATGTATCAGCTTATCATAGCACAGTATCTATCTCATAAGGTTGTTGGAAAGATTAAATGAAGTAACAAATGTTTAGTGCCCAGCACAGGGTCTGGCACATAGGATGTACAGAGTAAATGTTTTAGTTTTTTTCCCCATCCTCTTTGTGGAGGACATCTGTGCACACCCTCTTTTTTCATCTTACTTCTCCTCTTCCTTTGTATTTTATTCCAAAGAGTATTAAAACCAATAAATAGGACTCAATGGATTATCTGTAGTATTAAAAAAATTAGATATCCTTGATGACATCATACCATTCCTTCTCATTCCCCTAGACATCTTAGTCATAAGAAAGAAAGGTACCAGAACCATCATAAGCATTAGTGGGCTTCTACAGTATTGCACACCGTGAATACACAAAGGTCCTATAGTGTTAGGTGACTTTTTTCGATAACTGTGGAGGTAACAGGATTGCTGTCTTATTAAAATGAAATCTTATATGTAAATCACTTAGTGCCTGGCATATAATCAACAGTTAGTAAAGTTCATGATCATCTTCTTCATCAATATCATCCCTGCTATTACTAATATGTCAGACATTAGTAGGCAATTTCTGTACATTGATTATGTCATTAGCCCTACAAATTAGTGTAAGAGCCTGGCTTTGGACCCAGTACCGACATGGTGCCAAGGTGGTCACACATCTTCTGAGATGCCCTAGCAGACTATAAGCCCCTGGAGAGCATAGAGTCAGTTTTTGTCACCTTTGAATCTCCATACCCAGCACAATGTTTCAGTAAATGTTGGGTGAAGGCAGGGGGTGCATGCCTGAGTGAGTGAGTATTGAATGACAGACCACTGTAGGTTCTGAAAATCTTTTAACAATAAGTGGTTTTTCCCCCAAATAAAAAGTATATTTTAAAGAAATGTAATGAAGAATTCTAAACCAGTGTGTTTCACCTACCAATTGACATCCATTAGTGAATTATTGAACCCAGTGGGTCATACTAGCATTTTTATTTACAAATGAAATAGAATAGAATAAAATATGAAAAAAAAAAAAAAAAAAAAAAAGAAATAGAACAGAATAGGAAAAAAAATCCAAGTATGTATGTATATTAATGATAAATATTGTTTGGTGACACTTGTTCAGATCCTGATGGAAAATGTGTTTCCTACTGTGGATTATAATTTTTAAAAATTTGAGGAACTTTGTTCTAACACACAAAGTGTAGATGGTATGAGCTATATGATGTTTTGTTCTCACTGAGATCTTTTTAAAAAATTATTTTACAGTTTCCTTATTTACTTGTCCTTTATTTGATAAGGATTGGTACTGAAGAGAGTATTGTTGGTCTTAGAGCAGGTATTTTTAGCCTTGAGGACACTGGACAGAGCATGTACTGTTCCAAAGTGCACCAGTGTTTGTGGAAATCCGGGTTTGAACGTGTGTGGTGGGAAGTAACAATCGAAATGCCTCCACTCCTGTTCTTTGGGGGTGCTTTGTGGTTTGTGATTGCTCTTTTACCTTAGGTAGGTTAGAAAAGGAGAAGGGAATTGGAATTCATTTGTAGGGAGATAATGAGCCTTAATGGATTGTTCTTTGTAAAGCGGTTTGGATAGCCCCTCATTAAAGGCATTTCAGTTACTCTCCATTCTATGTCAAATGAGTTATTTTCTGAAGTACAGATTCCATTATCACTAAAGTAGTATTTTAAATGCCCGCTGTGCTGGGCACATTAATGAAAGTCCCTTGAGTAAATATGGTCTCTTGTGTGACACTGCACTGTTTCTTTATACACCATCCAGCGTATAAACATTTCTTTAGTGCTTAATGTATGCCAGGCACTGTGCATGAAAATGATAGGAAACACCTTTCATCTAATAGCATTGCTCAGCTGCTCAGAGCACTGTGTAGCTAGCTTTCCTAAAGGAACCAAGCTAGCAATCTGGTTAAGTTGCTGTTTGAATCTTATGTCTACAGCTACCACTGGGTACATGAAATTTCCTGTCCATGAGTGTGAAAATTGGTTCCATAAAATATGACAAAAAACATGGAAATTGACGGTATTACCTTAAGAGGAAAGAATGACACACTGTGCAAGCTGTCCAAGATTGCAAAAAGCAGACAGATGGTTCACTGCTGGGTGATTATACTCTAGCAGAGCTGGAGTCCTGACCACACCCTAGATACACAGATGGGCCTTGACTTTAAGTTCAGTTTATGGACTTGAGAGACTTCCCTTTTTAAAAACTTTTTTATTGGATGGGCTTTTGGTTTGCTTCTTAGGGTGGGGTCTAAAGTTGGGGCAGATTAATAGCCCTTCAATTTTAATGTTTTAAAAATTGGCCTGGTACTCAAATTTTATTCATTTTGTCCCTGTGCTATAGTCTAAAGGATTAGAAAAGGAATTCTAAATTAAAGCTCCAGGAATCAACTTGCACTGTATTAGCAATAAAAGAATAAAGTCAGGACTAGCATGTACCATCCCTCCCCATTTCAGTTTGTGTGTGTGTTTTCTAAATTTCCTTTGTAACGTCTCCATTTAGAAATAAAATGAACCTCTTTTCTTCTTTTCTTACAGACTCGCTCTTTACTGAGCGTTTTTGAGGAGGATGCTGGTACCCTCACAGATTATACCAACCAGCTGCTCCAGGCGATGCAGCGTGTCTATGGAGCCCAGGTATGCCTCTGCCCCCACACCTGGAGAGGAGCAGAGGAGGGAGGCCCTCTGCCTTCATCTTGAACTTCTCTCAGGCAAATTTGAGCCAGAAAATCATCATTCAAAATTTTGGAATAAAATCAGTATTGTTTTTACTTTTTTTCACCTCCACAACTACGGACTTTCTGTTTTCATTGCTTAAGAAAGAGGGTAGGGCGCTGATGTGGCTCAAATGGTTCAGCATCCGTCTCCCATATGGAGGGACCTGGGTTCGATTCCGAGGACCTCCTGGTAAAATAAAGAAAAATATAGAAGGCGCACGTGTGTGCCACTAGGCCCTGCCCCCAGGCCCCATGTGCAGGCGTGCCGTCAGGCCCCGCCCTCAGACCCCACACGTGGGTGTGCCATCAGGCCCCGTGAGAGGGGACTCACCGGTGCACCATCAGGCCCTGTGAGCGGGTGTGCTGTCAGGCCCCGCGAGCGGGTGCACTGCCAGGCCTGGATGTGGGTGCATTGCTTGCAGCAAGATGATGACAGAACAGGAGAGTGACACAAGGGAGAGCCAAGATGAGATGCTCCAAAAAACCAGGAACTAAGGTGGCATAGTTGGCAGAACACCTCTCTCCCACATCGGAGGTTCCCAGGATCGAATCCCGGTGAAGACAGGAGGAGAAGGCTGAGAAGAGAGGGCAAGAAACGGACACAGAGAATTGCCCAGTGAATGGACACAAAAACAGCAGAAATGGGGGTGGGCGGTTAAAAATGGATAAAAAGTAAATAAATAAATAAATCTTTAAAAAAGAAAGAGAGTAATTTTCCTGTAACTTGAACAAATAGAGAGGGACCACATATTGGCTTAATTTTTTTTTTTTTTAATTCAACCCCAGAGGGAAACAATAGTGTCTTTTTTTCCTATTATGAATGAGTAGGTTCAGTATTTTGAGACATGTTCTTTGTCTTTCTCATTAATGGGCAGTCTAAGATGTTGATGTAGGAAGGTAGAGATGTTTTTTCAAGTGTTTCCTCTGAAAAGACTTGAGTCACAGTTCTGAAACTATTGGGTGGCTTCTTTGTTTTGAGGAACAAATACCTCTGGCTTGCAAAGCCAAGGAAAATAAATTGCTGAGTATCAAAAGTCAATCTTTTTAAGATCAGGAAGTGCCCATGTGTGTTGCTTTCTAAGAGAAGACTTGTGGGTTAGTTAAAACTAAGATTTATTGTGTCATACATCAGAATATAATGGCAACTGATAATTTTCATTATTGATTCCTTGCCAACTTAAAGCTGTATGTGTTAATGTTTCTTTTTCTCCTTGATCTCTAAAGAGATACTACATGAGTATTAAGAGCTATGTTAATAATAAATGATTATATGTGATTATTAAGAGCTATATACTACTGAATGTTATCATTGTTTTTTTTTAAAGATTTATTTATTTTTTACTTTATCTTATTAATTTATTCCCTCCACCCCCAGATGGTTCTCTTGTTTGTCTGTTCATTGTTTGCGTACCTTCTCCAGGAGGCACTGGGAACTGAACCTGGGACCTCCCCATGGGAGGCAAATGGCCAACGGCCTGAGCCACATGCACTCCCTGTGTGCTGTGGCTTCTGCTGGTTTGTGTCATCTGCTCGTTGCTGTGGAGTGCAGTATCTAGCTCTCCTTGCAGCAGGGTGTGGTATCTAGCTCTCATTGTGGCGGGTGCAGGCATCTCTTTGTCTTCTTTAGGAGGCACTGGGACCTGAACCTGGGACCTCCCATGTGGTAGGTGGGTGCCCAACTGGTTAAGCCACATCCACTTCCCTTTCATTGTTTTTTAGTCATTCATTTATCCAATAGATATTTTAAAGACTATGTGTGAGGCCCTCTTATAAGTTCTGAACATAGGACAGTAAACAAAAATTCCTGTTCTGTGGAGCTCACATTTTAATGGGGGAAGATAGATGATGAATACTATAAATATGTAAAGTATGTAGTGTGTTAAGTGTTGATATATTCTATGGAGAAAAATAAACCTAGGAAGGGGTATGGGGACTAGCAACATAAATCACATAGAAAAGAAAGGCATCACTGAAATGACCCTTGAATAAAGACCCTAAGAGATGAAGGAATGGTATCTAGAGGAGAGAAAGTAAGTTCAAACAACGAGTTTTCTTGATGAGTAATGAATTATTGATAGTTACTTTATTGGAAGGTTACCTAATTGTATGTAGGCATATACATAATTGTTCACAAACAACTTTTAAATGAGAGAGGCAACTTTGTCATATAATCAGTAATCATTGCAACTATTTGAGAAGAATGAGAAAGATGGTTTTCAAAGGGAGAAAAGGTATTTTCAAGAATGTGTTTCTGTTGTGAATGTTATTATAATAATGATACTATAATAGAGTGAGGCTGATGATAAAGATATTATGGACTGTGTAATGAGGATCTTGCAATTTTAAACTGCAGAGAGCATTTTTCATGCAGCATAGTAGATGATCAATAAATGCCTGACTGGAATTAAACATTAGTGTAACAGTATTTGAGTGCCAACTGTAGATTAGGCACTATGCAATTATAGAAATAAAAAGACTCAGTCCCTACCCTTAGGGAATTAACAGTTGGATTGGCAGATAGACAAAACAATTACCAAAAATCTTAGGGCTTTTAGGAGGGAGAGTCACCCACCCAGAGCAATCATGATAGGCACTGAGAAGGGGGATGCCTATGATTATTGAGACTTATTAAATACTGAATAGCTTCTAGGCATTGTTTCAGGGACTTTTACATTTATTATCTCATTTAATTTCCCACCAACTCTGATATGGGTATTGGCATTACCCCATTTTATAGGTCAGGAGACTAAGGATTCCGAAGATGAGTTACTTGTCCAAATCCATCCAGTTAGTATATGGCAGAGCAAGTCTGCCTGAGGCCAAAGCCCAAACTCTTAGTTATTAACCATGGGATGGTGGCCTGAACTAGGGAAGTGACAGTAGAAGGGGAAAGACATGAATGAATTTCATAAGTATTTAGAAGGCAAATTGGTGTTTGATTGGATATGAAGAAGTGGGGCGGGTAAAGGATGAATCAAAAATGATGGTCAGGGGAAGTAGATGTGGCTCAAGTGGATGGGCATCCATCTACCATATGGGAGGATCCGGGTTCAATCCCCGGGAACTCTTGGTTAAAAAAAAAAAAAAAAAGTGAGCAGGTGTGCAGGGCCCGCGTGGATGCCCGGCGAGCCACACCGTGAGATGATGATGATGCAACAAGAGAGACACGGAAGAGTCAAAGCGAGATGCGCCAGAAACCAGGAACTGAGGTGGTGCGAGTGACAGGGTGCCTCTCTCCTACATCAGAGGTCCCTAGGATCGAATCCCGGTGAAGCCTGGAGGAGAAAAATGAGAAGAGAAGGCAAGAAACAGACACAGAAGATCACCCTGAGAATGGACACAGACAGCAAGTGGGGTGGGGGCACTCATAGAACTGTACACCAAAAAGAAAAAGTCAATTAAAAAAAGAATGATGGTGTCAGGTCTTTGACTTGAACAACGGGGTGGATAGATGGGAGAACATAGGAAGAGGAGCAGGGTATATGGGGGTGGCACAGGGTGGCAGGGGCCAGGGTATGCAAATCATAATTCTCTCTTGAAAGACTAATTTTTAGGTGTCCATGGGACATCAGGGTAGGGAGAGAAACCTTGTTTAAAGTTCAGATCCAGAGTTCAGGATGGTAGATACAGGTGTACAAACTATATACTATTATACAAGTATAATTTATTAATTAGAACTAATTTTAACAACCCAAAGAAACATGTGCTCATTTGTAGTTTTGTTTTGTTTTGGTAAGTCATTTAGAATTTGGAGACATGAACCCTTTGTCAGTTTTTTTGTTGTTGATATTTTTATATCTTTTTGTATTTTTCCATAAATACTCTAAATTTTTTAAAAAAGAAATCTTTTACTAGGCTTATGCCAGCACTTGCTTGGTTTTAATTATATTGAATATTGTCATTAAATGATTTGTCTTTTTGAGGCCTAAAAGCCCTAGGACTTCAGGGACAATGTCTTCCTCTCCCAAGAGTCTCTGTTCTGCCTTTCCATGTCTCTCAGAATTGTTTCCTTGGAGATGTCCAGATACCCTCTTATGCCTTTTTTCCTTTTGAACCAGATAACTATGTTTTGCCAAAATTAAGTGGGTCTTGCATTCTGAGAGGCTTCAACTGGCTTTTAATTCACATCACATGACCATCACGTGGTTTCTCTTGCTGGCCAGAAACCCTTCCTTCTGCCACAGAATTTCCTGCAGCAGATGCTGGTGAGAATGTCTGGTTAGTGCTGCCAAACACAGTGATCCAAACAGTGATAGGCCACACTCAGATTGGCTGGGTCAAGGTCAGTTGGTTTTTCAGATTTATTTGAAAGCTCAGGTGATTTTAGTTTTGTTATTTTTTAGTTTAAAAAAAGCTTTTCTAACTCCTCTTTGATCAGTTTTTTTTAATATATATTTCTTTAAAATAGTAATACTTCTCAATATTTTTATTCAAATTTTTACCTAACTTAGGTTTTCTTGGTTTTCTTTCATTTTGCTCCTTAATGTCTATGTATACGTAGACATGATGATTTGAGTAATAGAATTTTATAATTTCATTTTTAAAAACAGGCATTTAGCAAGATTTTTCTTTTTCTTTTAAAAACCAGGCTTATGTTGTTGATGAATTATAAATATTCCTAAAAGTTAGGTATTTTAATCAGACCACATTGTAAGTATCTGGATTTTGATATAGTAAATGCCCTTCAGACCGTAGTTAGAGAAAGAAGAGCAGCAAACACCAGAGGAAAGTTGTGTGAGTGAGTGCTGATAGTGGCTGTTTTATAGGAAAATTTTAAATTTTATTTGGCTTAAGCTCTGGAGCAAAGCTATAGGCGATAGCTATTTTTAGCATCTCACACAGACCCTGGAATTACATCTGGTCTCTTAAGTGTCAGATGTTCCTTTGCACGTGGTGGGAACTGAGTACTTTATTGTGGGTCACTTGAGTGAAAGAAGCTCTACACATTTCTAATGCATTAACAAAGCAGAGTCTTACTACTTACATCTGCTATTTTTTCAAGCTATTGACTAAAGTTAAAAACTTCAAAAGTGTCTGAATAGATGAATATATATACATATTTGGTTAAATCTGCTCAAATTTTGTGCCTAATACACACTAGGCTAGGCTTATAATACTTGTTCTGATTCTGTACAGCTGCCATAATTTTATTTCTCTTTTTTAAAAAGAGGTTTAAAGTTTTTAAATATTTTAAAAATGGATTTGTTAGGGTCTCACAATGAAATTTAGTTAATAATTTTATTCCTCTCCTTTCTGAGAAAACAGGGGCAGATGAAACCATGTTCCTGGCAGTCAGCGGTAAGGCTGTTACCATCAGTATTAGTGAAACCTGGAAACTTTTACATTTTTTTTTTCTTTTAACAGGTGACCAGCCTCTATAGTTGTCTTCTTCAGTCTGGATGGAATTTTGTGTGTGCTTATTTTGTTTTTGTTCTGTAAAGTAAATTTTGAATGGAATTTTTAAAGCAAGAACCATTGCTAAGACTCACTTTCCTTCAGCACAACAGGCTTAATCAAACATAGTCATTTCTCTGCACCTGTTCTTAACCGAACCTTTTGGAGTTCTGAACTACTGATCCTAAAAACTAAAAGCCTGAATTAAGGTGGGAATAGAATCTTCTCAAATTGGGGTAAAGACAGTGGGAGGAGCTGGGAATAAAATATTTTGAAGGGAAAATATGCATAAATTTGGTATAATTTAAAAAATATTTTTCATTAGGAATGACAAAAAACACAGATACCAAGCGAAACAAATTAATGTACCTGTTGGGAAACAAATGAGAGTAGTGGGCATCTAGGAATGTAAGCTTGTGTTAGGGGAGGGAGAAGCATATGGAAAGCAGATAGGATCAGAGCGTATACTTTAGTAATAAAAATAATATCCTCCCTTTATTAGGCATATAAAAGTACCAGGCACTAGGCTTGGCATGGCCTGTGCATTCTCTCTTTTAGCTTTCGTAACACAGGAGAGGTTTTATATATTTACATATGATGAAACTAACACTCCGAGAGGTTATGTAGCTTGCCTAACATCACACAGCTGATGAGTGACAGAACCAGAATTTGAATTCAGGTCTTTGACTCCAGAGCCTGTACTCTCTCTCTAAACCACTATGCTGTACTCTATTTTTTTTAATTTTATTTTAAAGAAGCTTTAGATTACATAAATGTTACATAAAACATATAAGAGATTTCCATATGCCCCACACCCTTTCCTCCCACACTTTCCCACATCAACAACATCCCTCATTAGTGTGGTCATATGTTGTACTCTTGATACTCTGGTCTCCAGAAATGGCTGTGGAAGCTGAGGAAATATGCACTTTAAAGGTCATTCTTGTCACTTAGAACAAATCCCATCTGTCAGCCTAACTGCTTTATAATACGTTAGAAGTACGTGGCAATTCTTTTTTATATTCCAAAACAATTTTCCTTGTTTAGTTTGTTTTTATTCATAATCATTTTAATCAGTGCATTTTAGCAGCCCTGAAAAGTAGTCAACTTGGGATTTTTATGGTAGGGTCTGAGAGGAAGTGTGTTTGTAGCCTTGGCATGAGGGAGCAGAGGGTCCAAGTGGTTTCTAAAAATAATGTCATAGACCTGGGTTCCTGCCTTGGTTTGCATGTGTGGTCTACAGCTTCCCCTCATGCTGGTGTTGAATCAGACCTGAGTTCCAATCTTGGCTCAGCCACTTGCTCTGTGACCTTGGGCAAGTCACTTCATTGCTAGAGTTTCCTTGATCAGTGAACAGAAGTCATAACAATACCCACATTGTAGGGTTGTCATGAGGGTAAATAGAATGAAGATCTATCTGCAGGGTGCTAACTAAGATCAGTGCCTGGCATAAAGCACTCTTGGTGTTAACAGGACCACCTTCCAAGTCTTATAATTAAAATAGTTATGATGGCCCTATACACTGGGACTGTAATTTGGGTTAAATAGATTTGTATCTCTGATCCTGATTTTCTTAAAGGAGCAGTTTATACTTGCTTTCCTCACTGGATATTTGATATTTGCTCTTCAAGCTGCTTCATTCTGGTCTTCTCCCCCTTAAGCTCAAACAGGGGTTCTTCCAGCCCTGGGTCATAGCCTCTCTCCACCTTCAACCTCTGGGCAACCTCTGATTCTGTTAACAAAATGCCTCTTTGAAGCTGTCTTCCTTTGGTTTCTGGGGAAAGATCTCTCCTGGGTCTCCTCCTAGTCTCTGCCCATTGTTTGTGGTTCTCCTTTCCTGGTACCCTTTGCTATCTGCCCCTTTAATCTTAGTGATCTCCAAAATTCCACTGGAGCCTCCTTCTCTGGTTAGTCTCCGTTTGCTCCCTGGGCAAGATCACTTCAGACACAGCCTGGCTATCTCTGAATCTCTGTTTCTAGCCCTTGTCTCTTTTCCTGAGCTCTAGGTCTTTATTCCAAACGGCTCTTGCCTATGATCACTGTGCAGAGTGAGGCATTTTTCTGTTCTTTCTTGGACTATTGCAGCACTCTCCAAGTCAGTCTTCCTGTCGCAGGAAGATTTCTTGCTTCTTCAATTCTTCCTCTGTCCTAAACTCAATATGAATCAAGCACACCAAAGCTTCCCTTCACCTCCCCTTCTTAAGATGCTTCTGTGGCTCCCTGTAACCCACATGACAAATATTTAAACTCCTTAGCAAGGCACATGAAGCTTTTCATGAAGTGGGTTTCAGCCTACTCTAGCCTCATCTCTGGCTGTTCCAGAATGTACCATGCCTTCTACACACTTCATGACTGTTTTGTGCCATTCTTGCTGCCAGGTATCCCCAAACCCATTGTCCTGGCAGATGGCCTTCCCAGGTAAAAAGACTAACTTCAAATCTGAGAAGGTACTTCTGACACCTTTCCTTTCTTCCCTTCCCTCCTGGCCAAAGTGCCCTTCACCTGTGTATCCTGACAGCCTGAACTCTTCTTGGTCAGAGGATTTGAGGTACATTGAGTAGGGGTTCCTTGTTCCTTTGAGGGCATTGAGCTCCCAGAGAACAGATTCTATGTGTCTCTCATGCCCAAGATAATGCCTGGCCCCATTCAGTGTTTGATAAGCAGGTGAAAGACTGAATTTGGGTTATCTCCACCTAAAATCCAGTACATCCCAATGGCACTCTTTTGTGTGATTTCCAAACCTGTCTTCCTTAGCTGAGAGCTCTGTCATCCATCTGGTCACCCAAACTGGAAACCCAGTTTTCTTCAACTCCTCCTTCTTCCTCACTGGCTATATCCTGTAGTTTTTGCCCCAGAAATACCTCTCATATTTATGCCTTCTTCTCCACTTTCTGGCTGAGGTTCAGCGCCTTTTTTCAGTTGTCACTTCGCTTCTTCAGAAGGGCTTCTGACTAGTCACCCTATGCTGTTTTGCTCCCCCTTCAATGTTTCCACTATAGACACTCATGGTTTTTCTGAGTGTCTGATCTTGTCATTCTCCTGCCCAAGGAGGTTCTCCATTGCCTCCAGAATAGAGTCAAAGCCCTCAGCAAGCATCCCTTTCTGGTCTGGCCCAAATGCAGTTTTCCAACCTTCATTCTGCTACACTCCTCACCGTTCCCTTTGTGCATCCTATCTCAAGGAGCTGCTGGTCTAGTGCACCCAGGACACCCATTTTTGTTGTAAGCACTGGGATTAATGAGACTTTCGGCATTTTTTGGCCTTAAGCAACATCTCTGGCCAAATGTTCAGTATAGATCCAAGCAAGTCCTACACATTGTGACTTTTGACTCCAAATGGATTTCCTTTGGCCCTGTTCCCTCGCCTCTCCATTCTTATTCACCATGGATGGTACTGCCCACAGAACTCTTTGGGTGGCTTCAGGTGATAGTTGCAATTGGTAAGCTTTCTGTACTACAGTTATATAAAACATTCCCTTGCCAAAAACTCAGTTTTCCTTTCAGGTTTGCTAGCCACTCATCTTTCTGCCTTGGCAACGACCTTGGGGGGTTCAGCTTAACATGGTAGATCCTGTCAGTAAACCTTTGGGCAGAGTATCTTTTTTAAGGATTCTTATGAGGTATCAAATAGTGTAGATAGCCAGGGAGCTATTCCATAGTGTCAAAAAGAATCTTACCCTTAGAAATCCATTTAGACTTTAAATGTTAGGCCACCTCTTTTGCTGGAATATATCTAGAAAAAACATGGGGGTTATGTTCATATCGAAAGGTCTTATGAGGGCTGCCTACCTGAGTACTTGCTCGACACGATTTTGGATTTTGGTTTAGAATAGCACAGTGTTAAGGCTTTGGGCTTCACATTCAGAGTCTGGCAGACTTTGATCTGTCAATTACTAGTTGTATGATTTTAGAAAGTTATTTATCCCTTCTGAACCTTAGTTTCCTCACTTGTAAAATGGATTAGGTGCATAGGAATAAGGATTAAATGTGCTAATAGATGAAAAGTGCTCAACAGCAATGTCAAGTACCTAGAAAAGAATAAATGTTAGCAACTAACCTTATTGTTGTCATTACTAATATTTACTCTTCTTCCATGCTTCAGTTTTGCAGGTCTTATTGCAGAGATAATTATGCTAGCTTAACTCACAGGGTGTGGATTAATTAGGTGATGTTGGTAAAGCAGTTCATAAAACCTTTGTGCACAAAAGATTAAGTAAGGTTAAAGTTGGTCTAGTTCAAAAGACTTTTCACATACTATGCTCTCCCTATACAAGAGAGATTCATTTTTCATTTTCTTTCTTTTCTTTCATTTTTGTTTCAAGGCTATTCTGTGGATATATTTTCCAGTGGAATTATACGGGTAGAACAGAATCTTACAGTCTTGCAGCCTGAAATCACACTCATTTGAAAATACACAGTATAAGGTATTTCCAGGAGAGACCTGGCAGAATCGTGCAAAATAGTTTTGGAAAGCAACTGTTGATATTATGACCCCTTCTTCCCTGAGCTACGGTGCAGTTTGTTTGAGTAGCACGTGAGTGTTCTCCCCTTTAATTAGCCTTGGATGCAATCTGACAGATGCTGGCAGCAACCTGGCAGGTTTTTCCATTACTATTCAGAGCACTTGCCAGTGAGCTCTAAAGAAAAGAATTCAAGTTGTTTATAGTGAAGAGGGTGATTATTATATCTGTTGGCCAGTCTCAGAACACACACATGAAGGAGGAATATTTTAAAGTTACTTAAAAGAATGAATTGGAAGAATAGAAAATGTTCTTTGAATCTGAAATAAATGGAGTACCTCCTGAGGGAGGCGTGGCAGAAGAGTGGGTCTTTGAGGCGTTTACTGTGTACGGCAGGGTCAGCAAAGTATGGCTGTTGGATTGGCCTCTTGTTTTAATAAATAAGGTTTCATTCCAATGAAACCACACTCATCTGTTTATATATTGTTTATGGCTGCTTTCGTGCTGCAGCAACAGAGTTAAGTAGTTGTGACAGAGACCATATGGCCTACAAGACAAAACTATTTACTCTCTGACCCTTTTTAGAAAACATTTGCTGAGCCTGATCTCACTTAATAGGACGTGAGATCATAGAGAATATTTAGGAGTGTGAGTTTTAGAATTGGACAGACCTGGATTCACATCCCAGCCCTGCCACTAACTAGCTGTGTGACCTTGGTGGCCTCAGTTTCCTCACCTATAAAATTGAGTTAGTAATAGAGCCCACCTTACAGCATTGTCAGAATTAATTGAAACAATGCAATGGAAAGCACTTAGTGTAGCATCTGACATGAATTAAGTGCTTGGTAAACGGCTGCTATTGTTAATATCATTTTGTGGGTCTGGAAATTATATTCCATATTGTGTTGCCCCCAGGCAGATGCCAAGTTAGCAGAACAAATCCATCTTAAACTCACTGCTACTACTCAGAGAAGAGGAGCAAGAGCTTTTCTGATAAAGCAGAGTATAAGCCTGGTGAGTGGGATAAGACCCTTGTCCCCATATACTCTGATCTTCATAAAACAGTCTGCTGAAGATGGACAATGGACAGAATATCCCAGTTGATCGCTTCATTTCATGTTCAGTCGTTGTATTTTATTGCCTCCCATTTGTGATATGTCCTTGTAGGGTTTGGAGGTACTTTTTCCTTTTGACACCATGATTCTAGACACTGTTTTAAAGTTGGAATTTAGATGAACTTTCTAACCTTGTTCGTTCATTCTGTCATTCATTCATTCAGCAACATTTCTTGAGTGTCTGCTGTGTGCTAGGAAGTGTTACATGTTCCTGTCTAAATGAAGGGCCAGTGCTTGTGGATTTGCTCCCTTGCCTTTTTGGCTACATGGCCACCAGCTCCAGTTAGTTTTGAAAGGAGTAGCACACCAGATGCCAAAGCCAGGAACTTTCATTATATTTGCCTGACTTTACTCTGGGGTAGAAAGGAGAAAGTCATACCCTCGTGGTCTGTTAATGCCTGTTCTTTGGGGCAAATGGAAGAAGTCAGAGAACAGGTGGGCCGATAGTTTGCAAAGAGGGCCCCTGAAAGTAAAATTGGGCTCTGATGGGTCCTGCAAAAGGGATCCACAAAAAATAAAGCAACCTCCTGTAGAGCTCAGGACTTGCCCTTAAAGGAACAGCAAATCCAAGAGAATTAGAAACTAAGGGGAGGCCGAGGCCAAGAAGGTAGGCCAGTACCCTCTCCTCATCTGCACTAGGTTGGACCAGATGACTCTGTCCCCTCTCTTAGGAATAAGCCCTGAATCTGAAGAGAACTTTAACTGAGCTTTAGAAACATAAGGCATGTTTTCTTGGCTGGGACACATCGGTGGTGGTAGGATAGTGGTAGAAAACTTTTGTGCAGCCGGAGTTTGGAATAAATAAGAGGAGAGGAAGATGGACAGTATTAGCCAGTGGAAAGTGGCATAAAACAGGCCTCCCAGGGCATTACAACTCCTAAAAAACAGTCCTTTCCTTAGATTTTCTGTGACAGGTTTAGTTGTACTTCTGTGTTAACGTCTATCATTACCGACCTAGAGCTCTAAGTCTGGTAGACTCTCATCATGTCATGGTGCTGCTTAAATTCCCACTGCACTTAAAACCCAGGCCATGGGGTCCTGCGTGCTCTCATTGCCAACCTTGTCTTGCCTCTACAACCTGCACCCCTTGCCCCAGCTACACTCTCCTTTATAGTTCTTCAAATAGGCTCTGTTCTTCTACCTGCTGATCCTGCTTTCTGGAAATCTTGTCCCCATGGATAACTCCTGGTCTTTCTTCAGGTGTCTGCTTAAAACAGCTCTGTCTTGGAGACTGTCTAGGTCCTCCCATTGTAGCCTCCCAATGCATCCAGTATTTTAATTTACAGTTTGCATTACATTTGTATTTTTTGATGTGTGCTTCCCAATGGACCATGTCTTTTGTTGTTCATCCTTGTACTCCTGGCACTTAGCATAATGTTTGGCACATTATAATTGCTTACTACATTTGTTGATTGTACAAATGTCCAGAAGGAGCAGTAATTTGTGAAGGGTAAAAAAAGAAGTCATCTTTAACCTCTTGATTTGTTTTGGTTTTGTTTTCCAAGTAATTTTGAACAAAACATTTTATTATTTCACAGGCATATATATATATATATAAAGGGATTCTCTTAGGTGGCATTTTTTTTGGTGATTATGTATACTTTGGGCAAATCTTACTTTTCTCGTCTCCTTATAGAATGAAATGTGCCTGGCCACTCAGCAGCTTTCAAAACAACTGCTGGCATATGAAAAACAGGTAACGTGATATGTGGCGTATGATGCTGTGCTCAGTACACTCTGAAGTGGAGTTTTTTGAAAAGGAATTCTCATCCTATAGAGGCTGGCCTGCCTGCCTGCCTCCCTTCCCTTCTTTCACTTTTCCCTTTTTCTTCCTCATTCCTCCTATCCCTCCTTCTCCCTTCCCTCCCTTTCTTTCTTCCTCCCTTCCCCCTGTTCCTCCATCCCTCCTTCCCTTCCTCCCTTTTTTTTCATAATTTTTTTTGTCTCATCTTTTCCTTTCTACTGATAAATTCTAACTGATGATAATCCCAAAGTTATTATAATATATTCTAATTATTCTGTAGAGCTAATAAACTGCCCCTTGAGGATTCATAGTCTCCAAGCAACTATAACTGAATCAACACTAAGCCATTCCAGGGAATAAACACTCAAAGACTCTGTTATGTCCAAGCAGAAGGATGATGGCCAATGAAGGAAGGGCCAGGGTAGAGCAGTTTGAGTACGTTGCTGGGACAGAGAAGGGGAGAGCTCTGCTTTTCTTCAGTTAGACACCTGTGGCATGATGTGATCTTGGGAGAAGAGAGGAAGTCGATGTGGAGGGCAGGGTATTGTGGGGTGGTGCTATCGTACTGAATTGTCTGGCATTCGGATGACACCTGGCTCTTTTATTCTTTGGTCTTAGAATTTTGCTCTTGGCAAAGGAGATGAAGAAGTGATTTCTACACTCCACTATTTTTCCAAAGTGGTGGATGAGGTAAGATAGCAACATGGCAAACTTTTATTTGATTCTTTATTAGACATTCATCTTTATTATAATGGCCCACTTTCCATTTATAGATATTTAATTAAACATCTAGGAAGGTCTTGCAGCTTGTTGGTGTTTCAGGTTTCATAAGGGAGGTTGTATACTATTATGTTTGTTTCTGATTTTTGAGGGCAAAGGCTTTGATGTACATGAACAATATACCAGATGAAAGATTTCTAAGAATTTTATTTCCTAACGAGGGTTTCATATAACTGTTCTAGCTGTGTTGTACAGTACGTTTAGAATATTTGTCAAAATAGGTTATAGGAAAAATATATATAAATCCTAACTGTAAAAAATATAAGAGCTAAAATGCCATTAGTAGCGTGCAGAATGCTCTGCAAAAGTAGGTAGGTATAAATTCCATCTTTCAAGGAGTTTGCAATACTTAAAATAGAAAATCACGATAAAGAGTAAACAGAACTGCAAATGCACAGATGCCATTCAACTCTCCAGTCATTGATATGAAGTAGAGTTGTCTTCAGTTTATAAAACCAGAAACTAATATTCATATAAATTGTCCTGATTGCATTTTCATTCATTCAGCAAATCATTTCAACAAGCCATCATTCATTCAATAAATATTGACTGACCACTTACTATTTAGCAGACGCTGTTCTGGGCACTGGGGTACAACAGTGAACAAGTCATCCACTTTTCACTGAGCTTCATCCTCTGTCTCACTACTGTGAAGCTCTTTAAAATGTGTGTTGAAAAAAACCATTTAAGCCTGGGGAGAAGAATTTTTCTTAACAGTGAATAAGTAACCCGGGGGGGGGGGGGGAGAAGCAATAGGGTGGTACATCCACTGAACTCATAAGAGAGTTGCTGAGGAAATGTGGTTAGTTATTGAAATCTGAGTACCAAAATTTCCATTTTAAATATTTACTCACAACCACATTTGCATGGGTAGGAATGATTCTTTTAGTAGGAGTGAATCATTCCCAAAGGATGGAAGTCTGGAAGTTTGATTTTATAGGTAGTATAATGGCATTCTGACAGCTTAGCACTGTAAGGAGTTTTAAAACAGGCCTCTGGATTTAGAAACCTAAGAGAGTTTTCAGTTGTGAACTCAGATGGGGTCTAGATCTGGGAAGAGGAGAGTAGCTTATGAAGTGGTTTTCTCTACTTACTTTCGGGCCTAAACCAGGTAGAAAAAATTTCAAGACAAGTAATTTGACTCAGAAATGAAAGAAAAACCCAAATAAGATAGAGATTTCTGTGGTTTATATTTAATTCAGTACCTTGGAATCAGATCTTCCATGTTGTAAAGCATACAGAGATTTCCATCCTTAGTGATTTCCTCAAAAGCAAGGTTTCTGGATCATTTCCTTGGAATGCATCTGAGACAGGAAGTCATTGTAATTATAAATCCATTTATTGAATGTGTTAGGCAATCTGAGTGCTTTCTGCACATGTTACTGTTTTATCTTCACAATAGCCAGGCAAGGAAGGTACTGTTAACTCATTTTATAAGTGAGGATACTGAAGACAGTTCATACTCTTGCCACTTTCCTTAGCGAGGGTGCTAGGTTTAGAAGTGATTACCCAATACATCTCAAATGCCTCAAGGCAAAAAGTTGCATACACAAACCCCTTGTAGGAAAACAGAGAGTAGGTAGGAAATTTACCACTCCTGAAGTATATAACCATTAGAAATCCACTTCATCTCTGAGTTTGGGTTGCTTCATCTGTAAATGGCAGTAATAGGAAAGCCCACTTAACTGGGCTGTTATCAAGATTAAATAATGTTTATCAAAACATCAAATGTAGAGTGAAACACTTATAGGTACACTTGTTGACTTTCATGCAGTTAACTGTTAGGAAAACAGTACATTTCTTATTGAAGTTATTCAGAAAATCTATCCTGATGGCATTTATTGGCATGGCTGTGTTTTTGTATTTCTAGCAGAATAAAGGTGCCATGCTTTGACTTTATTGCTCTCTGAAATTGGAGGATTACTTGACCTGTCTGTAAAATGGGGTAATATTACCTAACTCACAGAATAGGTGAGAACTCAACGATATAAAACATGTAAAGCTGGCACACTAAAAGTGTTCAAAAATAGTAGTGCTGACAGTGATGATAATTTTTATTCCTCATAGACCATTTACAAAGATAGCTCTAGTAAGGTCTTGAGGTAGAAGGGGAAAAAGACTCAAGAACTCTTAAAATTATCTGATGAAGAGGATCAAATTTGAAGAATAACAAGTCATCTTGTTATTCTTAGGTCCTTTTTGAAGAGCAGAAACCAGAAATCTGGCCGAGTTGTCTCAGTAGAGTAGTGTTCTTTCCCAGGCCCAGAACTGGCTGTGGTTTTAGGGGTAGTAGGTTCCCAGCAGGCCTGCCTTTCCAGTGTGACTTCAGCTCTCTCTGCGAGTGAGAGCTCCCAGTGGCCTTGCTGACGTGGTGGCCTGTGTTATGCACTGGCAGTTGCTGTGTTCACTGCAGGCACATAAAAGCATTCTCATTCTCCAGGCTGGGTGTGACTCTGATTGAAAACACAGAACCAGTTTGCACAGTAAACAGAGTAGCTATGGGTTCCTTTAGCAAGCTTCGCTGGTAACCTGGTTATTTAGAACCTTGTATTTAGTTTTATAATACCTCTAGGCCTAATATCATTTACTGTTTTATGAAGGGTCTTTATTTGCTAAGGAAATCTAATCACACAAAAGTGTTCATTGTGATCCCTTGGTGTCAGTCATAGTGTATGTAATTTTCTTCAAAAGATTTCTCTTTCTTTCAGCTTAATGTTCTCCATTCAGAGCTGGCTAAACAGTTGGCAGACACAATGGTTCTACCTATTATTCAATTTCGAGAAAAGGATCTCACAGGTAAAGGAACTGAGTTCCATGCCAGTTACCTTCAAAACATTGTTTAATTCATTAAATAATAATTTTTACCACAGTCTGAATTTCTTAAAACCAGTGAATCATTGAGGAATGCCTTTCTCTGAGCAATTCAATTTGGCAACCTTTTATTGAATCCCCACTATGTTCCTGGCTCACCTCAAAGAGGTCATGAGCTAATAAGAAGACAGACTCTGAATTAAATAATTGTAATATCATGTGACGAGGCAGCAGGACAAAGATGAACAAGGAACTGAGATATCACACAGAAAGGAGTGATTACCCTTTTGTGGGATAAGGGCCAGGGAAGGCTTTCTGGAGAAGTTAATCTCTGAGCTGGGTTTTGAGAGTGAATAAATGTTTACTAAGTATACAAAGATGGCAAAGCTTTTATTCCAGGTTTGGGAATATTTGTGAAGGCACAGTGAATGCTTTGGAATGGAAAGTGGGTGGCTTAAAGAGGAAAGGACAGGTAGGGACCATCCTTTTATCTGCTAGACTGGGAATGCAACTGTGAACGAGGCAGGCAGGCTCCCTGTTCTCCTGGAGCTTAGATTTAGTTGGTGAAAGTATCTGTGTCAGTTGGCTTTTTGCATTGATTTAGGTTCTTCAACTAAAATAAAACTTCATAATAATTTTATATCTCTTGAGAATCAAGGTAGTCCAAAAATGAATATAAAAAAGAATGAAGAATCATGTTAAAACCCTAGTTGATGTTAGAAAAGGGAACCCCAATTTTTTATTCCTTTTATTCATTCTTATTTTATTGAAAATATTGTTTAGAGGTAAAGAATTGTGTTTTTTAGAAGAGCACTGATATAAAAAATTGATGACCAAAAAAACCAAAGTCTAAATCTGAGTACTAAAAGATATATTGTATAGTATAGCACCTCCTTTAAAAAAATATAGCACCTTAAACATTTTTTAGGCAGAAAAGATGCAGTGAATCTAAGGGCACCCTATATTCTTTGTCAGTGATGACTTTAATAAGTCATATTAAAATGGCAACAACAGGAAATTTCTAGGTTCTGGGTATAGTTAATGCATTCTGAGGAAAGATGAATTAAGATGCTTTGGTGGGGGCATTTTCAGGACATTGGATTTGTCCTGCATGACATTGCAGTGATGGATACAGGCCATTATATATTTTGTCATAACTTACAAAATTGTTTGGGACAGAGTGTAAACTATAACGTTAAACTGTAGTCCATGGTTAGTAGCAATGCTTCAATATGTGTTCATCAGTTGTAACAAATGTACCACATGAATGAAGGATATTGTTAATATGGGAAAGTGTGGGAGGGGGAGGGAGTGGGGCATATGGGAATCCCTTATATTTTTTATGTAACATTTATGTAATCCAAAACTTCTTTAAAAAAAAAAAAAA